>MU182277.1:347810-389871 GCA_016904865.1 Pissodes strobi | reverse complement strand
GTGATCATGGATCTCGTAGCGATATCAGCTCAAGCAACCGGATTTATTGTCTGGCCAATCATTGAAAATCGAGCAGATCTTTGGATTATCCCAGTTACTATATTTTTAATATCCCTTGGATGGTGGGAAAATTATATTTCAAAACACTCTCCGTTGCCATTTATAAAGAAGCTTGGCAAATTGAGAGAGTCATTTGATCAAACAAGATATTTTAATTACATGTTTATTTCTATATGGAAAATTCTCTGTTTCTTTTTAACGATACTATTTGTGCTACTGGTCAAAGAAGGAGAGGTGGCATTTTTCTTCACGGAATTTTCTGAAAGCTTCAATGTTCATCCGATCACCGTTATAGAGGTAAGACATTACTGCATGTAACATGGAACCTAATTTTCTTGTTATGCATCTATGTATTTAAGATATGAGCAAGTGGTTACTTTTCATTTGAGGTACAGGGTCTTCCAACGAGGACTGAACAGTCAGATGAATTGATTTAAGAAAATAATGCAATTTTTTTCTATTTCAGATTAAACCTGTTTTGGGCGGCACGGTACTCCCGGACATCTCGGAAATAATTCCCACTGGTGACGACACCGTCATCCCTTCAAACGACTGGAGTCCCATTTACGTATTACTGATCAACATCCTGGCATCTTACTTCGCATACATCTTCGGAAAATTCGCTTGCAAAATCATGATCCAAGGATTTTCATATGCTTTTCCAGTTAATCTTACCATTCCAGTCTCAGTGTCATTGCTCATAGCTGCTTGTGGTTTGAGAAATGGAGATCCATGTTTCTTCCATGAAACTATTCCTGACTACCTGTTTTATGAGATTCCTGCGATTACCTTCCTCAACGACTTCATTTCGCATCAACACGCCTGGATATGGTTACTATGGCTTCTGTCACAAACGTGGGTTACCCTACATGTCTGGACACCGAAATGTGAACGTCTGGCAAGAACTGAAAAAATATATGTTATTCCAATGTATGAAGGGTTGCTTATAGATCAGAGCATGGGAATGAATAGGTAAGATTCTAGTAAAAAAAGAACTATTTTGCATATCTTTTAAGTGGCAGGTTCAAATTAACTGCGATCGATAACTGTTTTGGCAAAATTCAAATTGTTATTATTTTTGAAGAAAATTATACCGTTATAGAAAAAGTCATTAGCAAAAATCTGCTTCTTTAAAGTTAGCGTATGTTCTTGTATTAAAAAAAATTACTTCTCTTCCCCAGTCTAGTAGAGAAAACTGATTTCGCAGATGCCCATTTCATAGTGTGTAATTAAATTAAACTTCACTCAAATTCAATAGCGCTCTAGTGACGTACTGCTTAGAATTTAATTTCGAAATTTTCATTTCAGTTTAATTCACTATTCTCTTTCGATGTCCATAATTTGAAAAATTTGCCATAACTTTTAGAAACTTCTTGTTCAATTTCCGGAACGTTTTTTTAATTTTAGAAAATGTAACTATAGACGGAGATTCGAGTTATTTTCTAATACATCGTAACATAAAAAAGAAACTAAGAATTAAAATGAAGATAAAACGCCCTGTGGATTTTACGAGCATAATTTGTTTCTACCATTTTCAAGTCAAACAGATTTTTCTCTATCTTTTATGCAAATAATACCCAAATATCTCTGTTAGCGCCAAACGCCACCTCGAAGTGGAATCTCAACGAAATGACCTTTCAAGGTCTGAAAAGCTCA
The DNA here is from genome assembly GCA_016904865.1 of Pissodes strobi. NCBI lineage: Eukaryota > Metazoa > Arthropoda > Insecta > Coleoptera > Curculionidae > Pissodes > Pissodes strobi. The sequence continues at coordinate 388,155 of MU182277.1, read as the reverse complement.
TCAAAATCACCTAATTCCTTTTCGAACTATAGCAATTTAAAATTGATGCTAAATTTCCTTTTTTCGATTTTTTAACGAACAGTTTATATTATTTAGGTTGAATACTTTTCTTCTTCTTCTTCAAGTGCCTATTCGTTCCGGATATTGGCGATCCTCCTGGATATGATGATCTTGTTCACGGCTGCTCTAAATAGTTCAGTACTAGTTTTTGAGAACCATGTTCTTAAGATTTTAAGCCATGATATTCTCCTTCTTCCTGGTGGCCTTCTGCCATAAACTTTTCTTTGGAGAACGGACTTTAAAAGGTGATATTTGCTTTCGGTCCTCATAATATGTCCGAGGTACTCAAGCTCTCTTCTCTTGATTGTGTTCATTACTTCCAAGTCCTTCTTCATTCTCTCCATCACTGCCTTGTTGGTCACTCTGTCCACCCATGATATTCTCAGCATCCTCCTGTAAAGCCACATTTCGAAGGCTTCGAGTCTTCTTTGTGTTGCCTCGGTTAATGTCCATAACTCCATCCCATAGAAACGAATCGAGAAAATATAGCATCGGAGAAGTGTGATTTTGATGTCGATGTTGAGGTTGTGACTTTTAAACAGTTTAGCCATTTGGTTGAAGGCGGCCCTTGCTTTCTCTATTCTACACCTGATCTCCTATGAGTGGTCCCAATTATCATTAATCATGGTTCCCAGATAGGTGAACTGGGTTACTCTGTCTATTGGTGTGTTGTTGATCTTTAAGCGGTATCTTCCACCAGTTTCTCTACTGATTACCATGAATTTGGTTTTACTAATGTTAATTTCTAAGCCATACTTACTGATGACGTCTTTTATTTTGTTCATTAGTTCTTGTAAGTTGTTCATGTTGTCAGTGAAAACCACCGTATCATCTGCGTACCGGATGTTGTTCATTCGTTCTCCATTCAGCAAAATTCCTATGTCGGTATTCTCAAGGGCCTCTTTAAAGATTTCCTCCGAGTAGAGATTAAATATGACCGGTGACAGGATACAGCCCTGCCTAACTCCTCGAAGAATGTTTACTGTGTTGGTTTGCTCTTCCATTCTAAATTTTAATAGTAGCTGATTTATTCCAGTAAAGGTTTCGGATGATCCTTAGACCTTTATCATCCATCCCCGTATTCATCAAGACGTCTATCATCTTTTCGTGTTTTATTCTATCGAACGCCTTCTGGTAGTCTATAAAACAGGCAAAATATCACAGTTCATATCCCTACAGCGCTGGAACAATACTTGTAGACAGAAAAGTGCATCTCTTGTACCCATGCCCTTCATAAATCCAAATTGTGTATGTGACATTCTTTCCTCGCAGATCCTATATAGATTCTTCGATGAATGATTTTGAGGAACAGCTTTAGCATGTGACTCATAAGACTAATTGTTCTGTAGTCACCACATGCTTTGGCTCCCTGCTTCTTTGGTAACATTATAGATTCAGAGACAGCTATTCTTTTGAAATGTTCCCAGTATTGTAGATGTTATCAAAAATGCCAGTCAGGCATGTGATGAACTCATCGTCAAGAAACCTGAGGAATTCCGAATATACTCCATCCGGCCCTGGAGTCTTTCCTCCCCTTAGAGTATTAATGGGAGCTCTAACTTCCTCTCTCATGGTATCAGGTCCGGACTCAGCCTGAATGTGGGGTGGATCTCCTCTCTCATCAAAAACAACTGTTCTATATACTTCTTCCAAGTTTCTTTAATATTTTCTCTATCCACAATCAACTTTCATGCATCATTTACAAGTTTTCCCACATTTTTCGTTTTGAACTTTCCTCTAAACTTCTCTCACCTTTGTATGTATATTGAACTCATCGAATCTGCTTTGCTAAACTTCTATTTCTTGGCATTTCTCATCCAATTTTTTTCATTTGGCCTCTCGAATTTTCCTCTGTATGTCCCTTTGTATACTTTTGTATGTTGGGGAACTGTTCTTTTGTTTTCTCCGTTCTTCCATGAGTAACAAAATTTCTTCTGTCATCCATCATTCTTCAGGTTGACATTAGTTGTTGTTTCAGCAAGTATCATTATTTGTTCTTCTGTGTTATCAGGCTCCTCCGCAATCAGTCTGCATTTGTCGTTGATGTCCTTCTTTACTTGGTTCCTTACTGTGTCGTTCTTAAGTCTCCTAAGATTATATTTAGGTTGTTTTGCTTTATGTATCATCTTAAATTTTGTCCTATATTCTCCGACCAGTGGATTGTGGTCCGACTGTATGTCTGAACCCGGGTATGTTTTCACGCTTATGAAGCTGTTTCTATATCTTCGATCTTATATTTATAAGATATAATCTATCTGGTTTCGGATGATATGGTCTTGAATACTTTTAATGAATTTATTTTTTCTCAACATTAAAGTTAGTAAAAATGCAAATAAGTTGGCAATTATTTTTAACCCATAGGCGAAGAGATGACGAAGCAGACGTTAAAACAGAAGATCTAGATGAAATCCAAAAGGAAAAAGCAGACGAATACTATGAAACTATCTCCAACCATACCGATGGTTCTTCACCAAAAACGATAAAAAGTTCCGACAGTATTACGAGAATTTACGCATGCGCTACTATGTGGCACGAAAATAAAGAAGAAATGATAGAATTCTTGAAGTCTATTCTCCGGTTAGATGAAGATCAATCTGCTCGAAGGGTGGCTCAAAAGTATTTGAGGGTTGTAGATCCCGACTATTATGAATTTGAGAGTAAGTATATATTATATTATCTCGAAAATTCGCTTATAAATCAGGTGAAGTAATAGCTCTATAGTATAGTGTCGAAGTGGTCATTGACAACTTGCAATTCAAATTTGTCCTCTAATCGATAAAATCTATTCACAGTTATACCTGCAGCCTATGCACTGCACGAGACAATTCAAGTTATCTGAAATATATGATAAAAAAACAAACTATTATTGTGTATGGGAATCATCACACACCCCATGTTGATGACGGATAAATGCATGCATTATCTTTTAATAAATAATACACCTCACTCAAGCCGTGAAGATGACATGCAAAAATCACCTATTAATACTTACTCGTCATTTTCAGCGCATATCTTCTTCGATGACGCATTCGAAATTGCTGACCACAACGATGACGACACCCAAGTCAACAGGTTCGTTAAACTCCTGGTGGCCACGATTGATGAAGCGGCTTCTGACGTCCATCAAACGCACATTAGAGTGAGACCGCCTAAGAAAATCCCAACACCCTACGGAGGTAAATTACTCAGTTACCGTGATACCTTCTTAAATTGATGAGGCATACTTAATCATTCCTTTTTAAAAAGGCTCAAATACACATTAATAAATTAATTTTTCTACTGAAAATATGGTAATTTTATCTCTATTATTTTGTGTCTTCAGCGAATGTATTTTTCATATTTTTGATTAATTAATTTGTTGTAAAATTTCATAATTGGTTTGTTCCTTATACGAGGTCTTATGTTTAATTAATTTTCACTAATAAATGTTAGACCTAAGTAATTTTAAGGTAAATCCTGCAACGCAGTGTTATGCAATAAATTCTTGCCTCAGAACATGCAGTACGGACTTCGCAATAAACTGATGCAATTTTATTTGCATGCACCAGTTGTATTGGTCATTACTTAATTCTGAAGAACAGGCAGAAATATCAAAACATTTAAACAAGAAATACGATGCTACAATATAGAGTTAAAACTAAGCAACATAAAAATGGATCACCATCATTTCTTCAATTAAACAGAGTGACAAACTTTAAAAAAAAAATTATTAAATATTATAGTGTGGGTTCTGTTCAAGAGTAATAATAAATTAATACATAAATAAAAAAAAAATTATTATTATAAAAATAAAATTGATAAGAATAAAAATAATGCAAAGAAAATGTATGAAATAATATTCTAATAAACTAACTTTGAAAATAGATGATCAAATCTAAGAAAGCATGTATGGCATGGTATGGTAGAGGGGTCGCTCGGCAAGATTTGCCCTTCAACACGTTGATCACAATTGATCTTTTGTGTATACCCTTCTATGTTACACGGAAATTCCTATCTCTTTCGAAAACATCAGAATATTTTTGATTGGTCGGATAACGTCACTTTAGAGTACTGTTAACTCTTCACGCATGGATCTCCGCTCGCTTAGCTCGCTTCGGGTCGTATTTAAACAAAACTAACTGAAACTAACCCAAATTTACAAAAAGAACCAAACATAACCTTAAAAAAATATTCAAAACATGCCTTGCCAGCGACGGGAACCGAACGCGGGCCATCCCTATCACAAACACCGAATGTGACCACTGAGCCAACTAAACCTGCTAGACTGAATTCACTCGACTGTAGATAAAGCGAAAGTGACGTTAACCCACCAATCAGAGGCGGCTAATATAGCATAGTGCCTCTGACGCTTCAGCCATACTCTGGCAGAATCTGCATTGTTCGTCAGTGGTTTTCCCCCATTTTCTTGAGGTGGTACCTCCAGGGGTCATGTCCAGTGGGAAGGTCTATGACCAGTTTTTCCTCATTTTTTGTAGCTTGATAAGCTTTTTGTGTAATTAAGTTATTGAGAGATGCTGCTTTTGGCCTGTCTCTGCCCAGGTGCATTGGTCCAATGTGTCTCTTTCCGCCTTTTCTCCCCAATTTCTGAGTTCATTCATTACGTGCCCTCTAGTGATGCCACAAAATGGTTCAGGCCCACAAAAGGCAGTCAGTGCACCATTCCGTGCGAGCTGGTCAGCGGCTTTGTTGCCTGCCCACATTAGGGTCACTTCACCACATATGTAATAGAAATTTTTTGGTTTGTTGACACAGAATCGCAACGGAATCATTTATGCCCAATCAAAATAATACTACTGAAAGCATTATTTAAAATGATGACTACCACGTCTTTATCGCCCAAGCAAAAATAAATAACTGAATACTGAATAGGTAACCAAACTCTTCCTTTCTAACTGTTAACTGGTGAATATTTGTAATGCTCTGTAAACCCTTCGCGTATTTTCGGCCGCCCGAGCCATTAGCACTCCTGTTGTTGGTGAGAACGTATTATCCACGTTCTTTAGATCCGGGTACGTAAGTAGAAGATATTCATATAAAGGTACGTATAAATATGGCGAACCGCGCCTCCAACGAGCCGCTCGAGGGAGGTTCGGCGGAGGCTTGCAGCGATCCTTTTTCTGTCGGTTTTTGGGGTGACCTCAAAGGGATTTTGTGCGTCTAGTGGGACGGGTTCGTGGCAGGCTTGTTCAAAATTTAATTTGCAGCGAGTGTGACGACGCGATAGTTTATTCTGTCGCACTTCTTCACGCAACCATAATAATTGTGAAGCGAGCTGAAAAGCAAATCCAAAAGTTCGTCGATGGCTCGTGGCATGCGCGTTTTTCCTGATGAATACAGGATACTCGCGGTAGGCTCGCGTCGAGCTCGCTGCTCCAAAAAAGTTGCCGCGAGCCACGAATTTCCAAGAATAGGCTTGGCTCGCGCGCGTCTCGCTATATTTATACGCACCTGAACACATTATTTTGGCAGGAAGGATTTTGATGCAGAACAGTGTATTAAAATGTTCAATAGGTGCTTAAATTTTGCCAAATCAATATTACTCTCCAAGCCCTTGTTCTTTTAATCATTGTATTTATAGTTTCAATTTGCATTATATAATACACAGGGCGACAAGATTTTAGTAACAGAAAGCCGATCTTTATTTTTAAAATGGAAATACCCTTCTAATAACACAGGTGGATAAAAAACAGATGTAAATGGAGGAAATGAATTTTTAATGACATTCGGGCACCAAGCGATTTGTAGGCATCTAAAAGTTCATTAACGTTGGTAGTTTGCATCCATATTGTTGCCCAAAAATCCTCTTACAACACTAACAATTATTGAGTTCCAGCAATTTTCTGATTTGTAGTCCAATAAAAATGCCTTCCTTTAATTTGGCATCACTTAACTTGGGAAAGACTTCTTTTAAATATTTGAATCCATCACCATCTTTATTCATAGCCTTCACAAAGTTTTTCATCAGCCCACGTTTAATGTGAAGAGGACATTTTTGGGATCTACAAGAGGACTAAACTTAACATTGTGAGATACCGGTTGAAATTCACTTCTTTCTGGCCAAATTTTTGTTATATAATGCTGATTTACTGCACGACTGTCCCATAGACAAAGAAAACAGCAATATTTTGTAAATCCTCCCTGAAGTCCCAGTAAAATTTGTATAACTTTTAAGTCCCCACATATCTGCCATTTATACGTGTTGTAGTTTATTTTATCCAAAACAGTGCACATATTTTCATAACTTCATTCAATTCTTTCATCGTCACTGAATGGGCAACTGGTATAGAGGGTTTTAAATTTCCATTATGCAATAACACAGCTTCTAAACTGTATTTAGACGAATCTATAAATAAACGCCACTCAGAGGGGGAATGTTCAATATCAAGTTCCTGCATTAAACCATCAACATCAGTACACGAACACAACGAATTTTCCATACTGTAGAATGCAGAAAACGGAGCATTTCTTTTTCTGAAATTCGTAATTTTCGTTTTGTTGGCTAATAAGTTCCATTCCTGAAGACGGGAATCAAGAAGTTCTGACTGTTGCTTTGATAACCCCAAATCACGTACTAAATCATTTAACTCACTTTGAATAATTAAATGTGGCTCACCGGAACTGAGACCTGTAGTAAAAGTAGGGGCGGTACACTGTTCTTCGCAGCTGCCTGATGATGCGTTATCTCCAGTATCTGCCAAAGCAACATTTTGCGGATCTAAAGGTGCGATCGACATTAGTACATCTGCATTATCAGGAACACGTCGCATTGCAGACCGCAAATTTGGATAGTCGATCTTGTGTTTTCCCCGTTTGGAATAACCTTCAGTCTTTGTCAGACAAAAATAGCAATCGTCTAAATGATTAGTGGGTTCTCGCCATACCATAGGGACTGCCAAGGCATGCTTTTTCTCTTCCCGTTCATCAACTGCACCAATGATACGCTACAACTAACACAGCACACATGGGGAGCCCACTGCTTGTCTTGATCTCCAATTAAAACACCAAAATATAGCAAGTAGGCTTTCTTAACACTTTCAGAAAATGGCCTGGTTTGTGATTTCACCATAAATTCTCCACAAATATAACAAAATATGTCAGGAGAGATTTTGCAACTGCGGCGCGTTTGTCTCCACATTTCCGTCCTTAAAACACTTTCTTATCCTCTCACTGCGAAACTCAACAGAAGACTGATTTCTAATCTTAATTTTATGTCTACTACTGTAAACAACACAGTTCAGGTACTTTTCCTGTTATAAAATGCATCCTTCGTAACCGTCCCCTCATTAAAGGGTCTTATTGAGCTATTGAAAAGAGATACGTGTTAGGGCTTTGGGAATATTTTTCCTATTATAATTATGATTATACTTTCTTAAAAATGTGTTAGTATAGTAGTGAAGGTACTGGTTCAGGTTCAATATTTAATGTTGTCTTTTCAAGCTGGTATCTATGTTTAGCTTAAGTAATTAAAGCAGTTCCTTATCTGCTAGTCAGGAGTTGTAATCCAACCTTAATTTATTTCATTTATTGTTGTTTGTAAATTATCATTAAGTTTTCTCAAAAGAAATTGCTGTTGACCAATATATTGCTTGGTTCTTTATTTCATACAAATAAATGATCGATAAAAGCAGATGTAATTAATTTCATCATAATTTGAAGACCACTGTCAACAAACCACTAATAATAATAATTTATTATTTATAGGTCGTCTTATTTGGCAACTACCAGGAAAAACCAAGATGATCGCCCACTTGAAAGACAAAATGAAGATCAGGCACAGAAAACGTTGGTCTCAAGTAATGTACATGTACTATCTCCTTGGACACAGGCTCATGGAATTGCCCATTTCAGTTGACAGAAAAGAAACTATTGCTGAAAGCACTTACTTGCTTACTCTCGATGGGGACATTGACTTTCAACCGTCGGCCGTATTGTTGCTTATCGATTTGATGAAAAAGAATAGGAATTTAGGTACTTTATTTTTGTAGTCCCTTTGATACTATAGATAATATTAGCTTTTAATTTATTTTCTGAAGTTTTTTTACACTAAAGGGGACTCATATGGCACTCGACGAACGGTGTGTGCACGAAGATGTTGATTGACACGGTTCTTGAATAGTTGTGGGTTATAATTAGGGGAAAACATATCTCCTGGGAGTGAGTTCCACAGCAATGCAGTGCGCCAGACGAAGGAGTCCTTGTAAAGCGACGTTCTAGGTGTTTCCAGTTGTACAACGAACGGGTGCGCTCTTGCCGTCTGACAGGCGTTACTGGGAGCGGGATGATACGGACCATATCCTGGGAACATCTGCCGTGAAAATATCTGTAAAACAAGGATATCTCGGCCACATATCTGCAGTGTTTCAGATTATCCAGATCCCGGGTCAACGCAGGATCGCCAACGAGATGCACCGCTCTTTCCTGAATGGAATCCAGCAGCTTTAGGTGCGGCACCCCAGATGTGTGAGCAATATTCAAAGCACGGTCTTATTTGCGCTTCATAGAGCAAGAGCAGCTGCTGCGGTGTATACAGTTTTTTGTTGCGAAATAGCGCACCAAGCTTCTGCGAGACTAGTTTTGCGATGTCAGGACATATTGGTGTTGATCGAGACAGCCAGTAGTCCGATTGACGAGGATGAAAGCATGGTCGACCCTGCCATAATGATATCAGGGCCCGCCATATTGGCTTTCTTGGTAAACGCGGATGCTTGTGTAACAATATATTTAGTTGGGCGTCAATTTGTAGCGAATGCTAGCGAAATATTAAGTAATTAATTAAGTATGGCATTGTGCGCCATTTTGTAATGAAATACTAGTTGTTCAAATGCACGAGACTCGTTTTTATTTTTCTTAGGGGGTAGGTCGTCGTTCTTTTACTAGCAATGATTTGTTTGGGCGCCAGAGTTCCTAGAGACAATGCGAACTGAATATGAATACTTAAATATAAATAACAATAAAGATAAAAATATCAGAAATTTGCTCTTATAATTCGCGATGTCTCACAGACCTCTATCTTGTGATAAATTAAAGAAATAAATTAAAAACAAGTTATATATTAACTATATGATTAAATTACAAATATGATTGATGGTATCATGTGAAATGGAGTTTATCGATATAATTAAATTAGAAATATAATTGGTGAAATTATTTGAAATGAAGTTTAGTAATGAAAATTAAAATTAATGTAAAAGATTAAAAAATTTAATTATGACAGGTAAAAAATTAAATACAGATGGTCTTTACCATATATTTATCTTCTGACTGACTGATACTTAACTTCGTTCAATTATTCTATAACCATGCGATAGTATTGGGACCTCTACTGGAACCGCTTCTGCCTGTTCCCAAGTTAGTATCAGTTGGGTTAATCGAGGACTTATTGGTTCACCAAGTATTGGCTCCCTTCTACAGGTCTGGTACAGCGACGTGTTACCTTGATCAGTTGTGTAGTCAGGTAGATTTATAACATGAAAGGAGAAATAAACAAGTCCTAGACCAATGTATACTTCTAATGAAATAATATTCAGGGAGATATCATGTGAACATCAGTGACACTGGTAAATACCTGAGAAAGCATTCAACAAATTGAAAATTTACTGGTTAAAGCAGATATAATCAGAAACTTGAATTACAATGTTAAGTTGAGCAAAAATTATAAATAACTACTGTTACTCAAGATATCCACTTTAAAATATGAAATTCAAAAGAAAATCATGACTGAAATTTAAAATTCAAAAGAAAATGATGGAAGAACGTTGCAACTCAGTGACTCTCGGTAAATCTAAATAAAAGATAACCTGAATTTGATAATAAATAGAAAAATAGAAGTACAACCTTTAATAACGAGTCTTATAACTCAGAATAAGTAATTGCTATTACTTTTATTTCGGCCCCTGGCACATAAACGAAAATTGAGCGCTATTGCGCCTCAATTTAATTAAAGGGAAAGATAATATAATCACCGCTTCGCATTCGAGATAGAAATTTAGATAACAGATAAAACTAGAAAAATTTACATATGCGAGATTAACCTCTCATGAATGCAAAGTAATGTCGGTACATCAGGGTTGAGACGAGACAGGGCAAGTGCTAATAATTATATGCTTGATGTAACAAATAAATTGAAAATTTAGTTAAATGAGCCTGAAAAGAAAAAATATTAAAACCAGCAATACTATGAGGGAAAATTCGGAGAAATTCTACTGAAAATTAAATTTACTACCTTTGCAGGAATATATAGAATTTACTCTGAGAATTAACCCAATACTGTTCAATTTGAATGAAAATACGTAAAAAATGTGCGTGAACACTGAACGCTAAAATAATTACGTTCTCCTTAAATTTGACTAAACCTCTTTCAAATTACATGAATTCGATTAATGAGAGACGCAAATATTCACCAATAAATCGGTATTATTACCCAAACTGTCACGACAATAATTAAAAATTATTGAAGATGTAAGCTAATTAAAAATGGAATACAACAATGCTAAATTCTTGCTTTAGTCGAATAAGACTAAACAAATCATAAATAAATATTAATTATGTATTTAAAAATGGAAGAATTAGTTAAATAAACTGCAAGATGAATTAAATATTTCAAGATTAAAAAACACTCACTCGTCGGCGTCTCGACAAGATAAACGACCTCGCTTTCAAAATTTAAGACTTTCGACAAATTATGCTTGCCGCTGTATTAATGGCTAATTTATATCATGTGATTACCACTATAAATCACGCAGCATCAAGCCATAGAAATACCCAATATTAAATATAGTAATCTATAGTAAATTAAATTTATGAATTGTAGGTATAAAATAGCGTACTGCGCTCCTAAAATTGCCAACCACACGAAATAAACCCATTCGTGAATAGATGTCACTGGCGACCTAAATATTAAATAACGAAAATCATTCGCAATTGAATTGACATTTTTAGTGTAGCGGAATAAGCATATATTCCGTTACACTTGGGTTTTTGCTGCATTGAACTGGACCAAATTCCTGTCGCCCCAGATTCGAATCTTCTCCAGATCTTGATTAATTGTTGTAATCTGCTCCTGTCTACGGTGATAAGTCTCAGTCGCTGGTAAAGGTTTTTCTGATCTAAATTGGAAGACAAGGGTACTGTCATCTGCAAAGCTGTAAACAGGATTATTGGTTTCGGTCAGCACGTCATTAATATAGATGAGGAAGAAAGTTGGTGAAAGTATTGTGCCCTGCGGCACTCCCGCACTAACGGTGAATGTGTCTGAGATGTGTCCATCAACTGCAACGGGCAGAGATCGGTTCTTAAGGAAACTGGCAAGCCAGCTGCAGCGAGACGCTGTCAGTCCGGAGGACGGCAGTTTGTTGGGCAATCCGTCATGCCGAACTCTGTCAAATGCCTTCGAAATATCCAACGCAATCGCTCGAGATTCTCCGTGGTTCTCAATTGCCCTACTCCACATATGAGTGACATAGGCCAATATATCTTCTGTCGATCTCTGTTTGCGGAAGCCGTATTGGTTATCGCTAATTATTCTGTTAGTCTCGAGGTACTTGAGTAGTTACTGATTGACTACACGTTCCATGACTTAGGAGAGTATTGGAAGCAAGCCAATTTGGCGAGCGTGGTTTTCTTGCCTTTTTTTAGAACTGATTGTACTCGAGCGACTTTCCAAGAAGATGGGTAAATCCCTTTTCGGTAAGACAGAGATAAAATCTGGAAAAATGGATGTGAGTTCGTTGGCGCAGTTCTTTAAACACGATGGCAGGTATTCCATACGGCACTGATGCCTTTTGCGTATCTAGTTTTTTGAGGATTTTACGAATGTCACGGTGGTGAAACTTAACCTCTGCCATGGTATCTAGTGTTGATATTGGATATGGTGGGAAGAGCCTTGCCATGGGGGACGTTTAAGGTAGAGTGCGATGAAAACATTTCGGCGAGCATGTTTGCTTTTTCCTTAGCTGAGGTTGTCGTGACGCCGCGTTCGTCCGTCAAAGGTGGAAGAGACGTTTTTTGTAAAGTTATTACTTATTGCCTTTGCTACTGACCAGAAATTCCTGGAGCCACTGTGGCATTGCAAAAGTTTATTCCTGGTTTTTTGATTGTGTTTGTCCCTAGTGTCGTCAATCACACGTTTACATTCGTTTCTCGCTTCGGTAAAATAACTGCGACTTTCAGCGGTCTGATTTTGCTGCCAGTACTTGTCTTGTAGACTTGTTGTTTCCTACCTATGGCTCTTTCGCATCTTCTGTCGAACCAGGGTTTTCCTTTTGACGATAACTTGATGGAATTTGGGACGTATGCTTTCATTCCTGAGGCGATTACATGTGTAATCTCTTCGCAACAGACTGACAGGTCGTCAGTACCAAAGCAGACGACGAGCTAAAGAAGATCCAGGTAGAACTCTCTTAAAGCCTCCCAGTTTGCACCCCGAATGCCAGATGTTACGTGGCAATGGTGGATCCTTCTGTGGGTGGGGCAGTTCACAAACCGTTGTAATAAGTTAGTGGTCGGAAGTACCTAATGGCGGACCAATTGTAATAATTGTGTACTGGTCAGGATTTGTGGTTAGAAAAAATCCAGGAGGGTGGCAAATTCACCCCTTTCTGAGATCCGAGGTGGGTCGTCTACAAGTTGAGTAAGCCGCAGCTTATGGCAAATGCTTCAGCTTCTCTACCTTCGTTGTCGGACTTGTTGAGATGTTTGAGCCAGTTGGTGTTATTATTACGATTATTTCTAAATTGGGGTGGTCGATCTGTATTGAATTAAAAGTGGTAGCTAGTGTTGGAAAAAAGCTTTGGTAGGCTGATATTATAAACTGTAACACACCATTCTCAGATATTAAATTTCCTGAACTTGCTGCTGCCATGATCATTCCATGAAATCAAATGATTCAAGTGAAAACTCTGCAAAAATTATTGAAAAATTCAAATAACTCCTATCATATTATATTTGACAAAAACATTTCGTCTCTAACGACACTGAGGTAACAGCAGTTGATCTTTTTATTATTATTATTTAAGTCCCACTCAAGAAAATCGTATATTCTATTTCAGAGCCAATCTTTTTCAATGCGTTCTTTAAACGTGAAAGGTATTGTTCAATTAATATTCATCTCCTACTGCCTAATACTAAGAGTTACCCCCTAATACTAAATGAAGTGCATGTATTCTTCTATATATTGTCACACACTACATCAACTTCTGAAGTTTAGCCCTCTTCAGTCTTCTCATCCGGTTGTTTAAGTTTTTCAGGGACTGCTTTGCCTCGATGCTCTCATGTTAAGCAGTCTTCTTTGATGTCTTCTTGCAGGCCTCTATGAAGGTTTCTGTTTAGGATAACGCCCCTTAGCACATTATTTTCGAAGGTTTGAATTATTTTAATATTAGTCTTTTTAGTACACCCTCACAATTATGTACCGTACTCCCCCTGGTTATAGAATTTGCCTATAAAGAACTAGCTTATAAAGTGTTGACAAAGCTGAGTGTCTTTCCAGGAACCAGGACATCCTTTTTAAATGTGATATTTAGTTCTTTCTTCATACGAGCTTTCCAATGAAGCTTATGATCTAATGTTAGGCCAAGATGTTTAGCCGTATTGGCATATGGAACTTTTTGCACATTTATATTAATTAGTATACGTGCTATTTGCATATTAGCGAAATCAATACCGAACCGGTTTACTACCATTCAATCTGAGCTTCCATTTTTTAGTCCAATTCCAATTTTGGAACTAATTAATAGCATTTTGCTGACTCTAAATTTTCTATGCTGACTGCGAAGATGGCTGAGTCATTAGCGAAGGTAGGCAGCAGTTGATCTAATCACATAAATTTAACTTAATTCAGACGATCACAAAAAATGCTTTGTATTTAGATTATTGGAAAACATTCGACACAGTATACCATGGAATATTAATAAAACTAAAAACAGAAGATATTTTAATTAAAAAGATGTTCATCAACTTGCACGAAATTTTTTACTGAGAGAGTGATGGACAATTAGAGTGTGATCACACCTAGATCATTTGACAAAAATCACATTTCTCCAATAATTGGTATTTTTATTTATTTATTTATTTATTTATTACATACGTATCAACAGCACTGGTGCCAATTACAGATACATCTTAAATCTAGGTATAAAATCAAAAAAAGAAAGGCAATCAAGCAAACTCGAATTAAAACACAAATAAACAAAAATACATCGATACAATACTGTCAAGTCAAAGGGCTTTAACATTATAAAACTGGGTACAGTACATAACTAAGCTTACACAAGATTAGTCATTTGCAGCCAAAGTACAATACATATACAAATAAATAGGCATACCTAATACAACCACACAATGATCACAACAGCTACAATTGAATCTTTGGTTTATTAACTGGTCGATCTCAGCACATCGTCGACCAAATTTTTGAACTGACCAAGAGTAGTTGTATCTACATCAATATCAGATGCATACAAATTAAAAAAGTAACACATTTTGTAAATTTGAGAGTTCTTGTACAGGTTTATTCGAGGATGGGCCAGATAAAAAACATTTGAGGCTCGCGAGTTGACTCTATTGACAACAAAAGGTAATTTACCAAGAATTTCGGGGCAGTCAATCTCACCTTTCAAAATTTTAAATAAAGTGCATAGTAATATTTTAATTCTTCTTTTTACTAACGAAAGCCTGCCAAAGACTACTAAAAGGTATTCGTTGTCACACCCTTTCTGAGGATATACGCCATACTTCCTATAATACATGCACTTCAAAAATCTTCTCTGCACTTTTTCAATAAATGTTACCCAAACACTATACTGGGGGGACCATATTATGCTGCCATATTCCAAAACTGGCAACACAAGGCTTACAAAAAGATGCCAGCAAACATCCGTGATGAAAACTCTAGTATTCCTGACAATAAAACCTGCTATTTTTTGTGCACTATCAATTGTAGATATTATATGGCTTGAGAAAGACAATGTTGGGTCAAAGATTACACCAAGATCCTTATGCTGATTCACTCGCCGTAAATTGACTCCATTTAAAGAATAGTCATAGCCAATAATATTATGATTCAATGTGAAAGACATACACGCACATTTATTTACATTCAAATTAAAGCTATTCGAATCACACCAGTCAGCCACGGCGCAAAAGTTATTCTGTAGGGTCACACAATGCTCAACAGAATCAATTTGATAGAAACATTTAAAGGCATCTGCAAACAACAACCCCAGAGCATTCTTGATACCACCGGCCATACCGTTTACGGCTGCCAAAAATAAAAGAGGACCCAAGTTGGATCCCCGAGGAACTCCCGACGTACTCGCGAAAATAACCGACCTGCATCCTTTGACCTCAACATACTGGAACCTACTATTCAAATAAGATTTAATCAAATTTTGAAGATATAGAGAAACATTCAAATCAGACAAAGATCTCAATATTACACAATGCCTCACTCTGTCAAATGCCTTCTCCATGTCGGTGTATATAACATCCACCTGAGATTTGTTGTTGATAGCTTCGTGAACAAACTGACAGAAGGAGGCTAAGTTAATAAATGTTCACTTTTTAGGTAAAAAGCCATGTTGACATGTTGAGAGACAACCAGAGATTTCATCATATAATCGTTCGAAAATAACAACCTCAAAAATTTTTGAAACCGCGCTTACAATGCTTATGGGCCTGTAGTTATTTATTTCATGTCTGGCTCCCGCCTTGTGAATTGGAATTATTTTACTAACTTTCCACTGATCAGGATAAACTGAGGTTTTTAAGATTAAATTAAACAGACATTCCAAAGGTTTGGACAAGTACTCACTACAACCCTTCCAGATATAAGTCGGGATCCCATCGGGGCCAACCGCCCTATTTGCCCTAATTTTCTTCACTGCTTTCGTTATTTCTTGCGTGGAGATTAACCTGCTACAAAAGAATGACTTAGACTTGGTCGCTGTGCAGCCTATATCTTCGTCATTGACAAAAACTGATTTAAAAAAATCAGCAAAACCATCGGCTACATTTTGAGAACCCGAATAAATTTTGTCACTAAAAGACATTTCCCCCAAAATATCAGGAGAATCCTTTAGAGTCTTAAAAAGACCAAAAGATTTTAGGGTTCATTTTTAAGCTTGATTCAACATCCTGTAGATATTTAGAATGTGCAATTTTAATTTTATTTTTAATGGTGCTTCTAAAAGAAAAATACTTGTGTGTCCAGTAGTGAGATTTGAGTTTCTAAAGGTGCGTCCAGACTTGTGACAAAACCCCGTGACGTGACAGCGTCGCGAACATTTTCACGACGAGGCGAACTTCGATGCGTGTCATCGTCGCGTGTCATCCCCGCGTGTCATCGTCGCGTATCATAGTCCCGTTCACAGTGTTCCACCCATTTAAATAAAAAATAGTCGGTCATCATGGACGTTGCAGCAGCAGCGTACATAGTTATAGATCATTTATTGCGTAATTCTATAAATGTTAACGTTGCCTCCTGTCCACATTCCATCTTGATATTAAAAAAGCAAATACTAATTCGAAAGAAAAATAGCCGCTACACTGGTTAAAATTCAAGTAAATATGCAAAACGTTCCGATGATACGCGGTGCCGTCCAGACTTGGCGAACCAAGCGGCGTAGCATCCCTTTGATGCGACGCCAAAAGACCGACAGGACATGGAACGCAGTGATGACACGCGGTAAACGCGGCGATGTCACGCGCTGCGGTTACGGAGTACCGTCCAGACTGTACGCGACGAGGTTCGCGGCGGTGTCACGATACGGGGTCTTGTCACAGGTCTGGACGCACCTTTAGATTTGAGAAAAGAATTATGTTTTTTGTTTAAGAAGGTTAATTATCTCTTTATTGAACCAGACTGGGTATTTTTTTATCTATCTGAGTTGACTTCGGAACACATTTCTCAAACAAGTCGGCCAGTTTGGCATAAAAATACTCCAATGCCGAATTGACATCTGGAAAGCTCTCAAAGTCACTCCAGTCTTGGTCTCTGAAAAGTCTATACATTAGCAAAAATTCAGCTTTTTTAAAATTTAGTTTCGTTGTTGATACAAATTTACAGTGTTCAACACGTTCTTTAGTTTTCAAGCATATGCTCAGACATGGATGATGTTTGTCAATAGGAACCAAAGCATCATCTGTTTTGTCGACCCGCACACCATCAAAAGAGGAAATCACGAGATCAAGAACAACATTGTTACCATTTCTGACCTGATTTAACTGAACCAAATTATTAAATGACAGGAAAGATTTAAGAGTATTTAAAGCGTCATTACAAGAAAGATGGTTTACATAACTTGGAATATTAAAGTCGCCAATTATAACGTATTCGGATTTAGATTCCCCATTTTGTTTAATATGTGAGCATATTCCATTGAAATCTTTAGGAAGCATAAGCATTTATTTATACAAAGTTTCAGTATCCTAAGCTATTACCCTCTTTTACATCTGTAAAATCCTTAGAATATATTTACATCTATAACAGGCCTTATTAGACCAAAAAGCAATAAAACGCACCAACGGGGTGCCGCAAACATACCTAAAGTAATCCAAACTGGATAGAATTTTACTCATCACATTTTTGTGAGTTAATGCTATCAATTTTTAATTTTAAATGAGACGCCCTATATATTTTAGGCATAACCTAAACCTATTTGCCGATTTTTATGGTATGATTTTTATTTGTTTTAAGACATTCTCGTGTGTATGTCTGTATTTAAAATATTTTACAAGAAGAAAGTGTCGCAAAACCCTACCATTTAGTAATTAATAATATTTTCCGACAGGAAATATTTAGTTTGTTACACTTTTTTAATATGACTCCATACTACTTTTAGGTGCTGCCTGTGGACGTATCCACCCTGTAGGCTCAGGCCCAATGGTATGGTACCAACTTTTTGAATACGCTATTGGTCATTGGCTGCAAAAGGCTACCGAACACGTTATTGGCTGTGTACTTTGTAGTCCTGGATGTTTCTCACTTTTCAGAGGAAAGGCTCTTATGGATGACAATGTTATGAAAAAATATACTACATGGTACGTACGATAAAAATTTCCATTGTTTAAATAGCCAACATCTGAACAACAGGAACTTGGGATTTTTTATTATTTAAAAGTTTTTGTATGATATTTTAAATATGTTTTATAGCTTCTTAACTTCTTATATCTAAGTATCGTTTTTCGACGATGATGCAAAAACATTCTTTTAGCATTTGTTAACAATCTAATTATTAATGTTCAGTTAAACATACAACATACTTAAAATATGAAATATGAAAAGTCGTCATTTGTGACGTTAAAAACTAAAATAATGAATGCATTCAACCGATCCAGAGACATACTATGGGGTGTAAACATCTACTAAAAATATAAATTATAACTGAATCACAATTGTTTCTTCAATACATTGATTTTGCCAACAGTAGTACTTTAATAGGCATTTTAGGGGCTCGGCTTATTATTTGCCTTTAATTATTGAATAAATACTTATTGTTTTCCGAAGTATTATGTCGGAAAGTTTAGGAAAAAGGCCCAGTTCGGCAGAGAAAAAAAGGTGTTGCAGAGTACCTGAAGAAATTGACCCAAACTAACCCAAGTGCCATGCAGTACCTCTCGCCTTCTGCCAATTTCAGGAATTATTGTTCTTCGAGCATAGTGACTTTTTAATTTTTGTCTTAAACACGTATTTTTGGATCTTGGCGTCTGTACACATATACCTCTGGAACCGCTCAAATGAGCAGCTAACGCATGCAATGTGCTATATACGGCTCACGGTGATGCAGTATATGAGGCCAAGCCTCGATTTGAGCTTCCCTAAAATGACTATCAATTGGCCTGCCTGAGTAGACAAGCAGAAACTGATAAACAGATTCCCTGTGATAACCAAAGGTCGCTTCTGGGTCTAATAAGAATTCCTCAGGGCCCTCAATATGCTCGCTTAAAGTCAGCGGAGAGTCTGGATTAAAGCTATCTGTTCCTCTGATCTATCTCAATTCAGTTCAAGCACCAAGAGATCATCCGCACCCGGGGGCTTTTGGTACGCAACTACCATCGACTGGGGGAATCGTAAGGTCAGTTTTAACTCTTTCAGATATCTACTATCTTGGGACGCGTCTTAAGATAAATATACGAATATATATGTTAATACAATGTTTGTATCACGGGATGCCAATCGTTATCAATTCGGCTACTCGTGGTTTAAAAGGCCTCAAGAGTTCTCAACCAACGTAAACTGATCTGACTGTCAGTCCGTGGGAACGAAGGTGAGCTCACCAAATCATTTCCTGCTAGCCAAGAGAAGGTTATTGGGCAATACATTTGTCTTGGGCAAGGCATTTGAAACCCCCTGCTGATGTTGATAAAAGTTCCATGTGATTCTAATAGTCACCATGATATGGGGATTTTAACTCAAAAGTTAAAATTAAATTCAAACAAAACTTTGGGTTTCTCTCTCATCCTAAAAAAAAACGAACCCTAAATGACACCACGATTTCGTCAATTGTGTAGTAATCTGCTAGACTGCAATTATTTTTTGAGCGATCAACAAATTTTTGAGGAAATTTTCAGGAGCTGCAACTTTGCTATTTTGGATCCAATCTTTTCCAGTTCCGTCCGTAGACCATAATGATCCTCATGGTTGGATTTGTAAAGTTTTGATCAAACAGTCAGGACATAAGCAAATGGAGGAATAAAAGTCCGATAAAGGCACGAATCTCAGTATCTGGGTTATTATTGTTCAGTATTTTAGTTCAATGCTGCTCGTTCCCAACGCTAGCGAGAAGATCAGATTGCTGTCATTAATGAAAAGATGAACGTCATCGTGGAATGGGGTGAGGAAAGCATTAACGCTGGAAAGACTCAAGCAGCTGTCTTCTAAAAAAAAAAAGCAAACATCGCAGGACCTGACTTATCAATGACAGGACAAACACTGCCTCTGGCCTCATCCATAATTGCTGGGTATCAACATAGAAAGTAACATGTCTTGACGTAATCACGTCACCAAGATCGTCAAGGCAACTCTATTGCGTAAAGAAATTGTATACACCTCATCAGCTCTTTCCGCTCTATAAGGCCCAGTTAAGAATATCTCTGGAATACTGTTCTCATGTGTGGAGCTCGACACCCAAACACTTGCTCAAGACATTTGACTCCATACAGAGGAGAGCAGTTCATCTTGTGGATGACTCAGAATTGACTAAAGATGTTGATAGCCTTGAGCATCGAAGAAAAGTGGTGGACCTATCTCTTTACTATCCACACTACTACGAAAGGTGTTCGAACGAGCTGGCACTTATGATTCCGCCCAGAATTGTGCCAAACAGGAACACCCGTCAGACACAAGCTGCACATCAACATACGATTCAGTTGGGAATACATAGGATGTCGACTTCCGAGTAACGTCTTTCCCGAACACTACAACCTACAGTGCTTCAAGTTCAACGTCCACCTTCTTCTGCGCACTTCTCCGTTGAGTGGTATTTTCCTTTTGTGTGTGTGCCGAACATAAAAAAATATATATTTGCTATTTTTTTTAATGTTATGTCAGCCTAAAGTCCCCTCCACCAAAGCTTAAGAGATGTTGAATTAGTTGGTTAGGAAATAGTCCATCATTTTGAACATTTATGCTTTGTAGCATAATTGCAAGAACCATAAATTGCAGTATCCTGTTTTACATAAAAAACTAGAGATATTTTAGCAATGTAAAAGCATCTTTTTTCTCTATTTTAGTTCCGCTGAAGCTAGACACTACGTCCAATACGATCAGGGAGAAGATCGTTGGTTGTGCACTCTCCTCCTTCAAAGAGGTTACCGTGTAGAATACTCAGCTGCTTCAGATGCTTACACTCATGCACCCGAAGGTTTCAATGAGTTTTACAATCAACGTCGTAGATGGGTAAGTTAAAATGAACGATACAAATTAACATTTAACTAAAATGTTAAAAATATTGCCATCCATCCAAGAGCATGGAAAACGCTTATAGTCACAGTATATCTAAACTTTGATCTGAATATGATTCGAATCAGTCTGGTTCATAGGGAAAAATTTTCCACTGAATCATTGTTTTTATGAAACTTACTCTAAAGTCAGTTTTTACAATAGGTATCAAGCACATTGCTCGAGTTCGGTAGCTGTCCAGTATGGGATTAAAACTCAGTTAATGCTAAAGAGGAGCTTCAACCACATTATTTAACAATTTTATTAAAATGAAGGAGAATAATCACCGGTAGTATTAATGCCTCTTGTTTTATATGATAGTATTGCAAATGCATATAAATAATTATCAATTTCTCAGTACCAACCTTATATATTTAATCAGTACCTCTGCATTCTGCATTATACTATATTTTTATTCTATAGATAGCTACCACCTAGTCGGGGAAATCTCTTAAATTAAAAGATGACGTATAGCCTAGAAATGCTTGAGCTAATCTAATATTCTAGTCAGTCTATAATGTCAGCATCAATTTTTAAACAGGCATAGCTTTAACACTTGAATTATTCGAAAAAATTCGTGTTTATTACTGTAAAGTATTTTTTTAATTTTGAAATAACAAAAATTCATTTTCTAGTATTTTCAATGAAAACGGTATCTTCGATAAAAATTCGCCTAAGTATATTTCGCACTGTAATTTATTTGTAATAATTCATGTTCCAGGTTCCTTCAACCATCGCCAACATCATGGACCTGCTGATGGATTCAAAAAGAACTATTCATGTTAACGACAACATTTCCATGCCCTACATTGGCTACCAAATCTTGCTTATGGGTGGTACGATTCTTGGACCTGGTACTATATTCCTTATGTTGGTGGGTGCCTTCGTGGCCGCTTTTCAAATTGATAACTGGACCAGTTTCTACTACAACCTGTATCCCATTTTGTTCTTTATGCTGGTGTGCTTTACTTGCAAGTCTAATATACAGGTAAGTACAATGGATGATAGCTGTCACTAAACAAACATTAAAAAAATATAATTAAGAACATCAGGGATATTTTTCTACGGATTACTGAACTACCTCAACATTTTTTTTTGTATTATAGAATAGTTTAGAAAATCTGCCAAACAGGCAATCTTCACCGGATGATCTGACAGCAAGAGGAGTGTCGAGTTAGCGCCCTTGGAGGGCCACCGACCGACTAAAACCAGGTCCCCTCTACGCATCCCCTGTACCATTTGGTGCCGCTGAGGTATTACTCCAGATAAAGGATGTCCAAGTTTCACCATATTCGTACTCTTTGGTTTCCTTATGTTCTGTATCATCTTTTTATCTCGTCCCATTTATGGCAGTCTTGTGTCATCTCTATAATTATATTATCTAAAGTGAACCTCGTGCCTGTACCTTAGTAAACTAGTTCTGTTCCGTGGCCTAAATTTGGGCAGTTGAGAACTATATATTCAGCTGTGTCTGTTTCACTACAGTAGACACATTTATTATCGTTTGATTTGCCAATAGAGAAAGTATAATCCCAAAGTCTGATGTGTTCAGTCAACACCTGGGTAACGTCAAAGTTCGCGTCCCCATATATATATATATATGTGACCTTAACCTCTTTGTCCATTCGCAATTTTAGTTTTGGTTTATTTCCCATCTGTCCTATCACACCTGAAGTTTACTTGTTCTGGTAAGGATCATATTTTTCTTCTTCGCTACCAGTAAATTAAGGAGGTTGCTCAGCGACTACCAAGAGGTCCTCTGTCGAATTTGTTCGGTAAGCACTTCTTATGCGCAGGACAGATTGTCTCTTTAATCTCCGGAAGGCATTTCCGTTTTTCTTCAGCTCCATTGCCACCGCCCACTCTGGAGCTGCGTATAGGATAACCGAGTTGGTTACTAACGAAAGCATTTTCTGTGAGCCTCCTATATTTGCCTAATTCCATCGTGGTTTATCTTTCTCTAGCTACTATCTTTCCTATGTGGGTTATGAAACATAATTGTCTGTCAATCCAGACTCCTGCTTTCTTCGGCGGTATTTCCTGGCCTAAATTGTGTAGTGTCTCCTGAGGAGGTCCTCTCTTTAAGGTCGTGAGCCTTATCTCTGTTTCTTCTATTGTCAACTGTGGGTGATTAATTTGTAGCCACTCATTGATGTCCGTCATCGTGATGTTGATTTTCATCTGTACTTCTTCCATATCTCTGCCTAGTATCACCATGGCAATGTCGTACCTCAACCTAATATAGACCTAAACTTTCAATAATGTGGAACAACTGTTTGTGAAATATTAAAAAGGGAATGGGTTTTTTAAATTTGTTTTTCCCCTTTTCTAACTTTGCACGTCGTACTTGATACTAACTGACAGTTTCATCAGCAAGTTCTGTTGCTTTCATCAGAGTACGTTTTATGGAATTGCTATTAAAAAATCGTTATTTTGATCTTACGAGGATATGGTGATAAACAACGGTCGTACCAGAAATTATGTGATATGTTTAATAATTTGCATCCTCATCGCCAAATTAAAAAGCGCAGTACTTCAAGCCCAAACTCAAAGTTTCAAAAAGAGGCCGATGTCAGATCTGCAAGTTCGAAAACTGCTACATACTAAGAAAGTCCACGGGTGTCTTCTCACCAACACTAACAAAAACTTTTTTATTGTTATCATCAACGTAGTTTTTAAGGCAAAGAAGTCTATCGTACTGTTATCTCAGCTTTGGTATTCTGGTTCCAAATAAAACAGTCTACTAGATTGAGGAAATCATAGGACTAAACAATCTTATAAAACTGTAATTGCCCAAACATATGAGTAATCATCGCTCAAGAGCGATAACGTTAATATAGAAATTACCTATTATTCGACTAATCAAAAATATTCTTTTCTTACAGTTAATCGTTGCTCAAATCCTCTCCACCGGGTACGCTTTAATTATGATGGCTGTGATAGTCGGTACTGCCCTCCAGTTACGAGAAGACGGAATCGGTTCACCTTCTGCCATTTTCTTGATAGCGATGACGGGGTCTTTTTTCATAGCAGCGTGTCTACATCCTCAAGAGTTCTGGTGTATTATTCACGGAGTGATATATCTGCTTTCCATTCCATCTATGTACTTGCTCCTGATTTTGTATTCGATCATCAACTTGAATAACGTTTCTTGGGGTACCAGAGAAGTAGCAGTCAAAAAAACTAAGAAGGTAAGTTCAAAACTATTAATTTAGGTACACTCTGTTTTTAGAACTAGGGTTTCTTCGGCATATCCGCAAACGTCCTCCCACCAAATACAACTGACATCAGGTGTTTATTGATATGCTGAAGAGAGCTTATCTCTAGAAAGAGACTAGAATTAAAACTAAAATAGTAGAAATGATTGTCAATCTATATGAATAACCAGTTAGCTGATCTGACAAATCTCCTTTGCCTATATTGATGTTAAAGGTTTATGCCATCTTTGCTGGTGCAACCCACTTCAGCTATTGTGTTCTGATGACAGATAATCAGAGCAAGAACCTCTTTAGTACCCATCCATAAACAAACTAGGTTGCCTTCCTAATTAGAAGTACATTCCATATCTCCGCGTATACGTTTTTATTTGAAAAAATAGCATGTTTCTGCCAGTAGTAACACATGTCCCCCAGAGCAGGAAATGGTAGAGTATTAATCAAATTAATTGACGTGACAAAACGATCGGAACCAACATAATTCTTTTTCCTTCACTGTACTTACAAATTTTATTAGCACTTTTTCTCCTAATGTTCCCTCAGTGGCAATATCCTCTTTTCCGCAATATATATCAAAATCGTATACGTACCCTGTTTGAGAGTCACACCTATTCCACCAGGATATTGTTTGATGCTGGATCTCCCTTTGAACTTTGTCATGCTCTTATCAATCGACTGGTTGACGTTCTCTGATCTTATATAAGATCTTGAATTAACCATGAAGAGCATGGCGACGTTCAAAGGAAGATCCAGCACCAAACAATATCTTCCTGGTGGGATAGGTTTGACTCTCAAGCAGGGTACGTATACGATTTTGATATCTATTGCAGAAAAGAGGATGTTGCCACTGAGGGAACATTAGGAGAAAGAGTGGTAAATAAATTACTAAGTACAGTGAAGGAAAAAGAAGTATGTTTACTTCGATCGTTAACAGCTTAAAACTATCCATGGATAATGTAAGTTTTATTGCTTCATTGCCCATTACTCTTTTGTGATGATCAATACTACATCATCACCTCATGGGAATCCGTTCGCTCTTGTTTTTTTCCCGTTTTTTCATGCAAGATTTGCAGCCTTTCATTGGTAGGTTGGATTATAATTTAGAAGGTTTTTTGAAGTAATTTATACAAAATATCCACAGCAGAATAGCTTCCATTCCCGTCAACAAGGATCACGCAAGGTCTGCTTTCAGGCAGAAAAGCCTCAGTTGGTGCAACCCAACTGCAACCACCTTTGTAGTACGAGGATTGACTATAGGCTTTTCTTCCTCACTGACATTTTCAGGTTCTTCTTCTGACTGACTCTAATCAGTATCATCTTTATATCAAGTATACATTTTAGAAAAACTGGCATCGCCCAATCAATTTGATCCTATCTCAATTCAATTTCTTTAGCATGTGTTTTGTTCATCCTCTGAGCATAGTGAGCGAGACTATAAAATATATTGAAATTTAAGTTCTAGCTGAGCAATTTAACTGTTTAAAATTATCAGGTCTGTCCAACCTCTATTAATTCTCACTGAACAGCTCCATTCCATTTTTAAAATTATAACTATAATTCATCAATCAGCCCATATTTGTCCACTGCTGGACATAAGCCTCCCGTGTTTGCTTCCACATCTCCCTATTCTGTGCCTTCTGTATCCAATTTGTGTGGATTCGTCTTATGTCGTCGGACCATCTAGTTGGTGGTCGTCTCCTGTTTCTGTATGCATCCTGCCTAGGCCTCCACTCCATGATCCGCTTTGTCCACCTGTTGTCCCGCATTCTCGCATTGTGTCCCGCCCAGTTCCACTTTAGGATTGCTATTTGCTCTACTGCGTCAGTCAGTCTGGTTCTTATACGCAGTTCAGTGTTGGTAATGTGGTCTCTCAGTGTCAGTCCCAGCATTGACCTCTCCATTGCATGCTGTGTCACTCTAATTGTCTGTACGGCTCTTTTTGGCAATGTCAAGGTCTCAGCCCTATAAGTTAGGACAGGTAAAACACACTGATTGAAAGCCTTCATTTTCAAACATATTGGCAAATCCGCCTTGAATACATGTCTCAGGTTCCCTTATTCGGCTCAAGTTAGTCCTATTGATCTAAATAGTTCGTAGGTTTAATTATTTCTATTTATACGGATTTCATGGCCGAGATACTTATAAGAGGTAGTTTCTTCAATCTGGATTCCATCTATGTACACACCATCATTGAGTACAAGGTTAGTCATGAGCTGGGTTTTTGCCACATTAATTTTAAGTCCGACTTTATGGGAGGCGGCATTTAGCTGCTTCAGCATGTTCATAGCATGGTCAAGACGATCCGATATTAGGACAATGTCATCTGCAAATCTTAGGTGTGTTAAGCTTTCACCGTTTATGTTAATACCCAACCCCTTCAGATCCACATACTTAAACATATACTCGAGAAGATTCGTGAATAATTTCGACGAGATAGTATCGCCCTGCCTAACTCCTCTGTTTATGTTGAATTTATTTGTGGTCTCCTGCAGTTTTACGCTAGCTGTGGCATTCTTGCATATACTCTCTATTAATAAGGTATACCGGTGGTCTATTCTACAGTCAGACAGTGACTTTAACATCTGTCTATAATTACCATCCGATAATTTCTTCGATTCTGATTCATGAGATGAGATAAGGGAATAAATACTTTCAATTTTGCCAGAAAGATATAAGATATTTCCAACTGCTCCGAATGATATGTTCTTCAAACGACCGTATGCTTCGTTTGAAACTTGCTCAAAACAACAGAAAGTTGATTAACGGCCTAATTTTCCGTTGCCAGATTTCAAATGTATCAATTATTATATACAACATGCTGTAGGCCATAAAATACTTGTAAACAAATATCGCTCACCAGATATCATATATTTTTGAGTAAAGTATTGATCTATTTTAGGATATAGAGGAAGAAAAGAAACAAGCGGAGGCCGCATCGAAAAAAGTTAAACATAAATCTCTTCTTGGTTTCCTACAAAATGGTGGTACTAGCGAGGATGACGAAGGCAGTATCGAAATTTCTCTTGCCGGACTATTCAAATGTATGCTTTGTACTCATCAAAAGGCTGGCGATGAAAAAACTCAACTGATTCATATCGGAGAGTCTTTGGATACTCTTCAGAAGAGGTTGGATCATATCGAAAAGTAAGTTTGATATAATGCTTTTAGATTTCTTTTAATTCTGGAAATCCATAACGTAACAATTTTGAAGTTAGAAGTCTTAATTCGAATCACTGATCTATTTAGATCGGGGAATAAAAGACAATCCTTGAAGAGTTTAACTGAATAGAATGCGTAGGGAAAGGAAATAAAATTTCAAATAGATTCCACATTTCATTAAATACTTCTGAATATTTAAAGAAGAATAGTAGCGCACCAACTTCCATGTCCTATAATGAGAACCATTCCTGCAATCCGCAGAGTATAGGCAAGGCATTTGTACACCTTATTACCATGATCATAGTAATTTTAATCCACCAAAGCATCATTAAATATGAATGGAACAACATAGAGTGTCTTCCATGTTGTATCTTGGTTTGAAAAATTGAGCATTTTCTTATTTATTGAGTCTAATGGAATCCGCCATCTTTTCTATGGGGCTAGAGAAACAGTTTACGTGGCCGAGCGCCACGGGAACTGCTTACTTCAGAAGCTTAAGAGCGAATGTATCTGCTATATTTACGGTGGGGTGAACGAGAGACTTTACATGACCGCTTACTTTTGAGACTTGAGCAAGAGTCAATACGCCATCTTTGCGATGGAGCAAACGGGTCGAGTGCCACGGAAGTCTTAGTTGAAGAACTTAGTTGAAACATATTGCTTGATCACGTCCATAAAAAATAAATCATTACTTTTCCAGGGTTATAGATCCGTCTGGCCATGCCTCTAGGAAACGCAGTATGTCAACTTCCTCCAGACATGCCGATCATCACCACCTTAGCGCAGTAAACGAGGAAGCTGCTGAAGATGCAACTTCAGAGTCGGACTCTGAAAGCACCTCCACAGTACCTCAAAATAAGAGAGATGATTTGGTTAATCCATATTGGATTGAAGATCCAGATGTTGGTAAAGGGGAAGTAGAATATTTGAGCAGCAACGAAATGACGTTCTGGAAAGACTTGTTGGAAAAATATTTGTACCCTTTGGATGAAAACAAAGAAGAGAAGGTAAAACATTAATGGAAATTAATATAAAACATATTAATTTAATTACAGCTTTTTTTAATTAAAAAACTGCTTCTTCGGTTTGTTATCACAGGCCATAACAAATTTATAAATTAATAAAAATAATTACTATTTACAACAGATTATAAATGTATCTTACCGAAAAATTCTTACTTTGCTAAATACTGCCCATTTTATACAAAATTATCAGATTTTCAAGTAAAAAAGAAAAGTAATGGAAATCAGAAAAAATAAAACACTCAAAATTGCATGAAAAGAGTCATGTTATAGGAGTAAAAGATTTTTGATAAAAAAATAAAAACATATCTAAAGAAGAAAATTAAAGTTAAACCCATTCAAATAATATAACTTAAAGAAATATTATTTATAATAAAGTTAAAGTAATCAATCATTGTTTACTACGCTTAGAGGTAAGGTACTATTTAGAAAATTGATTAAAATAATTCTATATAGATATGATATATCTATAGTGTACCTAAACGTTTCATGTTAATTACAAATTATTGGAATTCTAACACATATTTTGCCAAAAATTATAGGCCCGAATAGCATCAGATCTAAAAGAGCTCCGAGACCAATCAGTGTTCGCGTTCTTTATGGTGAACGCCCTTTTCGTACTTATCGTATTCTTATTGACGCTCAAGAAGGACTACCTTCACATTAAATGGCCATTCGGTGTGAAAACCAACATTACCTATGACGAGAGCTCACAAGAGGTAACTACCATGGGATCACTTGGTAATTTTGACGAACTCTGTATTTATTAGTTTGGTTGGTGTTATTTAACTTTGAAGATAAGTGGAATTATATTATGTTTAAAGGCCAACATTTATATGATATGGTTATAGCCCAGCACGACTCAAGGAACCGTGTAAATTACTCATATTTATTATGTAGAATATAAAATAGTGAAACTTTGAATCGCACTGCAGAGGGTGCCATCGATTCAGTAACTAAGGCAATATAGCAGCACGTCCAAGTTAGCAATTCAAAAATATTTTCAACTTTACAGGGTGCTAAAACAACCGTCGTAATAAATTTGTATTTTTTCAATAGAATACCTTGTATAGGTTTAATGGTGAAGGTATTATATTGAACATTATTATCATCATTGCTTAGATTTGCTTTTTCTCGAAATATTGACTCGTGAAAATGACGTTAGGTAATAGAGTCCATTTTGTTAATATTTCTGCTCATTTTTTTTTGCTAAAAGTATGACTTCCGAAAAGAATCGCTAGTAAGGGAAAGGTGTACAAAATGATATAGGGCGGTAAAATGACACAGCAATGTAAAGTAAATAATCCTTCCTTCATTAGTTGATGTTTGGTAGCTGAACACGGAGCACGCCACAAAAATTTTTGTTCTGATAGGTGATAACTATCAAATAACGCAAACTGGTAAGTTGATTACAGTACTCTGAATAAAATTAAGGTTTTTGACAATGGCATAGATGTTTGGAGGGCAAAATGACACAGTATGCCATTTAACCCTACCAATGGTCAAATAGCCAATAAGTCAAGTCATTGTTATTAGATATTACAATGCTACCAGTTTATGCTACAAAGACGAATAGGAAAGGATGGAGAGATTCTTCTGTGCTGAAAGCAATAGAAGCTTTTACCAATGGTCAAATGGTATGGCTTAAAGGTTCCAAATATGACGGCATATCATAAGAAGCTTTAAGAAGACAAGTTTTAAAAGGGACAAAACAATTAAAATCGGAGAACAGCGGTTTGACATATTTAAACCTACTTTCCCAGTTGCCCTAGAACGACAGCATCTTAAATGATTAGATTCAAGGATTATTGAATTGACAAGAAAATAAATTTTAGAATTTGCCTATCAGTTAGCTGTTAAGAACGGATTTGAACACTCCTTTAAACTGAAGCAAAATATAGAAATTGATACTTCTAAACCTATATTGGAACAACTTTTCCCATAAAATCCAAAAAGAAAGAAACAAACAAATATAGAAAACTTAAAGTCCCCACACAGGCATACCCTACAAAATTAATTGCTCAAAAACGTATGATTCATCTTAGAAATTTCAAACCCCAACGTATTGTTTCAGATAATGATAATCCTGTTTCTTCTTCCGATCATTCTTCGCCACACCGTATATATGTGCCGTGGTATGGTGCTTCGAGGGAAGAGAACTAAATAACCCCATTCTCCCCGTTATCCTCGGAAACACCTACATAGCGAATAATCACCACATTATTTACTATCACATAAATATTACTTAAATAGATAAATGCCTTAACGAATTTCAAGTATCATTAAACCATACCAGAAAAATACTCTTATCCGAAATCTACTTCAATTTTCATATCTTAGTAAACGAAAAACTAAACCAGACCTTTGATCTTTTAAAATCTCTCCAGGCAAATACACAAGTATTTAACGAGGCCTAATAAATACAATTGGAAAAACAAATAAAAGGCTTTTCGGTCCATTAGACGCTGACGATGAACAAAAATATAACCAATACATAAAGAAGAAAGCAGCAGGAAAGGATTGGTTGCCAGAGTTTAAAAAGAGAAATCCAGACATACCTTTACGCAAACCAGAGGCGACATCCGCAGCGAGGCACAGGCGCATAATAAATCACAAGCCACCCAATTTTTTGCGATTCTAGAAAATATTATAGAAAAGGAAAATATAGACATAACGGAAATATTTGTTGCAGACGAATCAGCACTTTCTACTGCGCAATGCTGTCAAAGGGTATTTGCCACCTCCGCGCCGCCGGCGCGGCGCCGCCGGACGGAAGCAGGTTGGAGCAATTATCGGTGTCGAAGAGGAGTCCACGTGACTGTAAGCCTTGTCTTGTCTTGTAAGGGGTTGGTTTCGCGCCGTGGCAATTTGCCAGTGCACCACTGGGGATCTTCACTTCTGCGAGCCAAGGCTTCTGGGTTTTCTAAACTCTTAATAATACTTACCGGTTCATTTATAGGGACTTCTGTAGATTGACTATACTAAAAGGTTGGTTTTTAGTTGAACAGAGGGTAGACGTCACATTCTGAGCATATATGGGAAAATAATGAAAATGCTGGGTTAGATCTGCAAAAGTAAAAATATTACAATTTAATTTGTTCGAACTACAAAAATTTGATCAAGATTTCTTGGCCTGATGTTTGACAAAATTAGTTCAAGGTTAAATGGTGGTTTTAAATTAAGTTGAATCAATTCTTCGTCTAAATCAAAGCCTGGCATTTTAAATATTGGGTGTTCAATAAGAAGATGATTTAAGATTTCTGCATACCGCATTCGCAATTAAGAGAATCCCTTATTCCAATTTTGTAAAGGTGTTCTCCCTCCAAACAGTGACCCGAACACATTCTATTATTGTGGTTATGGGTCTCCTATCTATACATATGTGTTCATTAAACCAACTCCTTTTAGGAACATCATTCTAAACCCTACCATAAGTTCCACCTTTATCTTCAATAGATACCTTCCAATATTTTGAAAAATCATTATTGCTTCTGTAAGGCATTGGTAATATCTTGAACAATAATTATTATTTTCATTGGAACATTTAGATTCCTCCAATATTTACTAGAGCATCTACTTTTCATTGCCTTGTCTTCCCGCATGACCCACTATCCAGGCCAAATACAGATTTACGTTGATTTAATTTTTTGCTTCTATAATCGTTTTTCTTGTAAAAAGAGTAATCTAATATTTCCTCGAAGAAACATGAAGAAATAATTGTTTGGTTTGATCATGCCCCATCTGGAACCCTAAACATTGCTCAAGAATCTGGATGGATGACGGGACCAGCCTTTTTGCAGTGGTTGCAACACTTTCAAAAATATGTTAAAGCTTCCTCTACTAAAAAGATGCTTTTAATTGTGAATGGAAATTCAAGCCAGAACTTCCTGGATGCTCTTATTTATGCAAAAGACCATGACAATGTTCTTCTACGCCTGCTTCCCCACTGCACGCACCGAATGCGGCCACTGGATTTCTTCTTCTTTGGGCCTTCAAAAATGTATTATGATCAAGAGATAACTAAGTGACTTAAAACATATCCAGGTAAAGTTGTCACAAAATTTGAAGTTGGCGAATTGTTCATTAAGATCTGTGGCAAAGCAGCGACTGTTCAAGATCCTACTCATGATTTTAGTAATACTGGAATATTCTCAATTAATGCTCAATTATATTATCAGGCATCAGAAACTACAAATATTCTTACTGATAATAATTCTCAACCTGGGCCTGATAGCAATCCTCAAGGTGGTTCGGATAATAATCCCCAACCTGGATCTGATAATAATCCTCAACCTGAAGCGAGCACAGAAACTATATTTCTATATAAAAACCTCGTCAGGAAAACGGGTTATCAATTTATAAAAGTAAAGAGACACTTAGAATTAGGACCATTACCAGCAGGACTATTAGTTTCAAGGTAAGGAAAAAAAACACGAAAACATCAAGACTTATCAGTTTTAAATTTTACTCCTAATTTGGAGGAAGCAAAACAAAAGAGTAACCAAACCGGTACCCAGGCCAAATACACCTCTATGTTGTTTTCGCTTTTTGCTTTTATAATTATTTTTCTTGTAGAAAGGGTAATTTAATATTTCTTCAGAAAAAAAAACACGAAAAAGGAATTGTTTGTTCATGCCCCACTTTGAACCGTAACCATCTGGATGGATGACGGGGTCAGCCTTTTTGAAATGGTTGCAACACTTCCAAAAATATGTTAAAGCTTCCCCAACTGAAAAGGTTATTTTAATTGTGGATGGATATTCAAGCCAACTATCTGGATGC
The DNA here is from genome assembly GCA_016904865.1 of Pissodes strobi. Taxonomy (NCBI): domain Eukaryota; kingdom Metazoa; phylum Arthropoda; class Insecta; order Coleoptera; family Curculionidae; genus Pissodes; species Pissodes strobi. The sequence goes on along the minus strand of MU182277.1, from coordinate 354,982 downwards.
CCTTATGTTCTTCTGCACCTGCTTCCCCACTGCACGCACCGAATGCAGCCACTGCATGTCTCCTCCTCTGGGCATTCAAGAATTTAATACTATCAAGAGGTAGCTAAGTGGCTTAAAACCATCCAGGTAAAGTTGTCACAACATTTCAAATTGGCGCATTGTTCAATGAGGCTTATGGCAAAGCAGCTACTGCTCAAAATGCGATTCATGGTTTTAGTAAAACTGGAATATTCCCAATTAATGTACCCAGATCATATTACCAGGCATCAGAAACTACAAATATTATTATTGATAATAATCCTCAACCTGATAGCAATCCTCAAGGTGGTTCGGTTAATAATCCCCAACCTGGACCTGATAATAATCCTCAACCTGAAACGAGCACAGCAAATATCCCTGCATTAAAACCTCGAGAGAAAAACGGGTTGTCAATTGATAAAACTAAAGAGACACTTAGAATTAAGACCATTACAAGCAGGAGCTTTCGCTTCAGGGCAAGGAAAAAAGCCACGAAAATGTCAAGGTACAATAGTTCTAAATTCTACTCCTAATTTGGAAGAGACAAAACAAAAGAGTAACCAAACAATGGTTTCTGAAGAAAAAAAGAAAAACGATAACTAAGAAGTTGATCATAGAACCTGAATCGGGACTAGAAGGGAACCCGTTTTCTGAAGATGATGATGATTGCTCAACCTCGACAGAAAACGGGTGGTCAATTGATAAAACTAAAGAGACACTTAAAACGAAGACCATTACAAGCAGGAGCATTCGCTTCAGGGCAAGGAAAAAGAAAGCCATGAGAATGCCAAGGTACAACAATTCTAAATTCTACTCCTCATTTGGAAGAGGCAAAACAAATGAGTAACCAAACCATGGTTTTTGAAAAAAGGGGAAAAAGGATAACTAAGAAGTTGATCATAGAACCTGAATCGGGACCAGAAGAGAACCTGTTTTCTGAAGATGATGATGATTGTTCAACCTCGACAGAAAACGGGTTGTCAATTGATAAAACAAAAGAGACACTTAGAACAAAGACCATTACAAGCACGAGCATTCGCTTCAGGGCAAGGAAAAATAATGCCACGAAAATGTCAAGGCACAACAGTTCTAAATTCTACTCCTAATTTGGAAAAGGCAACACAAAAGATTAACCAGACAATGGTTTCTGAAAAAAAATGAAAAACGATAACTAAGAAGTTGATCATAGAACCTGAATCGGGACTAGAACAGAACCCGCTTTCTGAAGATGATGATGATTGCTCATGTGTTTACTGTCGCGAGTAATATAAATTGTCAAAAGCAGGAGAAATATGGCTTCAGCGTTGTTCTTGCGTGAAGTGGGCACACACACTGATGATTGTGCTAGGAGCAGACCAAGACAAAATTCAGTTACGAAATCTGCACTGATGTTAAATCTTTATAACTACATCCAAAGAATGGATGTGTCATTTTACCCACCTCCACCCAGGTCATATTTTACTTAGATAATTTTATAAAGAGTATTCCTCGGATTATTTTGCTAAAAATTATTTTATATCAAATAAAGTAAAGCTAACGTTATATTTGGTATATATGTTGTGGCATTAGTTTCTTAAATATGTATATATAATGCCACTTTAAAAAAAAACTATATAATTTTGTACACCCTTCCACTATATGTAGCAGGATCAAGGAAATTCGTAAATTTCGCTACATATTTCGAAATTTTCCCAAGTATATTATTCATTCCATTATCCTCGATAGAGAAGACGACTTTGAGTAGTTAGTAGTTAGACACTAAAGGTCTAAATTCAACGGTAAAAGTGTGAATTCATTCCCATATACGAGCGGCAATAAACTTTCTCTAGTCTAAAGATTAAAATACTTATAACTTCTAGTGATTTTTGTCGACTTTAGTACTTTCCCTGTAAACACACTGTACATATGTAAGAAGTGTCACATTAAACGCAAATCCACAGGTTTTATCAAATAATTTTCAGAGATTCGTCAAGGTACCAAGCGGCCCACAAAAAACAACCGAACTAATATATTTTTTTAACTTTACAGGAACGAATAGCGAAAAATCTAATCGATCTTCGCAATAAATCGGTATTCGCATTCTTCATGTTCAATGCTCTATTTGTGTTAGTAGTGTTCTTGTTACAACTAAACAAGGACCAAATCCACGTTAAGTGGCCTCTAGGAATACGAACTAATATTACGTACATTGAGGAGACCTCTGAGGTATTTAAAGGTCTTATGAATGTTGTCTTCTATTATGGATTTTGGATACTAATGAGTCTCTTGGTCTGGGACTATTACTATTTTCTGTGATTTAATTTAGTACAGTTTATCTCGCTGCTAACTATTAAATTTCCACATTGTTCCAACACTTTCCTAGTATAGAAAATCACTGTTTCATTGATAACCTCAACCAATTTTCCTTATTATATCTAATACATTTCCAAATAAATAATTTGTAGAATTAAAAATGTTCGTAAAACATGATTTCAGGTATTAAATTTATTAAAAACGATTGGTTTAATGCGATATGCTATTAGATGTTTTTTTGGGAGTCCAAGATCTATTGTAACTCTCCCTGCTGTTTTTGGAGTACCTCATCTAGTTTTGTATCTCTAATTATACTCCATAGTCTTGATAATAATCCCTCAGTGTAGCATATAGCTGTCATTTGTTTAAAACGCGTCCCCACGATATCCGCAGGATGGCATAGAAAGTGGGTTGCAGTTTCCTCTTCTTCTTGGCAGAGCCTATGTACGGTTTCATCTGACAAACCCATCAGACTTAATTATCTTTTCAGTCGACAATGGTAGTCAATTAATCTACCATCATTTTGACAGCCTTTTTATTGTGACCTAGTAAGACCGCAGCAAGCTTTGCTTGTCGCTGTCCCGGTTGAGCATTCCACCATTCCTGAGAGTACCCATTTAATAACGGATGCCTTACCTCGCCACCCCACAAATAGGTTCTGGTTCCACCAAAGAGACCGACCAGCCTGCTTTAGCTATTTCATCAGCTCTTTCGTTGCCTCTGTGAACTTAGTGCCCAGGAACCCAAGCTAGCGTCAGCACCGTTCCCTTTCTTTCCGCTGAGACACTGTTTCTAGATTTTCTATAGATATTGAAGACTAGTTCCCGTCCGGCACCTTGGTCGATCTTCGAGCCGTCAGTATACCAGACGAGTTCTGCCCGTATTGGTGGGTCTTTTCTTTTGGGTATTACGATCTTAAAACTGTTTTCAATCCTGTTTGTATGTTGGCGAGGACTTTGCCCCAATCTCCTTCAGCAGATTTTGGTTCCTGACGCCATAACCCTTGCTTATTGGTTCTGGTCCTTGCAACAGTCTGTGGGATAACTAACGACCTAGCTTCTCCTCGTATGTAAATGTGTATTTATTGGTGGTAGATCTAATAATACTTCTAGAGCAGCCGTAGGAGTTGAGTTCATGGCACACAGGCAGGCTAGTCTTTGCACACCAGTCAATAGCCTCCTCGCTGCCACTTATCAGGCATTTGTCCACCAAGTCACTGCTTCATATATTATCATAGGCCTCACCACAGTTGCCTATAACCATAGAGTTATTTTAGGTCTTAGACCCCAGTTTTTTCCACAAATTCTTCTACAGCTGCCTATTATATGTAATCTTTTGAATATGCTGATACCATGTCAACTTTTGATCACAGATGATTCCTAAGTGTTTCGTCTTTGTCGAAAAGAGAATTGTGTCTCTGTTGAGAACTAATTTTCGTTTTCGCCCTCTCAGGGCTCTCCTTCCTGTGAAGAGGACCACTATTGTTTTCTGTGCCTTTTGTTTAACTGAGAGCTGTTCGCACATACACCAGTCACACACGATGTTGAGAGTTCTTCGCTTTCTCTTCGAGAGTGTGCTTAGAGACAACCTATACCTACTTTAGCTTTAATGGTGGCTTCACCCGAAGATGATGTCATTATCCTATTTTCTAGGCATGCCTGAGCCATTGGCATATAGTGGCTGAAATAACATTATTTTTTTTGTAAAAGTTAAAAATATACAACTGCCAACTTTTGCAGTAGTTATTCGTTAAACGAGACTCATTGAATAAACTTACACGAACTCTCCATAATTTATGCCGAAATAATGTTTCACCTTTATTTCTTTTTCCTGAGTTTACTTTGGTTGGTTTACCACTGATCAACAACTATTTTTCAGAAATAATGTTATTTTGCATCTTAAATTACTTATTAATAAAATTCGACAAATTCATTGAAATTTATCACCTATTTTAGTAATCTACAACCTCAAGAAATCGTTATCCACAAAAATAATACTTTAGCAAAAGGCGAAATTATTACAGCATAGTATTGCAAGGGTTTGGAGAAACAAGGCGGAAATGAAAATATATTTTTTCTTCAAACGTCAGTAAATCCGTCATTACTCGACTGTGTAGGCGGCCGTGAAGTTTCGTTTTTCCTCCGCCGGAGCTTTACTTTTCACTTTTCCGCCGGCGGAGGTAAAAGTGTTATCATAGCAACATAGATACAATACAAACAAACAACAAAATAAGCGTCAACAACTCAAGATTTATTAAACTAAAATTTGTATTTATCACTCAATTTGTGACTGCATTTCTAAAAATCACTAATTTTGGAACAAATTGGTTATTATTTAATCGAACTTACTCAATAACTGCTTATCAATACGGAATTAAAACGCAATCGGAGACGCCATCTTAAAAAAATAATTATTGTTGACAGTGTCCACTGACAGCTTTATGTTACATTACTATAGCAACAACCTGTGCCTATTCACCGACACCGGTCTAAGCCGCCTTGCGAACCCACTTATCTTTAATAATAATTATTATTACTATTAAAAAGAGACGTTTTTGCATTAATTTGTCGACATTTGAAGAAAAAACAGCATATTTTATTTGGCGGAAAAGTTACTTTTCATGGCTTGCTCTCTATTACCAGCCTCACTCCGTTCGGCTGTTAAACACGAGCGCGCCATGAAAAGTATCACTTTTCCTCCATATAAAATAATATACTATTTTGGCAAGATAGTTGTTTCCAAACGCTCGCAAATACATACGAAATAATCAATATATCAAGCACCTCTATACCACATAGGGGATATCACTCTTTAAAAAAATGCTTCACAATTTTATAAGATATGATTCACACTTCAGTAAATTCATTAACTTTGGTTAAATAAAACAATAAACAACAGAACCAAAAGTACTTATTTAGAAATTTTTTGTCTCCTTCACAATTTTATGAGATATGATTCACAATTTTGTAAATTCATTAACTTTGGTTAAAACAATAAACAACAGAACCAAAAGTACTTATTTAGGAATTTTTTGTCTCCTCCATCACTATTCAATCTTACCCTTAAAATATTGTTACCTATCTCTCCCAAGTTTTCCCTTTTGTATGTAGATTTTTAATGTTAGCAGCGTTTCCGAACTGTATTCAATAAATTACAATCACAGTTGGCATTCTAAACCACTGTTTTGTGATTAATCCACTACAAAACGTATCTTTCTGCAAATAAGGTTTCTGTTTGGCATAAGCCGCAAACAGGTTCATGGTAAATTAACATTTCAACTGGACAACACTTGTTAATCAAAGCACTATATATATGTTCACAATTTTAATGGATCTAACACGAATGAGCAATGATCACACACCTCATAACACCCCCACCTACAGTGTTATTTATTATTAGACGATGTATGGCACGTTTAAACTGGAAATTCAAGTGTGGTTATAATCGGTTATTTAATTTTTCAAAAAAAAATTGCATATTATGCTATTGTTTGAATGTTTGGTTAAAGTTGGACGTTTTGTTCTGGATAAAACTCACTATGGTTCAGTCGTCATCATAGAGTCGTTCAACTGTGCTTTCAAGGTTACAACAATTTTAGGTAAATAACGAGAGGCAGGTAGCACATTAAAAATTAAGATGATTGTAGGGCTTCCAGGGCATTTAATTTAATTTAATTTGAACTTTAGAACAGCTTCAGTTATAACAATTATGATCAATTAAGAAGCAGTACTTATACATTTTGGGCGAAAATTATGCTTCTCTTCTTCAAAATAACTCAAAATATGCTTTAATATTTAGATATACAAATCTTGATAATAAGACTTCTAACATTTAGAATTATTATGCAGAAGAGATGAGAAGTACTCCTCTACCGAGCAAAAAAGCTCGAATCAAGAATAGCTTCTTAACTTGGTTTTCACTAATTTCTTCCTTAAGCAACTTCACACTTAGGGGTAGGTGATTTTTTTACTGGATAGATTTTTATGTAAATCAAGATGCGGAAATTCATAGATCAATGACATGTAAGCTTCTAATATTGACTAAAGAGGAAACATGAATATTAAAGCAGTACTTCTTGTGCATTAGACGCACAGATTTAAAATTTAAACACAAGGCAAGGTTAAAATACTTCTGCTCAAAAAGAATGATCTGCAAGAGTTGTGTGGACTAAGACCACATAGTGATCCTAGAGCTTGCTTTTGGAGAAATAATATGGTTTTAATAATGTTAATGAGAAATTACCCCAGAAGCAAATCCCATACCTACGATATGACTTAATTAAAGAAAAGGACACCTCTCTAGCAACCGATTCACCCAGCTCAGCTAAGGATATTTTTTTACATAAATGTTCAATGAGTTTGTTAAACCTGAGCTGATCATCAACTTATAGTCTCAGATACTTGGCCCCCATGCTTCTGTCAATAACAATGTTATCCAAATAAACACTACCAAGGTTACACTTAAAATTCATGGATGTAGCCGACTGGATTCACAGCACATCTTAATTTTCGCTAAGTCGTCATTCACTATAATATTAGCGTTAATGTTTCAATGAAAATTTCAAACCTCCCACTGGGGGATCTATAAATGGTGACTAATTGTATATTCAAGATGCCTATAAGAACTCCGGCCACCTCACAGTGCTGCTCGGTTGACAAGTGTGCTAAACTGAGACAATCAAAGTTTAGCTCATCTCTAAGGAAGATGGCCACTCCACCATGAATCTTGTCACTTCTGTAAAAACCAGAAGCAACACTATACAAAAACAATCAACTAACCGATCTCTCGGCCGCCTTTCTACGAATACACTGTACACAGAAAAAACACTTTTTGAATTAGTACCATCTCCAAACACCCCCCCC
>MU182277.1:324317-347710 GCA_016904865.1 Pissodes strobi | reverse complement strand
CCCCCCCCCCCCCCCCCCCAATCCTGTGCACCTCAGCCTCCTGTCACACTGGAGCGCTGAAGGTTCTGAAAATGATTAATTACTGTTCCTGACGGCCATAGCTCTACATCCATCACCTCCAGTGACACCCAGGCGAAATGAACTATACTGGTGGTCTTTCCTGGTTTTCGTTTTGTCGCATAAGCAGTTTTTGCCAAGTTGGTGGTGGCTCAAAAAGGAAGGACTTGTTCCGGCTGTGTTTGAGGATACAGACCAGACACAAAAATCCAAGACAAACTCGGTAGTTTGACTGATTTTAATAGGTTCGTTTCATTGCTGGGGTGTGCGGGGCGACTAAGTTGGTTTTTTCTAGGTATTTTTGGGACAACCATGTTCCAATCACTACCATTAGGTTTTGTTTGCAACGGTTCTCTACTGATATTTGATGTATTATAGTTAACTTCAAGTGCGATCCCAACAGCCCTGCTCACCTGGCATTCTCATTGGCTTTGAAGCAGTTTCTCTGATGTATTCCTCTTTAGCCGAATTGTCTTTTTGTGTTTGTTTTTTCTTGCTCAAACCTCACTGTCACCTTCTTTCTTTGATTTTTCACACTTTTCAGTTAGTTTTTCTTCTAAGCACTGAATCTTTTCTGTTAACATGTAATTTTTTTCCTGTAACTCTGGTACTAGAGCACCTAGTAAACCGTTATTTCTAGATATTAGTTTGATTCTTTCTTCATTTGTCACGTTGTCATCATTACACGTCGAGCAAATAAGCTCATTTGGGGCAACAATCCAAAATCCAGCATACCGAACAACACAGTAACTATGAAAGTACATAGCTTTAAACCCTATAAGTCCCCGGGAGTAAATGGAATCTTTCCAGCCTTTTGTTACAACAAGTTCAATCAATCTTCACAGCCAGCTTTGCATTAGGCCACATTCCTAAAAACTGGAGGAAAGTTAAGGTAGCGTTCATACTAAAGACAGGGCGACGATCACAAGAGGAACCGCGACCATTGGAGAAACATCCGTAACAGTTCAAGTAATAAAAGGATGTCCTCAAAGAGGGGTCCTATCGTCCATGCTTTGGTCTCTGGTGGTTGACGATCTACTAGTAATTATTATAACTAGGTCATCTGCGTAACCTTGGGCTTCAAAGCCTGCTTCAGTCAGTCTTACTAGTAGATCGTCAACCACCAGAGACCAAAGCATGGACGATAGGACCCCTCTTTGAGGACATCCTTTTATTACTTGAACTGTTACGGATGTTTCTCCAATGGTCGCGGTTCCTCTTGTGATCGTCGCCCTGTCTTTAGTATGAACGTTGCCATGCTTGCCTCTTATTATTATAAGAGGCAAGCATGGCAACGTTCTCTCAGAACGTATGCAAAATGCACTCAACTTTGTCAGCACATGGTGTACACAGGAAAGACTAAATGTCAACCCAAGCAAAACCATAGTGATCCCATTCAAAAAAAGAAAGAAGCTGAACCTTAGAGCACCTACATTGGGAGGAACAACGGTAGAGCTTTCAAAAGAGGTTAAGTAACTTAGCATCGTTTTTGACCAGAAACTAGCCTGGAAAAACTATCAAAAAAGCAACCGCAGCGCTAAAACATGGGGGCTAAAACCTTCCATCATCTGGTGATCCTATAACATTGTTTTTATGCCTATTATAACCTACGCCTGCTTGGTGTGGTGGGTAAAAACAAAGGAAATAACAACACAGTGAAAGCTAACAAGAGTACAAAGGCTCGCATGTCTGGGTATAACAGGAGCTATGAAAATCTGCCCCACAGCAGCTCTGAAACCCCTACTTGACCTCCCTCCGCTACTGGGCCAGTGCGTATTGTCACTCAAACATAAAAGCTGAAGTCAGGAACCCTGACTGGTCACCTTAAAATTCTGAAGGACATCCAGATAGAGGCGAAGACAAAACCAACCGATACAATGGAAACAAAACTCCATGTTGATCTCTTCTTTGAAGTGGTAATTGAAAACCGCAATACCAGAGGGTATAGACTAAAACAATTAGAGAGGGGATCACTTGTCTGGTACACAGATGGATCAAAGATGAAAGAATGACTGAGATCCGGAGTTTACGGACCAGATGTCGAATCTCTGCACCTTTAGGACACACTCCCACAATCTTTCAAGCAGAACTAAATACTATCAATATAGCCATCTCTGAATATGTCAAAAAAGGCCTAAGAGGTGCAAAGATCTATATCCTATCAGATAGTCAAGCAGGCTTAAAAGCGTTAGCATTTAGCAGAATCAACTCCCGGCTAGTGTGGAATTGTCGGATGGCTGCAGATCGACTGGCAAACAGAAACAGACTCACCTTAATATGGATACCAGGGCACGAGAGTGTGGAAGGCAACGAAGCCGCTGACCAGCTCGCACGGAATGGTGCACAGACTGCCTTTTGCGAGCCTGAACCATTATGTGGCATCACTAGAGGACACGTAATGAATGAATTCAGAAACTGGGAAAAAAATACGGCAAGAGACACATTGGGCCAATGCACCTGAGCAGAGACAGGCCAAGAGACTCATCTCTCGCTCGTCTAACTACTCAAAAAAGTTTCTCAAGCTACAAAAAAAAAATGAGATAAAGCTGGTCGTAGACCTTCGCACTGGACATGGCCCACGTCAAGAAAATGGGGAAAACCACTGACGAACAAGGCATATTCTGTCAAAGTATGGCTGAAACGTCAGAGCACTTATTCTGCGAATGTCAGGCACTGACTCGCCCAAGGTTGAGGCATCTCGAACATGCCCTTGTGGTACCAGGGGATCTACAAAAGCTCAACCCTCGAAATATTCTGAGATTCTCGAAGGATAGGAATTTTCGTGTAAAATAGAAGGGTATACACAAAAGATCAATTAATGTGGTCGACGTGTTGAAGGGCAAATCCTGCCACTACCGTGGCATGAAAGAACTTCCTACGCTGCTGTCCGCCATCTTGTTCTTCCTAATAGCCAAGTGACACACTGTGCAATAAAACCCTCAGTTTGACAACTTCTCTACAATATTATGTAAAATATTATTATCCTCTCAGACTTGCTTTCATTTAAACATAATTTAAGTTGTTCCTATCTTATTTAATAAAGTCAATAAAAACTACACTGAAAATATTCTGCAAAACAGGCACTGTGGTATCTGCTTTAATCTTCGAATTATGGTATTTTCTTTAGAATCAAACGAACAATATAACAAATATCAAGTTTCTCAATGTTCAAAACACCAAAACACAACTATCAATGGTTTTAAAACATCCGAAAATATCACTAAAAAAGCTAAAAACACAACTAACACATAGAAGATGCAATGACCGCAATGGCGAAATGAAGGCGGTTCGTCGTGCAGGAACGTCACAGCGACGACGATGTGAGTGAGGGGACCGCGGGGCACGGGCGATAGTAAGTGAACATAAGCTCTTACGGGAAATAACCATCCTCTCTAGTTCATTATTCTTAATTTTTGCTCACGAAATCTTTTTTGGAATAATCATATCAATTCTAATTTTAAAACAATTGAAAAATTTAAAATGTTTACCCATTTCAGACAGTTATCCTTTGGCGAAAAATTAGCTTAACTATGTTGGGGTTTGGAACCTTCGACAAAATGCACTAAAACGGAGTTTCATCCACAATACCGAAACAGAATTAGTGCTCTCGACGTGCTTATATCCCGCGGGAAAATAGAAATTATTAATTTTAGAGCGATAATATAAAATACAGTCAATAGTGCATGATACGATGTTTTAATAATAAATAACACTAGTCACACATATCAATCTCGTGTATATCATAATCAATTTTCTAACTTAAAATGAATTCACAAGAACCATTTCGTTTGATTCACGACATGTCATAGTAAATATTTTTGTTGTCAAGTCTTCATTCATACCTCCAGTCACTGTTCACACAAAATCACTCCAAAATTAGTCATTAGTAACTATTTTCAAATATTTGGACCTTGATTAGATTTTACTTATTCAATCATGTCGTTATCATTAAATATTTCCATATTTTATTTAATGCTGCACAGTCTCCTTTTTCAATATTTCACTGTGTTAATAATACAATAACATACTAAGTATGTGTTTCTTCTAAAGGTTTAGATTGACTTATTTTAGGTATAGCACAAAATGACCGACTTTCTTTACATTCTATGCATGATGTTCTTATAGAAAAAGAAGGTCGGTTACCAAGCGTTTATTAATATTTTAGCGTATGATATGCAGTGAGGATACATAACGACACTCGTGTAAAGTTGTTTGAAACTATTTTTACACATACATTTTCTTGTATATTCTCTGTTATAAAGGTTAATACAGTGAACATAAATGAATATACTTAAAAGAAATGATATGCATTAGGCTAGTTCTAATAAATTAAAAGTTAAGACATATAAACTATAATGTGTCCCCTCGAACTATTATTGTCCTTTAGATGACTGAGACCATTCAGTCTGTATGCAGACCTCAAGGCCTCAGGACGCGGGGTAAATCTGGATTAGTCCATCGCGAATTGCCTTATTCTATATCACATTAACGAAATTGCTGCTAGTGATTTTTATATAATAAATAAAGCTGATTGTAAATCTTTAACAATTGTCACTCTGCACAGTATGGTTAAATCAAAAATGTTCTGTGTTACAACATTTTTCAATAATGTCAGAAATTTGGCTAAGAACGGTTTGGCCTGCCTAGATCTAGATTTGAATGCTATTTATTTCAAATATTCAGATTTGTCTGAGACATTTGACAGCGTTAATCGCAATTCATAACATTTTCTAATCTAACCTGACACAATTTGTTCATATTGAATTAAAATTAGAGCATATTATAATACCAATTTATATTAATCCAACCTGATTGGTATCTACATTTCAAATTGTAATTTAATTTTTTTACGTATTAACATTTGGTAGAAAATAATTCCATGAAATATTTCATTTTTATAAAATAAATATTCCAAACAATAAATCTAAAAGCTATAAAATAAGTAATATACTAGCAAAAAAGACAGCTTCTATTGTATATTTGATCACTGTATTGACTTTCTTCACGTATGACTAAAGTATGTGAAACACTTGTAATAAGGAGCATGTAAATGAACATTACAAAACATATATCCAGCAAAATATAATTACAGCATGCTAGCTTGAAGTAATTATTTATTAAGGGTATGATATGCTACCTACAGATAAGCATAAATAATTTTCCCGATTTCAAAAATCTTGTTTAACATGTTATATAGTAAAAAAGTTGTAATGATCGTATCAAATTGCTGCATGTTGTATAGCATTATCTATTTATGTATTCATTAACATATTTCTATTGAAAATATTTTAACATAGTGTAATTCAAGAAAATTTATTTGTTTTAATAGGTCCATATCACCAAGGAATATCTTCAACTGGAGCCTATCGGTCTAGTATTTGTATTCTTCTTCGCCCTCATTTTAGTGATCCAGTTTACAGCTATGTTGTTCCACAGATTTGGAACTATAGCTCATATCCTAGCTTCCACCGAACTTAACTTGTGCAGCAAAAAGGTAATTATATACTAATAATTTATTATAAAAAGATGTTTAACCTTCCTCAAAATATGCTTACGAAAGGTTTTGGTCTCTCTAAAGCAGGATTGCTTTTAGTGTGTGACCTATCTTAACACAATATCTCCAGTAGAGAGACATCAAAACTGTAAACAGGATTATTGGTTTCAGTCAGCAGGTCATTAATATAGAGGAACAGAGTTCGCGAAAGTATCCCGATCATCGATAAGCACTTGACTTAGATATCGACATTAATTTGCAAGAGGGGTGTAATGGATGGAAACAATAAATATACACACAATTAAACTATTATAATTGGAAATAATACATACTTAAAATATGCTAAACATATAATAAAACTTGTAACATGAATCACGATAATATTAGTCATCTGTCAAAGACTGAACACTCTGATAATTCATGAACACTATAAGTCTGTTTATTCTTTGTACTCGGTTCGTTAACTTTCTATACGTTACTTTTCGTAATATAAAATATCTTTTTTTTTGGGCCACATCCAATTTAATCCCCTTTTCTCCATGTGATTGATTTTATGTTTTCCTTCTTTCCTGTTTTTCCATCCAAAATTTTTCCAGATAAAAGATGAGCATTATAATTAACAATAACTATAGTCTTCATTGAGGTTGGAATTTTGTTTATTAGCTACCAGTTTATCATCTTCTATCACATCCTTTTTCTTCCTGCTTAAATTGTTTCTTTTTTATTGCCATTTCTTCTTTTGCCTTTTTGTTACGTGTGCGCTCCTCCTTTAATCGTTCCTATGACACAAACTCTCTTTCGTTTGTTTTTTCTTTTCGTCTGTAATATTCTTGCAATCTACTTGAAGATGCCACTCAGGGAACCCTTTCGCGAAATTTGGCGACACCCTCAAGCTTTTTTTGTTTCTGGCCAAAACAACGATTTTTTAAAAGGTGATGGTATCGCTTGATCTAGGCAAGACATGTTGTGTGATTTATTTTCTTTATTGATAGATTTATTATCGTTTCGTGTATGACATCCTTTTTTTTCATGTTTATCACTTTCGTCTTTATCAACGATTTTGTCAGTAATTACATCTTCACTACTTAGTGTTAATCTTCTGCATTCGAGCATTTATAATGTTTGGCCAGAACTAAATGGTGGATAGCTGCATCACTTGAATTGTATTCATCTCTTAACAAAACACTAGTTTCACTTGATTTGCGCACATCTCCGCTGTTCAGGGTTAAATTGGCTGCTTACCTATCTTCTATATTCGCGGGTTCATCGAGTTTGTCATGAACTGAGTCATGGTCAACTTCACCGCCTGAATTTAGCTCATCTCTTGATGAGGCACTGTTTATACATGAAGTAATTTAATCAAATGTATTTCCTGTAGTAGATATTTCTTGGTCATTCTTGCTAACAGCAATCACAGTAACATCACAGTCAAAAACTATATTTTCTGAAAAGACAACTCTATCAGTAATATCGATACTTAGTCAGTCAGTCAGTAATATTAATTCCGTCAGTTTGGCTGTTTTAACTTTCAATAAGACATTGTAGATAAAGAGTTGTCTCCAATGATATACCGAATGTTACAGTTGGTACGTTTTTAGCAGCTTCTATAAATAAAGAAAATTTGTGTTTTCAATCAGGCCTGTCCAAGTTTCTACAGATGACATGAATGCATCTACTTTTAGAAGTTTTTAATTCTTCATTTTAAGCCTGTTGAATTCGTTGCGTTGTTGATGAATGGTGTTTGCCAACAAATATTTCGAGTAATTAATATTGCCGACATGGTACCAATTCACAAGTTCGAAATCCACTCATCACAGCATCTGGAATGTTTGCCATACGGTTTAGTGTCTTCTCCAGTAATGGTGTGAACATTTCACGACTCAATATATCACCTTTATCTGCTATTCTCCACTGTTACAGCCACATCGAGTGGCTATGAAATGTGGGTTGACTTCACAAAAAGGCAAATTAAAACAATCTCATTTTGAGATGCAAACTCAGTCAATGCCATCGCTAGGTGAGAAGAATGGCCATAAAAAAAACAAAGTAGTTGCTAAAGGTAACAGTAGACGTTTCCGTGGCCCCGATCACAGGCCTTCTGAATTGTCATTGTTGAAAAACACCATACCTTTATGGTCCAGCGAATTTCTTTCAAGTGGTCTCGTAGCTCAGTGGTTGGATGCTGTGTTTCTGATACGACGGCCCGGATTCGATTCCAGTGACAAGATATGCTTTTTTTTGTTATGTTTGCAAAAAGTTTTTTTTTATTTTGGGCATGCCTTGGGTTAGTCTTGTTTGGTTGCGCCCCGGAGCGAGCGAAGGGCCAAGCGTGAAGTGAAAATGAAATGTAAAACAACTCTGAAGACCTGTGACCCGGTCCACGAAACATCTTGTGTTTCGAACTAGCCACGGGTGGAAAACATTAGCAATAAACTAGAAAAATGTTTCCCCGGTCATATCACCATTTTCTGGACGTCGAATAACCCGCTCATCAGGAACTTTTACACTCAACATGAATGTTTTAGTACTCTCCTAGCTTTGCATATCTGAGCCTGCAGAGAGCCTCACACTCGCACCACACGTGTTTTGGAGTTTCCTCCTCCTCCTGACAGAACCTGCAACATCTATTATTTGCCAGGCCGATCTTTTTCATGTGTCTGTTCATTCTACAGTGTCCCGTCAGCTGACCCACTAATATTCTTATCGTCTTGCGACTCCTCTTAAGTAGATCTGCCGTGAATTTTGGGGAGACGTGTTTTATGAACTGTTTGGCCTGTAGTTGTCCCGGCGTTTGTAACCACCAGTTTAGAGATTGTTTATCTATCCAGCTTTTAACTGCTGTTTTGAAGACTCTTCCTGCTATCCCGCAGTAGGGCTCGGTCCCAACGTAACCTTACTTGCGCCCCATTTTGCAAGTTTGTCGGCTTCTTCGTTGCCTTGATGGCCCTCATATTCCACGCAATGGTGAGCTTATTGTTACGACCGACCTCTTCAAGGGCACTTATGCGTCTTTAACTAGTCTAAATCTGACCTTGGGTGCACAGCACTAACTGCTTTTAAGGCGGCCTGACTGTCGGAGTATATGACTACCCTCCTATTTCTAATGTTCAATTTCTCTATCTCCATGGCGCAGTGTTGAGTTGCCACGAGCTCTGCTTGGACCACTGTGGCTTAACTGCCCATGGAGATATTTGACCTTGGTCCGTGGACCCCGGCTCCCACCCCTTTACTGGTCTTAAGAGCCGTCGGTAGACCATGCTCGGTTTGCTTTTGTAGGAGCCCCCCCCCCCCCCCGCCTCTCAAATTTAGTAAGCTATAAGGGAAATTCCTTTATATCTCCATAGAAGGGAGGTAAATCTAAAGGCAAATTGTTACAGTTAGACAAAAATGAGCCTCTTTTCCTATAGTCTGCACATGTGTAATTCTTTTCTTTTTATCCTACTCTGCCACCCCTTCCTTTGTTATTTTATAAAAATTTTCATCATGGTCAAAAATATTTCTTCAACAATAAAATGTTATGTTTGACCTTTTGAATATGTTAAAACGTTTTCTTTTCTTTAACCCATTTCATTTACAGTTGATGCAATTTCATCTCAATTTCATTCTTCTTGGTTCTAATTTTACCCTTTCAGTAATTCTACTTATTCTACTATTTTCTGCATTCTGGGCAGTAAAAGCTTTTTTATGCAGTACCAAAATCTGACCCGTATCTTCGCGGAGGAACACCTTTCTTCTTTCTGGAACTTTTTGGCAAATTTCAGACTTCACTCATGTTTTCTGGGGCTTCAATTTTCAATAGGAAATCGAAGAACCAATTTGTTAAAACTTGATTCTAACCAACTTAAGTTCTGACAAAAGCATAAACTTCTTTTTGTTCAACTTTTGCATGTCTACTAAAATTAATAAATCGAATGGTCATGTAAATAACACACGGCTCACAGTACCAGATACTTACCATATGATATAGACTTCAATAATTTAAAACTAATAAAATCACAGCTATTACTTTGAGCTGGTAGGTTCCTTGGCGCAAGTGAAATGCATTATTTGTCTCATATTACGAGTAGATCAGATTAAGTGTTTTTCTTTCCAAAATTCAACAAACATCTTTTTTCTAGAAAGAAGAAATGTCTCCCAATGCTTTGCTTGATAAGCAAGCGGTGGAGATAGTGAAACAGCTTCAGAAACTTCAAGGTATTGACGATGGGGATTACGATAACGACTCGGGTTCTGGACCAGATAGGATAGGCCGTCGGAAAACTATTCATAACATACAAAGAGCCGCGCAGAAGAAAAGACAAATTGGTACTTTGGATGTCGCATTCAAAAAGAGATTTGCCAAGCTTAATGCTAACCCTGCAGGTGGTAAGTGATTTATTTCATATAATACTTATAACACAAGCAAGCATTAGCGCAGACTATTGATTAAATTTTACTGCTACACCCTAGGCCTAAATTCAATTTATTTCGAAATGTTAACAGGTAAAAAATTTTTACCATAGACTAACTTCTGGATAATCTGTATGTAGTAATAATGTATACATATGGTGTGTTTAAGGGAAAGCTCTGCCAGCCTAGGAGCATAGGGCTCGCAAACCCCCATTAACTTGATGGATGTGTGGACTCGGGTTTATAATCTTTAAAAAATGGTCAATACACCATTGCTCGAACAAATTAAATTTCATCCAGCCAGAATCATTATAACCGAAGGTAGTTCCAGGTGGCGCTCCATCCTTCAGTTCCGCCTTCATCTTTTTTTGCCAAAAATTAACATGGGTGGTACAAAAACCCAACCTGTTGATGTACAAATTACTGTAGTGGCTGATACTTCCCTTTCACCAGCAACTTGTGTTCCTCCTCTCTTTCCAAATATTTTCTAGTTTCTGCCAGGAATTAAACACACAGATGTTTCGTCGGCATTAAAAATTCTGTGGACAGTAAAGTTGCATTTCTGCAAAATGTTTTTCAGAAGGTTAAAGAACCTAGCGACTACTTATTAAAACCTCTCACTCGTGCTGCAGAAGCTGCTTCTGGGATTCGTAAGGTTATTTCTGAATGCCTTTTTATAAATGCTGCTAGCCAATCATATCCAAACATCTGTTTTCATACGAGAAAATGGCAATGGGCAATATTATTTCTTTCTGCCAATTGGAAGGCTAGATGTCGTTGGGTCACTTATAGTAAGACGATACATCCTAGTTTCGAGGTCTAGGATATGGTTGATTAGGTCATTTTCTTGATCTGCAGAAAATGTCGTGGTCTTGCCACCTACGGAATTGTCACTTCAATCTGACATGACAGCCAGGAGTAACGGGAGTGTCTATAGGAGTTCAAGTCGGGGCTGTAAAACCTGCTTGCGTCGGCGTCGCCGGGCGCCAGGTAACGGTCGAGATGAGGACAGAGGCGCCACAGGTGCTCCCTCCTCAGAGACCTTGCCAGGAGGGCAAGGGAACGAGACCTTCTTACGTTCATACGTTCGCAGTTCAAAAAGGCCATATGGGGTTGTCACTGCAGTTTTCGGAACATCTTCTGGAGCTACTGGAACCTGGTGATAGGCACGAACGAGGTGTATTGTGGAAAAAATCTTCTTTTTTTCAAGGCACTGGAAAATGTCCTCAGCTTGAGAAACTGGGTAGCGATCAGGTATTATCTGTGAATTGAGCTTGCGATAGGCACCTGTTGTGCGCCTGCCACCCGTCTTCTTCTGTACCATGTGGATTGGACTAGCCCACTGGCTACTGGAAGGGCGAATAACTCCATGATGTAGCAGTAGGTTGAAATCTTGCTTGGCAATGACAAGTTTATCAGAATTTAGTCGACCTGGGCGTTCAGATAGGAGGACCTGTTGTTACAATATGATGTTGGACTGAGTCTGGGCCTTCAACCTTTGGTACAGTGTTGGGCGGATTGATGTCTATAAACTCATGAAGAAGCTTGGCATAGCTATCATGCATGGTTTCAGGTAGGCAGGAGCTGTCCACTGTCAAGATGATGAAAACTGTTGCTCTCACAGAGTTCTGCAGGCACTTGCAGAGTTGTGAGTGGGTCCACGAGACGTTTGGTTTTTCAAGTCTAGTAGAAGTTCATAATGGGCAAGAAAGTCAGCACCAATGATGGCAGCTGATATATCTGCAATGACAAAAGACCATCTACGGTCTCGGCGCAGGCCTAAGTTCATATTGAGGTGGTAATTGCCATATGTGCGAATTTTTGCGCTGTTGCCAGCATGCAGACTCAGATTGCTTGGTTTTAGCTTCTTGGTGAAGGCAGAACGAGGAACCAGTGACACCACAGAATCAATGAGAAATCTCAGGTCTGATCGTCGATCATAGACGTAAAGGCGGTGCTCTTTCTGGAGAGGCATGTAGGTCTTTTTGCTGTCGTCAACTGTCTGAACTGACGACAGCACAATCAGTTTTCCAGCTGCTGTGAGGATACAGCCAGGGGATATGTTGAGCTGCATGGTTGGATGCCCCTCTGAGCATGGCTGCCAAACTTGCGGTGGTATCGACAGATTGCATTGACTCCTGTTGGTCTGGGTAACAAGCTACTGTACTGCTCTGGTAGTGGTTCTAGACTGGTGTGCCAGTTCATCAAGGGACACTTTGATTCTTTGGAGGACAGAATGACTTGCAGAGTGTCATTGAAGGACTGGACAGATGTATTGGAGGTGGTGTGGGCTGAATGAGAGCTAGGCCTGAATGGTGATGGAAGTCTGTGAGAGTGAGAGTGGTTAGACACTGCCGAAATTGAGGGAATTGCATAGCTGTCGAGAAGCTCATCAGCGAGGTCAGCAAGTTCATCGAGGGAAACATTCTTCATTAATTTAAGCATTCGCTGTAGGTAAGCTGGCAAAAGTGCCCTCCATCTCACAAGAAGAACGTCATCAGTAAGCCTATTAGCAGATAGTGAGCGCATCTGCCTGAGAAGTTGCGAAGGCTTCTTGTCACCTAGTTCAAGGTCAGTCAGGAGTTTATGGAGCTGACGGTCAATTGAGTCAGAAGAGCGTCTAGTCAGTGCAGATTTGAGGCATTCATATTTCTCACCTGGCACTGGGTTGATGACTACATCTGATACTTTCCTCAGGGCATCGCCATCGAGGCATCCAAGGAGGTGGCCTTATTTGGTGTCATCTGAGCGGAGTTTATGCGCCGAAAAGATGCCTTCTAGCTGATGAAACCACAGTGTTAGGTCTGCCTTCAGGAATGTCGGTATCCTTAGTTGTCCAGAGACAGCATGTGTTTCCAGGACGGCCTCAGGTTGCGAGTTCTGCGGCACATTTTGTCCGTTTTCTGAGCCGGTTTCACGTGGGGGCGAACGGGTTAGCGGCATCACGTCGGGGTCACCACTTTGGCTATCCAGTTAGGGCGTAACCAATAATACACACGTTAGGTCAACGATATATTTACAAACGGTACACAGAAAATATTAGAACATTCAGAAATAAGGCACAAAAGGCAAAAGTAGTTTTTAGCGCGATTCGAAGTGTCTTGCTCTGCGAGTGACAGACCGGAATTATCACTTCAATCTGACATGAAAGCCAGGAGCAACGGGCGTATCTATGGGAGCTCAACCCGGGGCTGTAAAACTTGCTTGCGTCGTCGGGCGCTAGGTAACGGTCGAGATACGGACAGAGGCGCCACAAGGTAACCCGGGGAAATCATTACACCTCGTGGGATCATTATACCCCATTCCCTCTACCTAGTTGCACCTAAGTCTGTACAGAGTTTTTTGTCAGGATTTCGTGCGTTCATTTATAAACATAATCTACAATAAAGGCTATGCTTTCAATAAATTATAATGACTCTGGTAATTTTTAGGCACTCCTGTACTTAGCAGAAGAATGACGATGAGGCGGGAAACTATGAAAGCATTGGAGGTGCGCGTGAATTCTGTGATGGCAGAACGTAGAAAATCGCATATGCAAACGCTAGGTGCTAAAAATGACTTTAACAATATAACCAACAACAACGTGAACAACCTCGCAAGGAATCACAGAAGTAGCGTAGCCAGCAGCATTCCTGCGAAAGAAATCTTTGAAAATGGTCATGTGAACAAGGCATTTGAAGAAGAGAGCACCTACGGCAGTAGAAATTCGTTGCAGATGCAACACAGGAGTAATATGCCACGGAACGGAAGCAATAGTAGGATGTAAATAGTAATAAATTCATTCCAGAAATCACCCTTTATCACTGCCGACGATACTCTTAAAATACTCAATTTTTCCTAAACATAAACGTCACGTTCTTTACTCTCGATATTTGTAAATATATCATTCCAAAAAAAAAGGCTAGATTATAAAACTTGTATATTCTAATGTTCTCCATGATAATATTACGGCTGTGAGAAATTTAAATAAAATGTATGTACATTGTAACGTTAAAATCTTCCACATCGAATATTTTTATACCTACTTACTCTTTTGAGTACTGTAGTAGTTCTGTTACTTAGTGATATGTACTTTCAATCTCGATATTTAAGTAATTTTAATTTCATTTGCGATTTATATATCGACCTTCACATGTATCTATCCTAGTCGTAATATTAGACCATCCCGGAGTTTTCGAAAATGTACTCTATTGGACTGCGTTTAAAGTAAAAATTATTCTTTATTTTGAAATATTCTTTGAATATATAGTGAGACATTTAAACCCTTATTTATAATTACTTTTTCTCTTACTTTCGGAAAAGACCATTTAGATTTTCTTTCTTGTATTGCCATAGACGTATAATAGTTTCTAGCTCTTAATAAATCAATCTTTTTATAATACCTCTTTTTTATATAAGACTAAGACTAAAATATGAATTTGAAGCTCAAATTTTTTGTATTTTTATGTAAGATTGTATTTATATTATTTTAAAGCTTGGATTTGTGATAAGTACCTATGTAATAAATAAAAAAAAATCAACTTATTATAATTAAACTGCATATTACTACCTACAGCGTGTAGTCCAATCAGTGGGGGGCCATTAAAGGCCTTTGCCATACAAAAGGTGGTGTAGTAGTAATTTTTTAATATGTTGTTAAGGTTTAGGTCTTAATGAAAAATCCAAGTTTTCGACCTTGGGGAGGGACCGCTCGAGCCGCCATCTTGAATTAAAGATACAAAAAACTGTATTTTTCAAAATATATCCGCAGCGGTTAATCTTACGATGAAAATGTTGGAATAAAAGTTAGATATCGATATTTTTTCGATGTATCAAGTACAATGGGACATCGTCAAAAGGGTGGGACAATTTGGGCGGAGGCAAAAAGGGCAAAGAATATTTTGCAGATAACGAAATTGGCAATTGGTAAATTAATTTTATTTTTTTACTCGGAAACCGTTCAGCAGACAGAAAAAAGTCAAGAGGCCATTTTTGTTAGAAACTAGTAGAAGATTACGAAAATAATTTTTATGTTGAAAAAAGCAGTAACGTACCGTTTTTTTAGTTGAATAAAAATATGGCATTTTTTACTTTCAACACCCTGTATCTCCAAAACGAAGATAATGTACACCTTCCGTTCATTAACTTTCCACCCAGCCAGTTTGCTACATATCCGAGTGATGGAGGCAAAAGGAACACCAAGGCCGCAGAAAGACTTCGCCGATCGAAGAATATGTCTGCGGATGCTCTCTTCGGTGAAACAATGCCCGTTCAAGTTTCCCAGGAATTATTTTTAGCCAACGAAAACATTAAAGCACTTTAATTTCAATGCTGACAAAAAAATGGACCAGGCTGCTATTACTGTCAACCAGGCGGAAGAAGATGCTGATATGTTGATTGTCAGAACAGCGATTTCCTTGTGCCCAAAATTTGATGCTGTTTTCGTAGTTGGCAAAGACGTTGACCTTCTTGTTTTGTTGACAGCATTGGCACCTTCTCAAGGAAACATCTACCTCCGCAAACCAGGAAGAGGCAAAATTGCTGAACATGAAGAAGTAGCTGAGAACATTCTGTTTCTCCATGCTTTTAGTGGCTGTGACACGACATCGTCAATCTTCAACCAAGGGAAAATGAAGTTTTGTTTGCTTCTCCAGAAAACAGGAATACTCAGTGACACCATTGACATCTTCAAACATCAGGATGCAACACCAGAGGACATCGCAGATGCTGGAGCACGCTTTCTCGTTGCTTTGTATGGTGGCAACATGGAAGAAGACACCTTAGAAGAAATCCGCTATCAACGTTTTGCTAGATCAACCACAAAAAGTAAATCCAATCTTGCTTCTTTGCCACCAACGAAGGCTGCTGCGCGGTATCATTCTTTCAGGACATATCATCAAGTCCAGAAACGGTATGGAATCGAGAAAAACCCAGAAGACTAGGGCTGGAAACTTGGCAGCAATGGGCTTGTTCCACTCACCATGACCAAACAAGCAGCACCCGACAACTTATTGAAATTAATTTCATGCAGTTGTAAAAAAGGATGCGGCACAGCATGTGGTTGCAGGAAAGCTGGGTTGAAGTGTTCCGTTGTGTGTGGCTTCTGCAGTGGTCAGTCATGCGAAAATGTCCCGGAGGTTCAAATCGATAGTGAGGACAAAGATGACCAAGACTTAGCAATGGAAAAGCAATGTATTCCCATAAGCACCGATTATGATGATAACTGACCCCGACCATCAAATAAAGGAAAACGCTAATAAATTGCGAAGTTCATGCGTCATTTCTTTCTAAGATCGCGACGCTGTGCATTAGGCCTATCGGGGATACCACCATAAAAAAAACGCGCCATTTACTGTACCTCAAGGGACTCAAGGTGGTGTGAAAATGAGTAGAACTAAGAAATCACGGAAATATTACAAGCAGCGGTGGCTGGTGAGGTAGTGCCACGATGCCATGGCACTACCTTATTTTTCAGTTTCTTTTTATGTTGTGCGATATATTTTAATGAGACATATGAAGGTTATAATATATTTTTTTCAGTAAAATAATGTAGTGCCAGGGCAAAACACCCCACTGACTTGCCTAGTGTGCCCAAGTGTTGAAAAACTTTTTATTGCCGATTTCTCATGAAAGTATATTCTTCGCAAAAATTGGTGCACATGAGAGAATCAAATTTAGTGTCGCCATACTTTTGGAACTAGAGGAATTGAGCAAAATTATTTAAGAAGAGCCACACTTGGCACCGACCCCCGCCGATTTGGCTAATTTTTTGTGTGCATGTTAC
Organism: Pissodes strobi; assembly: GCA_016904865.1. NCBI lineage: Eukaryota > Metazoa > Arthropoda > Insecta > Coleoptera > Curculionidae > Pissodes > Pissodes strobi. Next base: position 331,007 of record MU182277.1, on the reverse strand, counting down.
ATATCTAGAGGCTAGTCAAAAGCTAAAATATTAGGTCTCGCAAAAATTTATTGGCTAAACTGTAGCCATTTTTCGTTTTTTTTTTCACATTTTTGACTTGAATTTGGGTATTTTCGATTACGCAGGGGTATTTTGTACTAAGCAGCTGAAAATCAGTTACCTAGTGTAAAATCGACCAAGGAACAAGAATATGGCCACAGATTTGACCTACGACAAATATCTCTAAAAATATTTTGGCCAATAGCTCTCAAAATGTCTCAGAAAAGTCCCAAATCTTGGGGAAATGTTCAAAAAATATTTTCTTTGACTATACAAGGAAGGCTCAGGGTAGGCAAACCTGCCAAGAATGCGCGTTGGATAACTTGCCTACCCGGGGGCTTATTTGAATCGAGCGTACGAGATCCCGACTTTTTATAGCGCGACTAAAATATAAATGTGCAGGCTTTTCACATTTTGGGTTAGTTTTGGTTGTTTGCGCCCCCATAGCGAGCGAAGGGCCATGCATGAAGTGTTCAAATATTTGGAGAAATGTAACGCGGCATTCTAGCTAACAATTATATAACATTTACATTACAGTCACGCCATAAAAAGCGATTTACTGGATGCTCGATACAAAAATGCTACCCGAGGGCTTCGGCTGCTGGCGTCCGGCGCTGTGCTGTGCGTACGGGCCAGGCCCTTCCCCTCTCTTCCCTCCAACCTCACCTGTCCTACCGTCTCTCCCGTCCAGTCTCCTCTCACTGGTCAACCAGGATGATGAGTCTTCTTTAAATTTAATGATGCCCTCACCAAGGCCCCCAGGCCATCCGAAACTTTGAGTGTTTTCAGTGGACAGTAGGGCGGTTTAGGTTGGAGGGAGGAGAGGGAAAGGCCCTGGTGTACATCACAGCGCCGGGCGCCAGCCTGCAGCCGAAGCTCCCTGGTAGGCAAGTTAGACCTCTTTCACTTAGCCGGTCAGGTTTCGAACCTGAAGAAAGCCGGATAAATGATGGAACATTTGTTTAAATGTGGCTATTCACACTATCAGGTTCAGGTTCGGTGACCGGTTGCAGCCGGATGGGTCGAGTGGAGCATCAGGTTCCCTGACGCCTGACAAAGTGATGGTGGGGTATTGCAGCTTATTTGCGCTTCCACACTTGTCCGGTTACCGCCTTCAGATTTAGTCTGTGTGCTTTATCGAAAGTAAAGTTTGTTCAATACAGGTTCAATGTTACGTCATCATGACACCAAGCGTATTCTTATGGGATTTGCTGGTGCCATCATTATGACATAACATTGTACCAGTATTGAATAAACTATATACCTAGTGATACCTTGCCTCCAAAAATATCGGAAGCTGCTGTTAACGCAGATGATGCCAACACTTCTCAATGTTCATCTACTCTCACTATTTGCCAGTCTAATAAAAAGAAAAGGCAATCTGATGAAGACCTTAAAATGCTATATAATATCCTACACAGCAAATACCAATGTCCCTCATTGTAGAGTAAAATCGGGTTGCGTGTGCCCTCAAGGGATACTCGTTCACGTAGCTCTTTTTATATACCGAGCACAGAACCAATTACGGACTAAACTGTTTTTGTCAAGGTCTTGCAGACTGGCCAATTTGTCTCCTGAGATTGGATTTTTTCTCCCCACAGTCGTTGTTTTTTAAGAAACTGCACAAGCTGTGAGCTTTATATAGAATTGAAATCTCGGTGGCCTAAGATATAATCATTTTGTGATTTCCCCTTTTTTAAAATAAGTGTCCTTAATAGATAGTTTCCTAAAATGTAAAATTGTAAAGTTGGTTATTGGTATTTCGTGTAGTTCGTTGAATTCGTTTGTTAAACATGTCAATTAGATTAAGTGGATGTTTGTTTGAACTTGTAAATTGTATATTAATGTGAAATTGGGTTATGCCCGTTAATAAATAAATAAAATAAAATAGAAATAAGTTGAGAAGAAAATTCTGGCGGCATTAGAGAAAACTGAAAGTCATCACCTTTCATTCTGCAAAGTTTTTTTAGAGGACTTCAACGAAGAAGAAACTATTGACTTTCAGATGGGAGCTTATCCGCAATATTAAAAAAAAACAGCTACACGTTTCTCCAGTATGACAAACTTACCATCAACTTCATCCACGATGCAGTACAGGCAAGAAGGTAACCAACCATCCCATAAAGACATACCACAGCAACCGTTTTACCACACTCCAGCATTTCAGTATTCTTATCATCAGTCATTCACTCCAATCCAGCAATTCTCACATGACCAAAACACCTCACAACCTCTTCGACCCCTGTGTCAAGTTGAACCTCAATCTCCTGCCCCTTCATCAGTCAATTCTCCATCCGATTCTCAATATTCTGATATAGACTTTACCACTTTATAAAAAAATACTATTCACGAAAGAAGAAATATTTTTTTGAATACTATTTTATGTTCATCCTTATAATACTATAAGAAAAATGTTTAGTGCTTATTGGCTGATATGGATTTCACTCAGGAAACTAGTTTTGTTTTAATTCTTATATTTTCGTTTTATATTGTTAGAGAAAAAATATTTTGAATATTAGCATTTCTTTTGGACTAATGCAATTCCTCATTTTTGTGTTTTGACGCTGTAAAACTGGCTGTAATTTAGTATGTAATTCTTCAAAAGACGAATCAGACATCCTAGATTAAAAAAAAATCGTCACTGTTTAATTCTTCATACAGAATTTGAAAGACACGAATCTCATCACGTGTTTGAAGCAGATGGTGTACCCAATGTGCCCTATTACGATTACTTTGCTTTTTACGCTTTCTGTATAAATACCACAGAGCATAACTGCATTACGATCCATAATCGAGAACACCGAAACGTAGACTAAAGTTTTTTAATCAACACAAAACCGGACCTGATGAAAACCTGATTGTGTCCGGATATTTTTATTTTACTTCAGGATTCTGTGCGGTTCAAAACCTGACCGGTGAACCTGATAGTGTGAAAGAGGTCTAACCCAACGCGCATGCTTGGCAGGTTTGCCTACCCTGAACTCTCCTGGCGCTCCGGCTAAGGGTGCTGCGCTGCAGCACACTGCTCGCACCAACCGCCCCAGGAAGGCCAGGTACATAGCAAAACCTCCAACATTGAAGCCGCGCAATTTCTAAATAGTTCGTCCTAAAAATCTGGGTATGTGCTCATTGGGTTCGCTGGTTCTTTCTCTATAAGATGGCTGCCTCGTATAGTCAAAGACAAGATTTTTTAAAGAATTCCCCAAGATTTAGGACTTTTTTGATAAATTTTGAGAATTTTTGGCCAATATTTTTGGAGTTATTTGCCGTAGGTCAAATATGTGGCGATATTCTTATTCCTTGGCCCATTTTACACTAACCAATTTTCAGCCACTTAATACAAAAAAACCTCTGCTCTGGAAAATACCCAAATTTAAGTAAAAAATGAGAAAAAAAAACACGAAAAATGGCTACGGTTTAGCCAATAAAATTTTGCGGGACCCAATATTTTGGCTTTTGACTACCCTCTAGGTGGGTAACATGCCCACAAAAATCAGCCAATCGGAGTGTAGCTCGTCTTAAATCATTTTGCTCATTACAAAATGCCGTAAGTTTCACACAAAAATAATCCAGGCCTATAAGTATGGTCCAATAGCACCCATATATAAAAATTGCGAAAGCTGATACATCTATGGCAAACTTATCAGAATAAATGGTGCGGACTTGGAGATTTCTAGCAAGGAAGCCATATAGAAATCTACATTCAATTGCTCCACCTGCGTAAAAGTGGCCGGCAATAATTCATTCAATCAGCTGTAAACTTTCCAAGTTTTTTACTGTTCCCACTGGTTAATTTGGCAGGTAACGTGATTGTCTCAAAATATAAATAATTAATTTATTAACTAATTGTATATTTTTGGTAAATTTGCAAACATTAAAAATTATACTTAGTTGTGTTTGCCTCTAAATACCGACTATAGTCCATTATGTTATCTGAAATATAATTGTGATATCGCACTGTCAAATAAAATTCTTTCACATAAGATTGGGGGAAGACCATATAAGCCTTATAGTAGTGTAATGAATCGGACTTAGTAACTGATTATGGTTAAATTGTTTCAACAAATTATTTTATAATTATTTTAAATTGAATCAAAAATAACTCCAGTTCGTACTAGTTCGCCATGAGAGAACATCCAAATAAAATAATTTTATTGAAAAAAATAAATTGAAATTCAAGGCATAATGCCCGAACCACGTCTAAAGTTAAATTATTTTGTCTAAGGAAAATTCAGGAAAATGTACAACAATAGCACCTATCATATGCCTTACTGAAATAAAATAACTTACTATTGGAATATTATCCATTGTGTCTAACCTCAGAAGAACCGAAATCATACCCGAAGCGGAGCTGACTTTTGTTTTTTTTCGACTGCATTCATTATAACGGGAAATTAGATGAACTAACTACAAACTAACCCACTACCCACTAGTTGCACGCTACAAAAACCGATCCCCCAATACTTTGTTCTAAGAAGAAAATCTTGGTCAGGAGGCATTTCTATTAATAACAGTCACCTGCGACTGTAATGCAAAAACCATGTTAAATAAAATAACCAATATTAATAACCTAATTTGGAACACTGGGCGACTTAGTAAAAACATTTTAATAGCTGGGCACGTGCTGAATCCACATTTTTCAAGGAGAAAACAAGCCTTGAAAGATGGTAAGAAAAGCTAGAAAATCTATGGGAAAGGGTTAGTCTGAAAATAGTCTTCACAGGCAATAGCACGTTACTCTGCCCAAAAATATGGAAACTCTGAAAAATTAGTCATATAAAAATCTTCTCGCTTGGTAACTAGTTGCGTTGCTCAAATGGTTAAGCAGTACTACCAACTCAAGAAAGCCAGTTCGTCGTAGAAAGCGATACCTTTTTCCAACTCGGGACCGGAAAAGTACTACTTGTTGTAAAAGGACTTATTAGGGCATGTAGAATGTAGAACGTTTTACCAGATTGAATATAAGCTTGGGGGAGAGTCAGGCGCACTCTTAACTAACTAGGACCTAACAGAAATTACCTGAACATATTTGCGTCAGCCACATCAATATAAAAATGCTCCTTTAAATTGTGCACTCACTTAAAAATTGAAATCTCAATTAGTCTTTTGAACCGGAAAGTGCTTTGACCTACGCTCATTTCCGTATAACTAGGGTTACATTTGGGTACACAACAAGTGGAATTAAGCAACTGCCTAGGTGGAAAAAAGGTCCTTGCTCATGGCGTCTAGGTAAAGGATTTTCATAACAATAGGGTGTCAACACACTGGTACTGCGAGTCCGGTTAACAGAAAACGAACCGGAATTGAAGAAAAGGCCGCGAATACAATAGGTAAGCAAAAAGCAATAACAGGCGTTCATTTCAGTAGCAAGAGCATGGAGCAGTGGCTAAGCGACATAAGAAATAAAATATTAAATAAACGTGACATGAATACAAGATCCCTCCTAACTCCATAATTCTTAAAATAAAAGCTAATCGAAAGAATAAAGTGAATCAACCTGTGGCAGACAATGTATTTTTTCTCCCGAAGAAAACGCATTCGTTGATAATGCCGTTGCCATGAGTAAATTTGATTTTTCCTATAATGCGACCTGAGGTGTAGTAAAATATACTTGGATAGCCAGGAGCGTAAAGTACCTACAAATAACATGAACTTTCCAGAAAAGCGTTTGGCAGAATGCTTCTTAGAGCGCCACAGAAGACAATTATTATCCCAGAGATAAATGGAGGTATACTTAACTCGTTCTTTTTACACTTAGGCCAAGAAATAGACGATGTACCACCCAATTAAATTTATAGCTATGAAGAAATTAATGTGGTGGATAACCCGGGAAAAAAAGGGTTTTAACTAAACGTGAGTGCAAAAACTCTACTAAACCACCAGTATTATGGTTTGAAGCAAAGTGACCTGGGAGGTATTACCGCCATATGCCAATTACATGTTAAGAAAAAATGTTAAGAAAGAAAGATTGGAGAAGGTTCTTATAGGAGATAATCTAGTTTTCCATATAAGTTTAAGATACGTAAAAGCCTGCGAGGAATATAACATCGCGTTTATTACACTCTCCCAAATTCACAACGCAGCCTTTGGCCATTGCCTTTTATCGACCTTTAAATATCGATTGAAGAAAAACAATCGATGAGTTGAAAGCCACACCCGAAAGTGAAAGAATCAATACAATTCCGAAAAGTCTTTGCCGTCATTATTAAACAAGCTCTGGCTTAAAGTTCCTGAGAATGCGCAGCTAATTTGAAAGCAGACTTGTGCCCAAAATGTTCTTGAAAGTTTGTCAACTTATACTCCGTAAGCAGCTGATCCTAACACAAGCCTTGTGTCTGACGCCTTTATGCAATATATTGAAACAACCAGGAAAAATGGTGTGGGGAAAGAGAAACAAGAAAGTCGAGAAAAAAGAAATTTGACTGAAGAAGTAGAAAAAAATAACCTGCCTTCACCCTCTTCTAAATGTCGTAAACCTCCAAAATAAACACAATGTTGATGAAGAAGACAAATATTCATTGGCTTCAGATTCATAACTGAATCTTACAGGTTCCAATGAAGATATTGACGATATTATGGTTTGTGCCCAAAAAGTTCTTGAACGTTTGCCAACTTATACTCCGGAAGCAGCTGATCCTAACACAAGCCTTG
>MU182277.1:294159-324307 GCA_016904865.1 Pissodes strobi | reverse complement strand
ATAGTAGTCTTTGTTCATATTTTTCCTTGTATATATTTGTAAAATTATACATATATTGATGTGTATGTTACTTACGAAAACATTAAGTTTATGCTAGTGAGTGAGAAAAAATACCTGAATCTGCAATGTCCAGATGGCCAATGGAATTTGTGTACCTTCATTAAATGGTAAGTTAAGTAATCTCCTCTTTTAAAACGCTCACTGCACATGTGACATTCATATGTGGACGTTTCCTAAAAAGTAATAATTTATTGACATTCTGTGTTAATGATAATAAAATTTAAGGGTCAGCGTTTTCTAATTTAAAAAAACATAAAATAAAAGTAATTTGCACTACATGATGTCCTTGAATCACGACTCGCTTACAAGGATAAAATATACAAATAAAAATCTGACTAACAAAAAGTAGGCGGTGACAGGAAAGTCAAACTGAACGGAACAAAACTGTGAAAAATTTAATTATAAGAAATCTACTGGATGCTGAAAATCTGCAAAATGGGATTATTTATCCTGCTCAAATCTATCAAAGAAAGAAATGACCAATTAAAACACTAAAAAAAGATTGGCTATGGTAATACTAATAATAATACATCTGGAACTTGATTAAAAAATTATTGTAGATATGTAATTGAAAACATTTTTAGGAAAATCAAAGAAATTTCTACTACGATTAGAATTTTCTTTGGTAAAATTAATGAATTAGAAGAGAAATTTAACAACTTATTAAATAAAGTAGAAGAATTAGAAAACAAGAAAATTGTATTAATTTTCTTGCTCAGAAATTTTGAAAATGCCAAAACTAAATTTCCCGGTATTAATTATCAAAATCAAAAATATTCAAAAAAGAATTAATCCAATAGTAAGTAGTAAGAGCCTGAAAAAAATATTAAAGAAATTAAGAACGGCGGGATAATAAAAACAAATTCTGAAAAGAAAATAAAAACATAAAATTATGTTGTTTAAATATCACAACTGGGCAAACAGAAAAGAATATCAAGAGCTGAACTATTACAACAATCTTGATAAAGACAGTTGAAAATTAAATTTTGAATGAGATATACATAGAAACTATTGGAAAAAAACTATAAGAAAATTCCTTGGGTTGGAACAGGTATAAAGAGAAAAGATCTGCATATTACTTTTTGCTTTAACTGCTGCGAATATCGACACAAAGCAAGTGGGTCTAAAGAAAAGTGTACCTATTTTGTAGTAATGAACATTTGTAACGTTGTAATTGTACCTGAATATTACATCGCAATTTTCTCTAAGTATCCGTTAAATTGTGGTATCGATTATCACAACATTACTATTACGAGTGGATTTCAGTACCGGGTGTTTCACTATAAATAGACCCCCCCTTTAACTTTCTCAATTGACGTTTTAGAAAAAACGTTCAATACAAAAAATAAAGGGGATGAAGTGAAGTTTTTTATGACATAGCACTGTTGTATACAGGGTGGGTGTTCCATAAATGGATTAAAAGAAGTTATATTATTTTAAATGGAACACCCTATATATTAATGCATATTTGGATTTTGCGGAGAAGTCTAGACATATTTCATAAATAATGTCCTATACCTATCTGTTACTGTTTTTGAAATATTGACAGTTGAAAATCGACCATTTACCAAGTTTGACAGCCTGTAAAATCTAAACGGCTAAAGATAGAGCAAAATGATTTGCACTTTCCTATCTTGGTTTTTCATAAGCTATCGTTTGACACCAATTTTTCATTTAACCAGAGGTTAAGAAATTTCGGTTAAATTTAACCTCTGGTTAAATCTAAATTTACTGTCAAACGATAGCTTATGAAAAACCAAGATAGGAAAGGGCAAACCATTTTGCTCTATCTTTAGCCGTTTAGATTTTACAGGCTGTCAAACTTGATAAATGGTCGATTTTCACCTGTCAATATTTCAAAAACAGTAACAAATAGGTATAAGACATTATATATGAAATATGTCTAGAATTCTCCACAAAATCCAAATATGCAATAATATATAGGGTGTTCCATTTAAAAAAATATAACTTTGTTTAATCCCGCATTTATGGGACACCCTGTATACAACAGTGCTATGCCATAAAAAACTTCACATCATCCCCTTTATTTTTTGTATTGAACGTTTTTTTCTAAAACGTCAATTGAGAAAGTTAAAGGGGGGGTCCATTTATAGTGAAACACCCGGTACTCAGACACGTTTGACAGCAGGCGCCTTCCGAAGATGCGTATGAAAATAGTATATATCCAGGAAAGTTAAAATTAACGGGTCTTCTCGTTTGGACTTCCGTCCGTAATGGCAATTCAGTTTTCAACTGCTGGTTCATGATTGTCAGATAGAATTTTTTTGTTAAACTTACAAAGCGTAGAAACGCATAACTTTTGTAAAATACCGACTATGCTGTTGTAAAACATCGTGTGAAAGGCGGTGTGATAACCCTTTTATGTTAAAAGGTAGGTTCGACTCATGTACTTCTAAGTAACAGGGCTATAAAAAAATACCATTTTTCACCAGACTCTTTCCGAGGGACCACTGCCCATGTGCTAAGGGCCTTCCTTATCTGAGTAGGAGCCCAGCCGTCTTCTCCAGCTTAGACCAGACAGAGAGTTTAGTGTAGCCTGGTTATCCCGACTGGTACCTTGCCTAGGTTTTCCAATTACCGAGGACAAAACACACCGTCAAGTCCGGTAGGATCAATTTCAATTAATTTATTTATTTATTTACCAACGGGCAACAAACCCAATTACAAGAAAATACATAATGAAGTATTTAAGCAATTTACAATTATTCCTAAATACACCAGGCATCCACTAAATCCAAAGCAAAATACATGTCACAATTACTAAACGAATAAATTAACAATACAACAATAAAAATCATACAATGTAAAAATAACATGCCAACTGACCCATCGTGAAAATGCACCCTTAAGCTGCCCATGGAAAGTGGGGGTGTAGAAAACAAGTCTATATAAATCAGCACGGCTAATATGTTGAGCTTTGTTCTTGATTTATCGTGCTACTACCTTTAATTTTTCAAGTGAAAAGACTAAATATGATCTACCGAGAAGCACCTACTGGAAATATTACTTCCAGAGATACTGAGTTTTAGTGCGCTGAACTTATTTAGTGATTTTAATAAGAGACAGTCCTCTAATATACTGTAATTCTTTTACCGTTTCCTCTCTTGGTATTATCTAAATTTATATGGTACAATTAGGGCGGATATCCCGTTTATATTAAGTTAATCATATCTATCTGTAAAACCCATGGCAGAAATTGAATTTAACTTATTTAAACCTTATTATTGAACGTTTCGCTTTGATATCGGTGAATTGAGCTCAATTTTCCTTACCTGGTGGGGCTATATTTTTTATTCAGTATTTTAGCATTTTGAAGACATTTTAGAAGTCTTCTATATTCCAGCTGCCAAGGGAATAAGCTAAGCGTAGTCTAGTGGATTATTTATTCCCTAATTTCAACATATAGATTGTTACATATTCAAGCAATAGTAACTGGGTAATATTAAAATATTCCTTTAAAGATAATTCCTCTATTTAATTAGCATCGAGGTAATTTATTGAGATTTTTATATAGTAATTAGTAAAGTTAAGTTATTGATCAGACTTGCTAAACTACCATAACTAGTGCTACTTTTTGATTTGAAGTTTAATCGCAGTGAGTACCAGGCCTAAATCGTTTAACTGGTACTTGATTGTTGTAATTTCTAGTGTTAAAGTGTCAAGATGGAACTTAATTAACACAGCAATTAATAAATTGTAATTTGAACATTAATTACCACTTGTGGCGTATATAGTTCAGCTTAAGTGATATTCCATAAAATTTGTTTAGCATAATATCAACCATCAGTAATCAGAAAATCTTCCAAATTTTAAGAAAGTAGATTATTCTATACCCAAGTAGTAATTTTTTTAATAAACTGGTTGTTTGTATTCCTGGTGTTTATTTTGGCAACTGTATTTAGGCTATAATTCATTATCATTCTAATTCTTTTACGCTTTTTCATAGGGTATTTTTTCTAAACATTATTATCCGATTTTCAGACAGATAGAATTTCTAATAAATTTCATAAAGTAAAAATTTAGTGGCGCCCGCTCTAACTGCTATAAACTTTAACCCATGCCTTTAAAAAGAATAAAACCACAAATGGCTGAGTGGGTTAGGCATATGGACCAGCTGAAAGCGCAATTGACGAATAAGGCAGGTTACACATTCTTACTGGGAAATGTGAAGAAAAACTGCAGACTTTTGAAAATTTACAATTCTCATAACTTTAAATTATGTAATAACAACACGAAATCACGGGATACAAATTATTTTGTGCTACTTTAAGAGACCATATAATCACAAATTCTAAAAAATAATTAAAAAATTGATCACCAAATTCGATTTATCAGTATGGTTATTTTGGAAAACAAGACAAACTGTGCATCTAATGTACCATCTACCGTGAATCACTCTATATATCTTAGGGAATTACAAAAACTAATCTAACCATATTAATCATTAATTTATACAATACGTCTGTCGTCTTCGCAGCAATGTACCAAATATTGTTATACAATGATTTTAATGAATTGTCTCAATCCAGAAATATTCAAAGCAAAATATAGATTTTTCAACTACTAAATATAAGTAGTATGTTGTATTTAGATATTTTACTGGGTTATATTGTAAGGAAAACTTTTCTATGAAAAAATCATCAACTATTTATCATTATTAATCGGATTGAAGCATTTTTATGACTCTTCATTACCTGTGCATGTGTAGTTTTTAATCCAAGAAATAAAATGTATGTGTGAGGTTAAGTACGGGTATGAATTCAAAAATTATTTGTCCATATAAATAAAATGTTAGGCGCAATTTCTGTAAAACCGGAATACTAATACGTTCTGCTGCTTATAAAATTGCACGTCAGGCCCGATTAAATATCAATAGTAACGAAAACACAGGGAGTTCTACTAATTCAAGGTTACCCGGTACCCGGTACGAATTTCTTAATAAGAGTAGAAAAATATACTTACTAAACCATGAACTTTAATCAAATGACTTCTCATTCCGACTTTACTCTTACAACCAAATTCGCACTGATAACATTTAAACGGTTTGTCTTCATGGGTCGAAAGGTGTGTGTTAAGATTGGATTTAGTAACAAAACTAAAACAAAATATAAACAATAAATTTGACGTAGATTCTAGACAACAGCCTGACATAAAGCATAAACCTAAGGTTAAATATTAGGATAAAACCATAACTCAAATGTTAACAAATGGTAATTTTGTCTGCTTTTTTGTAGAAATCTAATAACTAAACATTTATTCAAATCACCAATTTCAAACTAGAAAAAATTAATGTAATACTTTTAATTACATAATACTATTCTACATTTAGGTAAAGAACAAAATCAACAAGATTTTAGGCCACAGGTAGGTTAACAAGGAGTGGGATTGAATTTAAAACGCGATAGCCGATTAGATCGACTGCAGACGATGGCTTAAATCAGATCGTAAGACGTACAGTCTTAGGAATGGCCGCAGGTTAGGAACTCACTTAGCAATGAAAAGCTTTCTATTTCTCTCTTACCAGAACAAGTAATTCAAAAATCTAATTTTCTTTTAAAGACGGTTATCTTGTTAGCATTGAAAACTGTTGTCTGTTTTCCTTGTAGTGACAGGTTTAATTCGTTAAGTTTTCCAAACATATCTGCTAAAATTGCTAGTCTAAATAACCAGCCTTTATCGGAGGAACGATCTTTTAAATTAAAAGGAATATCTGTAAGAAAAGCTTCTAATTCTGTTCTTAGTTCAAAAAGCCTTGACAAAGTTTTACCCCGAGACAACCATCTCACTTCAGTATGGAGCAGTAGTATTTTATGATTGCTACCATAATCTTCACATAATATTGAGAACAATCGGGATTACAGTGGACGTGACTTGACAAATTATTTTTTCTTCAAACGTCAGTAAATCCGTCATTACTCGACTGTGTAGGCGGCCGTGAAGTCTCATTTTTCCTCCGCCGGAGCTTTACTTTTCACTTTTCCGCCGGCGGAGGTAAAAGTGTTACCATAGCAACATAGATACAAACAAACAACAAAGCAAGCGTCAACAACTCAAGAATTATTAAACTAAAATTTGTATTTATCACTCAATTTGTGCACTGCATTTCTAAAAATCACTAATTTAGGAACAAATTGGTTATTAACTTAATCGAACTTACTCAATAACTGCTTATCAATACGGAATTAAAACGCAATCGGAGACGCAATTTTAAAAAAATAATTATTGTTGACAGTGTCCACTGACAGCTTTATGTTACATTACAATAGCAACGACCTGTGCCTATTCACCGATACCGGTCTAAGCCGCCTTGCAAACCAACTTATCTTTGATAATAATTATTATTATTACTATTAAAAAGAGATATTTTTGCATTAATTTGTCGACATTTGAAGAAAAAACAGCATATTTTATGTGGAGGAAAAGTTACGTTTCATGGCTTGCTCTCTATTATCAGCCTCACTCCGTTCGGCTGTTAAACACGAGCGCGCCATGAAAAGTATCACTTTTCCTCCATATAAAATAATATACTATTACCGCCTCATCAAGAACCAATTTTAGACTTGGCGGCATTTTCTTAACCGCGAGTGATTGTCTATGCAAGATGCAATGGCTGGAACTACAATTTGGCGTTTTCATTTCGGTATAAATATGATTCCGATCGAGATGGTTTTCCTCAAAAAATATGTTAATCGTGTTAAAAATTTCTTCTCCGGTTGTGTTAATAGGCACATAAGCAAGACTTCTTCGAGTAAATGTTTATATGGATATTGCACATTTACTAGCAAGATGGTCAGTTCAGCATCATCAGTCGACTCATCTATTTGCAAGACGAATTTGTTATTTTGAAGCCGTGCAACCAGTTCTGGTTTTATGTATCCTGCGAGATCCGCAATCCGGCACGAAACTGTATCGTTCGAAAGCGGCACTGTAGAAAGATGATTTGCAGATTTTTCGTCGAGCATACATTGTGTTATGTCTACCACACATGGTTTTATTAACTGTTCAGCGATAGTGTGCGCTTCTCCTGCTTGGGCAATGCGGTAACTAATCAAATACGACGCCTCCGTGGCCTTCTCATTCACAGTCTGAGTCGCATACGTCATAGTTTTTTGGCTTCTTAATAATTGTTCTTTTTTATGTACAAAAAAATCTTTACTCTTGTCTTTGAAGTCGGGATGCACAGTTTCTAAATGTCGGCGCATCTTAGCAGGTACCATCGAACTATTAGGAAGGAGTTTGCTGCACAACATACAGAGAGGTGAGCCGTTGGAATCAACAAATCCGAGATTAATGTATGTTTCGTCATACTTTCGTTTTTTCGCCTTCAGTGTGTCATTAGATGTTTTACTACTTGAACCTTGGCACCTTTCCCACTTATTATTCACCAGCAACCATCAAGGTAATTAAAGAAAAAAACAAATTCCACAAAAAATGGAAAGTCTACAGAAATATAAATGATTTAAATACGTTTAAACTTTTGAGATGTCGATCCAAAAAACTTATTCGTACTGATTTATTAAATTATGTTAACTATATAGAAACAGAAATTCCAAATAATACTAAGAAATTCTGGTAACAGAAAAAATGCTGGTATACCCTCTAAAATGAAATATAATGATGTGGAGTCCTCGAATCATTTGGAAATTAGTAATCTGTTTGCGGAATATTTTGAGAGCATGTTTGTTAAAGCAGCAAATGTAACTGTTCCTAACTATTCTCATAACGCGAATAGTAATTATTTAAATTTTATTGAGCTTAATCCGGATGAGGTATGTGCTGTTTTGGAGAGCGTAGATCCCAAAAAGGGCGCAGGGTAGGATGGCATTCCATCTTCCCTTGTCAGGGCTTGTGCCACCGAACTCTCTACTCCTCTAGTTCTACTTTATAACCAGTCTCTGTCTTCTGGCTATTTTGCAAATATATGGAAACTTTCACATATAGTTTCAATATTTAAAAACGAGAATAGAAACTTAGTAACAAATTATCGTCCAATAAGTAAGTTATGTGTATTTGCAAAATTACTTGAAAAACTAGTATATAATTATATTTACAACCTGGTTAAAAGGCAAATCATTTTGAAACAACATGGATTTTTGGCAAACAGATCCTTGGAATCTTGAGTACGTTGAGTTCCTTAAATCGAATCTCGATAATAGAGTGCAAGTGGATGCCATGTACACCGATTTTAGTAAAACCCTTGATAAGATAAACCATTCAATTATGCTTAGTAAACTCAAGCGGGTCGGTGTAGATGGCATGCTACTAAACTAGTGTTGGGGAAACACCCCAACACGTGTATAACTTTCGTTTTTCACCGTATAGTTTGGTGATAACACCCTGTATGTATGTAGTATGAATGAGCCATAATTAATCTATGAATAGATTTATTTAACCCCAGGTAAACAGAAATTTGTGCATTTAAATCAGAATATTTCAGTTCTTCATTACTCCTTAGTCCAAACCTGGATGCTCGATTCCATCCTATACAGCTAAATGTCATTTTTCCATTTCAATTGGGTTCAATCCAAGCGTTTTCAATTTAACTTATTTGTGTCTCCGTCAGTGTCCAGTCCATGTGTCAAAGAAAAAAAAAACCCACGCTTGCTTTCGCGCCAATCCCCACTCTGAGCCGACTTTTAGCTTGCTGCCAGAAGCTCGCTAGAAGAAATTAATGTCAGGAGTAAGTGCTTTGCTAACACTCCACGTTGCTAGATCGGTCTCGTCACCGCGCTCTAGCAAGTGCACCCTCTGGCCAAAGGTCAAATTCCTTTTGGGCCAATTTCCCTTTTTGTATGCACAGATATTTGTAGAATATCTAGTATACCTCAGTTATCTTTCTCCAAGTAACCCAATTCCTCGAAGCCAGAAAGATAGCGTCCCCTTTGGAAAATTGAACGTAAGATGGCGGATTGACATTCCTGGTCGAATAATTTCTGCAAGCAAGGTGAAAGCGGGATGTTATGGTTTCCGTAAAACAAACAAAGGTTAAGTTGGAAAGTAACTAGTAAAATCTCTCCATGTTGAAGATACAGGTAAAGCAGTCAAAGTTCAAAGGTACGATGTGTAAACGTTGCTAAGTTGGAGATCTAAAATCATTAAAGCATTAAAATAAGAAAGATAAAAAACTCAGTTTAAATCAAACAATCAAGACTTTTCAGTAACTATTTTAATTAAGCACCCTTTTGTACTTAGTTTTTATGTGAGCGAATGATTGAATGCATGGAAGTAGATTAAGAAGTATTGCAACTGCAATTGCATAATTGCATTATTAAAGTACATCAACATACCTATCGAGTTTCAATTCACATAATCTTTGTTTAAAACCCCAACACCCTATTTTTATACAGTTCACTCCTTTAATTGCCTGTAGTTAATTATGCAGTTAATTGCTACCTTCACCTTTGTGGTCAAAATAAGTTAATAAAATTAATTTGTTTGTATCGACCCACTGGATTGGCTCCAACTTCAGGATCGTAAATTCAGTGTTTTAATTAACGGAATTTCTTCAAGTGTTCCGGTGTTCCTCAGGGGTCACACCTAGGACTATTATTTTTACCAGAAACCGTGAGCCGATTCTCTATACGTATCATTCTCTCAATTTTGAGCCAAATTGATCCTCTTGGTCTACGTAATCGGCTTAGTTATGTAACGAAATATAAGCTTATTCCGCTCCACTAAATTCAGTTCAATTGCGAATGATTTTCGATGTTTGGGATTTGAGTCGCCAGTGGCATCTATTCGCGAATAGGTTTATTTCGTGCAAGTAATTATTTAGAAGCACAAGTACGCTGTTTTATACCTACAATTTGTGGATTTATTTCCCTGTAAATTGCTATATTTAATAGTGACATCTATTCGCGAATGGGTTTATCTCGTGTGGTTGATAGTTTGGGAGCGCAGTACGCTATTTTATACCTACAATTTATGAATTTAATTTACTATAGATTACTATATTTAGTATATATTGGGTATTTCTTTGGCTTGACGCTGCGTGACCTATAGTGGTGGTCACATGATATAAATTATCCAATTAAAACATCGGAAACATAATTTGTCGAACGTCTTAATTTTGAAAGCGAGGTCGTTTATCTTTGTGCCGACGCTTGACGGGTGAGTGCTAGTTTTTAATCTTAAAATATTTTATTCATCTTGCAGTATTATTTCTTTCATTTTTAAATACATAATTAATATTTGTTCATGATTCGTTTAGTCTTAGTCGACTTAAAAACGAATATAGCATTCTTATATTACATTTTTATTTAGCTTACGTCTTCATTAATCTTAATTTTTGTCGTGATCGTTGGGTAAGGATACCGATTTATTGATGAATAATTGCGTCTCTCATTAGTCAAATACTTGTAATTTGTAAGAGGCTTAGTCCAGATTTACGGAGAACGTGATTATTTCATCGTTTAGCGGTCACGCACAATATTTTACGTATTTCCATTCAAATAGAACAGTATTATTTGGGGAATTCTCGGAGGAGATCTATATATTCCTGCAAAGGTAGTAAATTAAATTTCCAGTAGAATTTCTTCGAATTTTCGCTCATAGTATTGACGGTTTTAATATTTCTTCTTTTCAGGCTCATTTAATTAAATTTTCAGTTTATTTGTTACATCAAGTATATAATTATTAGCACTCGCCCTATCTCGTCTCAACACTGATGTACCCACATTAATTTGCATTTATGAGAGGTTAATCTCACATGTGTAAATTTATGTGTTTTTTTTTCTTTTATCTAAATTTCTATCTCGATGCGAGATAGTGATTATCTTATCTTTATCCTTAATTAATTGAGGCTCAATTATCGTTTATGTGCCAAGGGCCGAAATAAAAAGTAATAGAAATTACTTATTTGGAGTAATAAGACTCGTTATTAGAGGTTGCACCTCTATTTTTCTATTTATCATTAAATTCAAGTTATCTTTTATTTAGATTTACCGAGAGTCACGGAATTGGAACGTAATTCCATAATTTTCTTTTAAATTTCAAATTTCAGTCATTATTTCTTTTGAATTTCAGTAAAGAAAAAGGATATCTTGAGTAACAGTAGTTATTTATAATTTTGCTCAACTTAACATTGTAATTTAAGTTTCTGATTATATCTGCTTTAACCAGTAAATTTTCAAATTGTTGATTGCTTCCTCATGTGTAACAGTGTCACTGATGTTCACATGATATTTCCCTGAATATTCTTTAATTTCTCTTGCATGTATTCAACGTTGGCTAGAAGAAAACATCGTTCTTGGCAAGTAGCAGGTGTTCGTCCACTTACTGTACAGGGTGATCCGCTATATTTTGACCAATGGATATCTTGGTTAATATTGGTTTTAGAAAGAAGTTTAAATTAGCGAACTTTTAGTATTTTTCCTGAACCATCATAAAATGAAATCAGAAAACACAATCGAGCATCAGAAGTCATATATTTTTTACTAATTATGATTTTTTTAAATGGAATACCTGGTTTTTCTATTCACCATTTGATACAGAATGATTTTCTGATTTCAAATATATAAGGGTTGATGGCATTATTTTCAGCCGTTATGGAATTATATTGAATTTTATATATCTACTTTTTTAAATAACTAACAATTTAGTAACCTATTAATTTTAATTAATCGTCATAGTTATTATTGTCTCTCTGACAAGCGGATGATAATGTCAGTTGATTTCCTATGAATGATGGGTTACACTGTGAGCCCGTTCCCACTTGTCGGGTGTAGGATCCGCTTTTTAATCGGAGGTCGCCGCCTCTATTCACACTAGTTGGATGTCGAACCTGATCGATGCTAAAGCCCATTTCGGTACTCTCCATGAGGTGACTGTGCGCGATGGACGTCGACAAAGCTTAATCAATAAAACAAAATTTTGGGTGCATCCTGAAGGAACGATTTTCTTTGGAGACTTTTCAGACCTTAATCACTGAATTGAGAAGTGACGAGCATATGTTCTTTAATTATTTTAGAATGTCCATAACTACATTCAACGATCTACTGGCCTGAGTTGCAGCAAGCATAAACTATCAAAATTCAAGATTTAGGGAAGCTGGTGGGGGTGAACAGCGTCATACAAACTCATATGCGATCGAGATCCGACACGATTTTTGATCGGGTGTGCGGCGGCGCTGGCAAAACACCCGAGAATACTTGTTGGAGCCGATAAAAAAACGGAGTCTCATAGATGTGAACAGCGCCATTCAAAGACATTTTATATGGCAGCAGGATGACGCACCGGTTCATAGTGTTCTATTTGTCAGGGAATTTTTAAATCAAAATTATGAGACTTGGATTGGTCGTGGTGGATGGCCTCCTTACATTCCGGACCTAACCCCGTTAAATACATTTCTGTGGGGATATTTGAAAGATAAAATAAGTTCAATGCGGCTGAATGATAATGAACAAATGGAAGTTCATATGCAAAATGAAATTATTTTTTTAAATAATGAAGGATCCGATTTTATTGCACATGCCATCGAGCGATTGCATTCAAATTTAAATGGGCGGGAGACCCTTTGAGCACCTGTTAAAATAACTTTGTAACAAATTATTATATTATGCTGTTTATTGATTAAAATTGTTTCGAAAATTGTTAGCACTAGGAATATTATTTACCTTTGGATGACGCCGTCTAAATTCTTGACGTGCGCCACGCTTATCCCATCATTCATAGGAAATCAACTGACATTATCATCCGCTTGTCAGAGAGACAATAATAACCATGACAATTAATCAAACTAGGTTACTAAATTGTTAGTTATTTAAAAATGTAGATTTATTAAATTCAATATAATTCCATAACGGCTGAAAATAATGCCATCAACCCTTATATATTTGAAATCAGAAAAGAATTCTCTATCAAACGGTGAAAAGAAAAACCAGGCATTCCATTTTAAAAAATCATAATTAATAAAAAATATGTGACTTCCAATGCTCGATTGTTTTTTCTGATTTCATTTTATGATGGTTCAGGAAAAATACTAAAAGTTCGCTAATTTAAACATCTTTCTAAAACCAATATTAACCGAGATATCCATTGGTCAAAATATAGCGGATCACCCTGTACATACAAAGTGTTCTGAGGGATTCGATACGATGGGAACCAAGTAAGTCCTCGACAAGACCAAGAGACTCGAACTTGGGAACAGGCAGAAGCGGTTCCAGTAGAGGTCCCAATACGATCATATGGTTACAGAATAATTGGACAAGCTAAGTATTAGCCAATCAGAAGATAAACATATTGTAAAGACCAACTATCTGTCATAATTAAATTTTTTACTATTTTAATTCTCATCACTAAGTAAATTTATTCATAAACTTTATTTCAAATAATTTCATCAATTATATTTGTAATTTAATCATATTGATAATCTTCATTTCACATGATACCACCGCTCATATTTGTAAATTAATTGTAAAATTAATATATTGTTTTGAAATGTCTTTGTTTAATTTATCGCAAGATTGAGGTCTGTGAGACACGAATTATAAGGGCAAATTTCTGATATTCTTATCTTTATATTTATTTATATCTAAGTATTCATATTCAGTTCGCATTGTCTCTAGGAACTCTGGCGCCCAAACAAATTTCAGCTAATAAAAGAGACAACCCAAGGAAAATAAAAACGAGTCTCATGCATTTATTTAATCAACTAATTATCATTACAAATTGGCGCCTAACTGATCAATTTCATCACAGTTATTATCAAAGTCAAGATGTTTTGCAAATATTGTGGCAGACAAAAATAGGTTGAGATGATCAAATTACTGATGAGTTGTTTAATATTTGGTGTCGGTTCTATAACAGGATGAATATTCCGAAGGATTCTTGTGATCCAAGTCGATTAAAAAAATCCTTGATTTAAATCGCAATGCAAGATAACGAATTATGGCTTCAATGTTTGGTTCAAGACGATAACAGTTAGGGAATTTCAGAAACGAATACTTTATCTTTACCTTGCACTGAAAATCAAGATATTGTGTATGTATATATTACGAATTCTAAAAAATATTAAACTTAAGCCGGAGCTTCGAGTATGAAACAATTTAGTAGAAGAGGAAATTACTGATAGTGTGCGTGTAATAATTCAACTAGTGGAACATTCAAGTGAGCTTAAGTTGCTTAGAAAAATCAAAGGCCATTTCTAATACCGGCAAACTAGCGCGTAAGTGACCGAGTTACAAACTCCACATTGACTTATGACAATAAAGGCCTCATAGAACCACCGGCCACAACACTGTCAAAAAACTACTGCCTTTCGCAGAAACACCAGAAATTCATGGCTAGGTCATCCTTTGCAGTGTGGCTAGTTTCTGAATACTACTGGCTTTTTCCACTGCTGGCCACCAGACCACGAGTACGTATGTGACTTGTAGACTGTAGGGTTTCAAACCCAACTTTCTTCCTACCGTTTGGCGTAGTTGACACATTTTAGCTTTGACCATGGTCGACGTAAACTTTAAATCAATTTTTGGGGAGAGTATGCGCTCCATAGGATACGGCTTTCAGAACATATACATATTATACATCACTTCATATAAAATATAATATAATAAATTTAATAAAATGAAAAGAGAAAAACATAATTATATATTTACTCATGTTAACTTACGACTTGCTGCAAATTTGACACCGAAACCGACGATCATTCAAGTGTCTATATCTATAGTGCTTAGCCAACATAGAAGGCTTTGTACTCGTCATATCACATATTGTACATTTATAATGGTTTATGTGTGATCTCATGTGGTCACTGAGCAATTTTTCAATGGAAAAGAGCTTCAAGCATTGTGAACACTGAAAACTTCTCACTGAAAGATCAAAAAGTACTTGAAAAATGTTACTACAAAAATTGTATTCATTATAACATAATTAATAGCAGGGAAGTTATAAAACCATCTAAAAACATGATATTAAAAACCTGGTTTAATTCCGTATTCTTAAGCCCTTTATAATTTCTAAATTGATTCGGATAGTCTTAACGGATATAGATATACAGATTCTTAGGATAAAACGATGTAAAATAAAATTTAAATGAAACAAACCGCAGGTTATAATATTGTAAAAATTTAAATAAATAGGGAATACAGCGATTTAACTTACTATCTGTTTTCAGTTGACGTTTCCTATGATCGGAAAAAGTAGTTTTAGTAGCAAACGTGGACATACATTTGGGACAAGCAATGACCCTTTCTTTGGTATGAACTCTGATGTGATCGCCGAGTTTATACCGGGTGGAGTACTTGCCACCACATCCTAAAATAAAACAATAAATTGATAAATTTTTTGTACTGCGTTAATTTACAAAATATTGTTACATGAATATCACATCATAAATTGCTTAAGTAGGTATAATTTTGATAACTACAAAATGAACTAGCCTAAGAATGAAAAGCAAAAAATTTATGAACTTTATGTAAAAAATAATTATAATGCTAAACGTGCCGTACGGGGGGCATATTCGTAAATACCTGACGCGTTATCTTCCGAAGTTCATTCGTAAATAGCAGACGTGTCGGACTAACGCGTCAGTTGTTTACAAGACTCCCTAGTGCGTTAGTTTTAGTAATATTTCACTTTTCGCATGGCCCTCCGTTCGCTACCGCTCGCTACGGGGTCTCGAGAAAAGGAAGCTAACCAGGTGCTAACCCAAACTAACCCAAGACATACCCAAAATCAAGAGAAAAACTGACCCAAACTAACCCAAAATCAAGAAAAAAACTGTTTAGAAACATAATCTCAAAAAAAATAAAAAATAAAGCAAAGGGGTTTGAACCAGTCAGGTGAGACCCAACCATTTAAACCTCTCGACCACGACAGCTCTTGCGGCAGATTGATTGAATCATGAAGCCATATTGTAATAATGCGTAATTTGGTATAGTAAATACCAGACGTATCGTCACCATAAGTCTGGTATTTACGAGCGCCCGAAGCGCAGCCGAAACTTCGCGAGTGGATAACGCGTCGGGTATTTACAAATATGCGTACGGGGGTATCATAGGCTATACGAAGGAAAGAATTCCCAACCGAAAAACTTTTTAAGAACTTTTGAAAAAGTCAGAAATAAATTATCTTTTAAAAGGAAAAAGAGAACAGCAATGTGAATGGTGAATTAGACAGTCTTCTTATGCATCGGTTCCAAGGTATTTTATTCAGTCAATAACCATTTTACATTGGTATTTCCTGATTACTTGAATAAATTAATATGGTTTTAGAAAATCCTAGGCAGTCAAATCCAATTGCGGGCCAAACTCTGGGCAAAATATTTTAGAAAATTCAGAATGTGTTAGAGGAATATAAGTTCAGCACCTACAAAATTCTACCGGAATTCAAGCATCGAGCGAAGCAAATAGGCCAGTCAATATAAACATCGAAGGTCGCAAACGCGCATGTATCAACGATTTTTTTATATATTGTTAGAACTCGTGAGAGTAATTTATACCCAAGTTTGCAACCCTGAAATCCCTGTACTACTCCCGTGGTGCTCAAAAAACGTCAACATTTTGGCACTTTTTTTTATTTTTTTTTCAAAAAAGCTAATCTGAGGAAGCTTTTTTCGATTATCTTTGTTCTATAATATATTTTTTTACGGGAAACTAGCTACAATATGAGCCCAACTTGAGCTCTTTACTTCCATTGGTTGGGGAGATACAGCCAGTCAAAAATGGACAAGTTTTCCAAAAAAGTGAAAATTTATCGGTAGGGCCATATTCCAAGACATGTACCGGCAAAAGTAATGATCCTGAAGAGAAGTCATAAGGAAAGGATTTGTAAAGAATTGGATCAGCTTCAATTTGGTTCTAAAGTGATGCTTCTGGACGCCATAGTTTCCTCAAAAACGAGAAAATAGTGAAACATCCAAGTTTAGGAAAATAATGAAGACAATGTAATGAATAATTTTGATAGGTCCATATTTCTTTAAAAAAAAAAACGTCGAAACATGTGAAATTAACGCTTTATATATAATAAATAGCTTGATATGAACATACAGTGAACAAATTAACGTAAAAATGAAATTAACGTAAAAATAAAATAAACAACGTAAACATAAATGTAAACTAAGATAGTCAAGCACAAACTCCGTAGGAGTTTAGAATTTCGTCCTTTTGAAAGGACCGGGTCCCATCCAGTCTGGATCAGTGGAAAAAGGAGGCGAAGTAGGGACGACGCTTTCTGGAGGTGGAGGCGGGTCGTCATATGTTATTGGGTCGTCCACTTCTTCGTCGTCATCCTCGTCCAGGACGATAGATGTGACGTTACTATAACGTCGCCCTTGGCAAAAAGAGCATATGACAGAGCACTTGAGCTCTGCCTTTCTGCAAGTGCACGATCCTAGGCACCCTTTTTTGCATCTACAAGCCACCATTTTAAGCAAGGTGTGAGGTGCGGGCTCTGCGCACATTCTGACAGGCATGAGACCTTGCTCGCTGGTGACCCATCCCCAGTCACACGGGTTTTTGTCTATCCCCAACCATTTTTGCACCTGGTGATAGGTCCTCCAAGAATGATATTTTGCAGCCTCTGATGTGGGAGGGAGGCGGGCAAGGCTGACGGATTTTACAAATGCAGTGTATCGCAGGGAGTTCAGCGTGTCCTCATCTGCTCCGTAGAGGTTCATGAGGATCTTTTCGCCAGCATTTCCTACTTCTTCTTGGTTGGAGTTTGGATTAAAAAAATATTGGCGAGCTCTATCCAGTGGGTTTTTTTTTTCAAGACGTTGCACCACTTCATCTTGCCTTGCCAAAAGAGGGTAGAGGTGGTGTCACACCCACTGATGGGATGCAGGAACAAAACTATCCCCCTTGGATGCGGCATTTCTCCACATGTGAAGGAATTTGCGGGATATTGAGTGCATTCTGACCCACCTCTGCCGTCTTTTTGAAAGTACACGTTTGTCTGTCCAGAGTTTAAGCCATTTAGGAGGACCAGTAGGTCGACATCCTTCCCAATTATAAAAACTTGCTCGAACGATGAGGTCTTGCAAAGGGCAGTCCTCACTATATCAACATCAGCATCTTCTTCAGACTGATGTACCTCGATACCCTGCCTCTCGAATTCTGTATGTATCATGGTGATCAGGCGGCGTTTGTTCGATTCGTTTGAGAGTAGTTTTGCCTGAAGCACTTTGATGGGTGTTGATTCATCAAACAAAATGTCACTGCAGGAGAGAGAAGCAGAGCGTCGCAGGCGTTCAGCTGATTTAGTACTCCTCATAGCTGCATCTTGTGCATCGAACGTGGTGTTCGTTTTTACCAAAGTGATTGATAACGTAGCTAGCGTATTCTGCCACAATGGCTCTAACTGAATCATTTCGATGCCAGATCACCTTATGCAGCAGGTAACCACCATCGACCACTGTAAACGCTCTGTCTGCTGGGAGCGGCGTAAATGCTGAATAGAAGGAAGATTTTGTCCCCTTGCGCATTCCTTCTTCAGTGAACAAGGACAACGGATAAGGTGCCAGCTCATACTCAAAATGCTGCTTCAGTTGTTCATCTGATTGTTTTGTCACGCAGACCCTCTGGAATATGGTGAGAGGATCAACATCAACCCTTCTGTTAAATACTTTCATAGAGGTGGTGACTGATGCCAAGGTCTTTACTTTATCCTTTCGTTTGAAAGTCACTTTACCAAAGGTATTACCAACAATTTGTTTCACTCCTTCCGCTCCCAGTTCTTGAGTCAAGTGGCAGTGTAAATTATAAGCATTTATTTTATTGAGGTTCGCACTTAATGATTTCAACAAAGCGACTGCGGTGTAACAGGTACAAAGCGAACTCGACGATCGAGTGATTGAATGCAGCATCCCCGCGCGCACGCCCCGCATTGGGCACCACGGGTGTAGCACATGTTTTTCAGGGTTGCACACTTGGATATAAACTACAGGGTTCCTAACAACATATTAAAAAATCGTGGATGCATGCGCGCTTGCAATGTTCCGTTTTTTTTGTGTCGATATTGACTGGTCAAAAACTACGATGTTTCACTATTTTTTCGTTTTTGAGGAAACTATGGCGTCCAGAAGCATCACTTTAGAACCAAACTGAAGCTGATCCAATTCTTTACAAATCCTTTCCTCATTACTTCTCTTCAGGATCATTAATTTTGCCGGTACCTGTCTTGGAATATGGCCCTACCGATAAATTTTCACATTTTTTGAAAACTTGTCCATTTTTGACTGGCTGTATCTCCCCAACCAATGGACGTAAAGAGCTCAAGTTGGGCTCGTATTGTAGCTAGTTTCCCGTACAAAAATATATTATAGAACAAAGATAACCGAAAAACGCTTCCTTAGGTTAGAAGGGAAGCATGCAGTTCTGTATGATAGGGAGAAAAGCCTGCATAGTGGAGCTGTTAGTTCAGCAGCACATTTCTTAAGCACTATTGCTGAAACGCCATCCTGCGCTGTGGCCTTGTTAGTGTCTAGGCTTTTCAGTATTTGTTTCACTTCGTGTTGGCGAATTACCATTGAGGAATTCACTCCCGGGATAGTTGGGGCAGTCTTTCCTTGATGATCTAAGGTAGAATTTGATTCAAATATTTCGACAACAATGTTGGCCGTTTCCGCTATCGAGCCACCATCTTTGGTCAATGGTGGGATTGACGTCTTTGAGAAACCCTGATTGACAGCTTTGCAACTAACCAAAAGGATCTTGATCCGTTAGGACAGTTGAGAAGCTTGTTCTTGACCTGCTCGTTATAGCCCTCATTGCTCTCGTCAATGGTCCGCGACACACGTCATGAATATATTTCGATTTTCGTCGGTCGGATCTCGGCGCCATTTGCGATAGGCGGCATTCTTAGCATTGACTGCTTTTGAACAGTTTTTCCCCAAACCATGGTTTGCTGTCTGAGATACGTTTCATAGAAGAGGGGATGAAAGCTTCCATACCAGCTAGGATAACTTGAGTTATCTCATCAGCAGATTCAGGGGTGTTTTGATTCCTAAAGCAGATATCTTTCCAAGGAAAAGAAAGATAAAACTAGCCACTTTGCAGATTTGTAGCGCCAAGTCTTTCGGGGTACCTGTGGCTCCTGTATTTTGATAGAAAGTTCACAGGTTGCAGAGATAAGATTGTGGATTGATGAGCCAGTTACGGTGTAGAGGTCAAGATTAGTTGTTGACAATAGATCCAGGTGACTAGCAAAGTCTTTTTGACGCACGCCCAGGAATCCTGGTAGGTTCATCAACCAGCTAAGTAAGTCCGTGACTTATAGCAGAGACGTGTCAATAATAACTAAGTCGTGGGGCCAATATTTTATAAAGGTCAGGAATATGTAGAAATAATAAGGCCCGTAGTTCAAATTTTGGTGAATATGAATATCAACATAATCTGGCAACAAGATGGCTGCCCAGCGCACAACATCACGGACGTTACAGCATTTTTAAAATTTACATGTTTGGATCGGTAAGTTTGGTAGAATATTAGCTGAAGAAGCGCATCTATTGAACACCCGCAAGCAGGGCCAGATTCTGACAGCTATTGAAAGGCAAAAGAAAATTTATAGAAAACATGTCTGCAAAATGGAGGACATGTTAATAACCCTGTACAGGGTAGTAAACAAATACCTACAAATTTTATAAAATTTAATTTGTCCGAAAAATTTACAAGCATTTGTTTTTTTATTTGCTACATTTAATTCATTCTTAGTCAAAATTCGAAAATAAATCCGGGGATTTTTTGATACTTTCAGTGTTGTGACAGATATGACCTTATAAAAATAAAAGGTGACTTTTTTATTCATTAGGCTGGGCCTCTTAAATAAGAATTGGTGTTTTTGTTTTGGCTAATATCCCCTTCGCAGACAAAACTACATTTTTAAGTAAAAATTAAAATCCACAATCTACAGGGCGATTAAAAAATTACAAAATGTTAGAAAAGCAAATTTACTTTTTTAACCACCATGTTTTACTATAATTTTGCAAGCTTTGAAGCATCCTGTATACTTCGGATTTGAATGTTTTAAAATTGTATTTTTGTTTGATTTGTATTTTTAACCTATTTTTACAAAAATTCCTACAAGGTTGTGCTTAGAATATCTCATATTTATTTTGTTACCAATTAATTTGGCTTAATTTTGGATTCGATTTTTATTAGTATTTTATTTGAATCGTTTAAGGCTAATTAAAATATATATTGTATACATTGTCCACTAATTTGATCAACGGTACGGTAGCTGCATAGTAGGCCTCTTATTTCTTCATCATAAAATGTAGCTGTTTAGAATATTCTATAAAAATATTTTACGACGGCATGCAACTACCGCAGTGCCGAAATACGTCATGTCGGCCAGACCGCCCCGTTTGCGAGTGTACGCCCGCAGGACATAGCTCCTTTAGAAAAATACTTGTAAAAGCGCTACCAGTCGAACCTTGGTCTGTACAATCTATCATTAAAAGTGTAGAGTTATGTCTTTGAAGGATATCAGTATCAGTAACAGAAGGGGTGGCCCACAGCGGGCCTTGCACTTAGGCCACCAATTGTGCCCCCAGCCCGCATTAGAGAACCTCCAGGATGCCGGTGCGGTCTTCTTTAAGAAAGTCCGCATCTCCTTAGACTAATACGACGCACTGAATATGGTTGGATCGCGCCAAAGATTCTGAGTCTTGCCCACGCGAAAGCGGGGCATTCCGTAAGTAGATGGTATGGGGTCTCATCGTCCTCCATGCACCATCTACACTCCCCCTCCTCTGCAATTCTCAGCAGTCAGGTATCGTCTAAGCCTACAGTGCCCTGTGTATAATCCTACCAGGGCCCTGCACTCCCTCCTAGGTAGGCACAACAACCCTCTGGCGAGACTCTTCGCGGGCCCATGTATCATGAGCCTCGTCTGTCTCATCCCCGGAGCCGTTCGCGATCCTTCTTCGGACCGACCCTCCGTCCAGGCCTCCAAAGCTGTGGGCAATCCCCACACAGGTACGCACCAGCTCCGGACAGTGTTCCCATTTTGGACCCGTATGTAAACCAGACTAGCCCATCCCAGGATCCCGTCCTTCCCTCCATCCAAACCTCCTTCATAGGGAAGAGAAAGTTTAACCCCTCGTGGAAGCCTATCTCAGGGACCATCACGCCACCTGGCATACCCAGGATAGTTAGATCTCCACATGACCGCGCTAGCCGCCTCGTGCCTCACCCAGTCCACCGACGGAGGCAACTCCACCAGCGCCTCCAGGGCCCTTGTGGGCGCCGTCTTCATGGCCCCGGTGATGCCGAGGCATGCAAGTCGCTGTAATTTGTCCAGCACTGGTCTGGACGCCGCGCCGTTTTCATGGATTTTGGCCACCAAACGACCGCTCCGTGCATGAGTATCGGAGCAATCATCGTCCTATAGATCCACAACATTGTTTTCGGCCCAAGTCCCCAGGTTACCCCAGCGCCTTACGGCAAGCCCACAGAGCACTGATCGTCGCCGCGGCCTTGAGCCGAATGTATTCCTGAAAGGTCAGTTTGGAGTCTAACCAGGCATCCAAATACTTGACGCATAACTTAGCGACAACCTTGGTCTGTACAATCTATCATCAAAAGTGTAGAGTTATGTCTGTGAAGGGAGTATTACTCATTTTTTTTAAAGCAATGCTTACTGAAGAGTTCCAGCATAATGAATGAAAAATACCTTTTGTCTTGACAGTCATATTTCGGACAAAACTGAAAGTATCAAAAAATCTCCCAATTTGTTTTTATATCTTGAGTAAATATCCTTTAAATGTAACGGATGAGAAATGAAAGAAGTGTTTGTAAATGTTCGGGACAAATTAAATTTAATTTTTGTTTTGTCCGTGTGTACAAAATATGCACAATATTAAAAACACCTCGGTAGTCTAGTCGATAGGCCATGAAATGTGTCCCAATATTTTAAAAACCGCATTAAAAATCTTGCAGTTTTGGAGATAGGCACGTTAAAATCTAGACTAAAAATTTTTACGTACGCGGTTCAAGTGAATAGCAGTTCATTTGCCAATTTAGACGCATTTTCAAAAAAATAGTTACCTTTTCCTACGCTATGAAATGATATGAATAAAAACATAAAAAGATATAAGTGTGTCCACGGATTGAGTTCGGAAGAGGAAAAACTTTTTTATTTGTGGGTTTATGAAAAAAAGGTATTCTTCATAAAAACGCCTGCTTATCCTGAAACACCAGTAAATCATATTATTTTCCTTAATTTGTATACAGGGTGCTCAAGATTTGCGAAAATATTAGGAACGACCAAGAATAAATTATTTTAATTTTCGGAAATACGTCAAGAGAGTATTAAGAAAAGTTATTCTAAAGGGAATTTGACGATGTTTGGTTTCTAAATTTCCTTTGGAACAACTTTTCTTAATAATCTCCCGACGTATTTCCGAAAATTAAAGCACTTTGTTCTTGGTCGTTCCTAATATTTTCGCAAATCTTGAGCACCCTGTATACAAATTAAGGAAAATAATATGATTTACTGGTGTTTCCGAATAAGCAGGAGTTTTTATGAAGAATACCTTTTTTTCATAAACCCACAGAATAAAAAGTTTTTCCTCTTCCGAACTCAATCCGTGGACACACTGTATATATCGAATAATGGTATGGAAAAAGAGATATTGAACCACACAATTATAGTATACAACTCATATCCAATAGTATATAAATTTAATCTTATCTAAATGTAAATAAATTAAAGGTGAATGTAAAACTAAAGGAAAGATTTTTAACAACTAAATATAAAATGTCTCAAATTCATTGTAACACACTTAACTGGTGGCAACACCTAATGCAATGAATGGATACCCCTATATCCCGGAACATGAAAATGTTTGCGACTATACTACCTACTACCTATAGTAATTCTATAATCACATTTAATACAACAACGATACTTACCACTCCACAGGCAAGGAATAATTTCTGGGACGTTCATTTGCTTCCCAGAGGGCGCCGCTATAACATGACATTCACAATGACTCAAAAATTCATGAATAGTATTAAATGCGACGCGGCATCCCTCCCATTCACAAGTGTAACTACTACTTGGAATAGAATAGTTCCTTTCCAAGGAACATTCTGGAAAATCGTTCCTTTTTAGTACGTTTTCACCTATGTTTACGAGTTTAGCCAAATAACCATGGCAAGATAAGTGTCGAATAAGCATTTGGTGTGACGGTATGTCATCTGGTTTAGGACAATTGTTCCATTTGCATTGCAAATCTAAAAAGTGGTACTTAAGCACATTATGTGTATATGTGTAAGACATTTATTTATTACATGTGTGTGTACCATTTTTATAATCAAATATAGTTCAAAGCACGAAAAAACTCACACATCTATAAAGCATTAAAGCGCCAGATATATTGTCTCAAATTTGGCACAAACTTGAAAAAAAATTAACGTTTTCTAATGGTATTTTTTTAGATTTCAACGAAAACTAATTTTTCAAACTTAAATGGAAAAAACGGTCAAATTAGGCGTCATGTTTCATTCCCAGCAAGTAAAAAAACTAGTGCGAAAGTCAAATATTATTAGTTAAGCCATTCAATAAAAAAAATCGTATGAAGCAGATTTTTCTTTTGAATATCTATTTAATGAAGATTCTCCTAACAAGTACGCAATACTTCGTGGGATTATATTTTTGATTATGCCCTTATTTTAAATAATTATATATACCCTAGAATGGAGTAAAAAAACGAACATTGGATTTTTTTTTTCTAATAACGCGGAAAAACAAGGGGAAACACCGCTTTACCTTAAATTCAGTCTAAATTATCTTGAAATTTATCAAAAATGATTCCTATTTTATGATATAATTACAATTTCCTAGATTTGCAATCATGCGACACGCTAAGCAAGTAAGAAACAGTAAGAAATATAATATGGGTTACTTATGGGATTACACAACTTCTGGCGAAAAATCAAAACAGCACTAAAATTTAGTTTTTCCGAAACTGTCATACTCGGATTATAACATTTATATATGCATACTACTTAACATACCTATAGAATGCTCCTCATGAAATTCTAAATGCTTGAATAATTCTTCCGAATTGGTAAAAACTTGCAAACAATCATCCCACTCGCATTTAATACTTAACGTTTCCTGTTTAAGACGAACTCGTATCGCTGACCTTCCTCCCTTAGATGCCTACAATATCAGACTATGTTGGGGTTTGGAGCCTTCGGCAACATGCACTAAAACAGAGTTTTATCCACAATACCGAAACAGGATTTTTGCACTCGACGCGCGTTTCGCTAACCATGTTAGCATCATCAGGAGTTGATTAAGACTTGATCATCTCCTGATGATGCTAGCATGGTTAGCGAAACGCGCGTCGAGTGCAAAAATTCTGTTTCGTTATTGTAGATAAAACTCTGTTTTAGTACAATATCAGAGGATTACATGATACATTATGATAACTTATCAACGACTCCACTATCACAACAAATGGCAATCATGATATCTGTAGATTTTATCAATGTTGCTAAGAAGTTCTCCAAACCTTGAAGAAAAATGGAAACTACTGCTTTAGTTTAAGTCTCAAGATCAGAATTTGATTTTTGTAATAACTTACTTACAAGCTTGAACATAGCTGCTACAATAAATTCTATAATCATGTTTAGATAACATAATTACAAATGTTAGGGTTACTTGGCAAGTCAACACTGTAAAGGTAAACTAGTCAGATCATAATCAACTACTTGCATGTGGCTTTGGAAGGCATATTATTGCATAAAAGGGTGCGGTTTTCATGCCTTCCATAATTAATTAATTTGGTGTCAATTTTAAGCTTTCAACATAAATGTTAAAACTGCCCACAGAACAAATCTTGATGTTAAATATAAATATCTGTAAAAATTTAAGATATACACTGTCTCTTGAAAATTCTAGAACTTTCTTTCAGAATAAAAATAGATAAATCTGAACTTGTCTATAGAGGGATGTGCAATTTGTTACAGAAATCACAGATATAAAGAAAAATTCATCAATCAGACTGCTGCATACAATTTCAACCCACTGCTTGTGGCTCAGTAACCATACCAAAGCAATGGCAATGTAAACCATCGCCATCAATATTTTTTTAATTTAAACTCCCACTCATTTTGCCTGAAATAGCAGTCCCAAAAGAAATATTCAAAACCATTTTTAAAATTCAAAATAAAGTTAGGTACTGATGTGGATGAAATACCAATCTAAACTATTGTACTATTGAAAGGTGTGCAAGAAACGTTTTTGATCCAATGTCATTATTATGCATAAGATGAAGGATAGAAATAATACAATACAGACGCACTCAATCAAGTTTAACAGTTATTTGGATGGAAGCTGCTAATAAAGTAAATTAAGAAAAAAAGATTGCAGCAGAACAAAGCCATCAAAACATCAAGTAATAAATTACAAATTTAAATTAATAAATAAAAAATTTCAGTCATATAATACCTGGAATATCACTGAAACTCTACTTACTCTACCAAATAACACTACTATAGGATAACGGATTACTTTATATTCAAGTGTCTGTAAGTGCTGGAGTTTTTAAATAGATCTTAATAATTAATAAAACAAGTTTGTTTTGCGAATGGTTTTAAATGATTTATTCTTCAAAATTATAACAGTAAGTAGATATTGATATTAAAAAAAAATAAGTTTCTGAATAAATGCCTTCAAACTGGGTGATGTGAATATTTCTTAATACATTTTAGCACATAGACCAACCAAATATTACTTAAGATTTCATAATAATCTTGTAAGAACCTACCCCCTCCTTTACTTCATCGACAATAAGTTCTGATTCTGAAGGAGAAGATTCTTCATCGGAAAATCGATGTGTTTTAAACGTCTTCTTCCTTTTCGGCCTCTCTTTTGTCACTACATTTTCGAAAACTGCTAAAGTTTTCATCTTGGCACCTTCACCTATTGTGTCCATCTTATTAGAAGTAAATTAATATTAATTATTCCTCCATGTACACTTGTAACTTCAGAAAATCTGTTTCAATTGTATGTATGGGCACAATAGACACAGAGTTCTCTGGAACTTCTTCTGAAGTACTCTGTTTAATCCAAGGAAAATCCTAGAAAAAACATATTCATTGTACAGTTAGATTAAGGATGTTTTATTTATTGTAGTAAAAATATCGACTGAACTGAAGACTTCATTTAAATAATAAAAGCAATGCATATAGTACCCAAATTTTTCTGAAATAAAATACTTTAAATTGTGGTAGACAAAATACAAGCAACAAAAAACCATGGAATAAAGTCCTAAAACAGTTATAGAGGGGGAGTCGCCAACTCTCTGTCTAGGTAGATTTAGGAATGTAGATTGAATGAAACTACCATTTAAAATTATTTTGAAATATAGGGTATTTTAATTTTATATTTTTTTTAAATGGAACGTCCTACATCAAAATGCGTTTGTGCATTTGATAAGTTGCTTACTTAGACTAAATGTTTCCAAAATAAAAATTGACCGCTGTCATTTGGTATATGCGAAATTTGCATTTATTTATTTTTTATTTCATTATAGAGTTTATGTTGATTTTGTGAGAAAGTTATTAGACAAGTCTCAAATAACATTTCATGCCTGAGCTTTCTTGAAGGCCAAGAGGCAGTCTATATGCCTCCTTTTCTCTCCTCTTTTATATTTCATTTAATAATTTAACAAACTAAGCTCATTTGCAATAGGTGTACATGCATACGTGAATAATATAAATTAAATTATACCATACGTTAGGCTATAAAAATGAAATATTAAAACTTATGTGACTTTGCTTGCTATTTAATCATTTTCTATAGATGCTTAATTCCTTGATTAACTGAATAGCTGAGGCTCTATGTTGAAACAAAAAACTCAACA
The DNA here is from genome assembly GCA_016904865.1 of Pissodes strobi. Taxonomy (NCBI): domain Eukaryota; kingdom Metazoa; phylum Arthropoda; class Insecta; order Coleoptera; family Curculionidae; genus Pissodes; species Pissodes strobi. Next base: position 296,406 of record MU182277.1, on the reverse strand, counting down.
ATTTCTTTGAAACTTAAATGCGTCTTTATTTTTACCTTCTTACCTTATCATGTCTGACAAATATGCACTGTATTATATATTTAACAATTTGTTGTTTATTTAAACATTTGCGCACATATGTACCTATCAAATTGATTTGTTTTTATTTTCATATAATCCGAGTTTTCTCTAATTCGAGGCAACCTCAGCCTCAATTAGCTCAAATTATCGACACTCTGCTGTACAGACAAGTCTAAGACACCTATATTAGCACTAAGCTTTATGAACAATTAGGATTTATATACATGCTAGCAAAAATTTCAATGAGTAACAGTAGATTTTAAGTATTAATTGTAAAAACAAAAATAAAATAATATTTTCAAGAACTATGCAAATATATAGGCAGAATCAATCTTATGGTGTGTGTCCAAAGGTCACTAAATATGAATTAAATCAGGAAATACAGAGACCAGAGACTACCAAAATGTGTAATTATTTACAAATATTTAATTATTTATCTTGTACCTGTTCAATAGTAATACCAATTACAGAACTGGTCTAATTAAAATGTTACAATACTACCACTAATATTAACTAACCTACATAAGAGAAGTAATATAACAAAAGAAAAGTCAAGATGACCCAGTCATTACAATACAAACGGTCCACTAGTCGATAATAGTGTCACACAAGATCCTTCTGGAATGATTAAAACTATCCCTGAAAATATCACAGCTTTGTTGCATCTGGACATATTTATATATTGGGAACAAGGGTGAGTTAATCTGTTTTATTATTTCTAGTAGATTGATAAGGCACGTTAATTGATACTAAAGACAAAAAAGATGAGTTATCAATATGTGAGTTCAACAATTTATATAGATATAATCATATTGATAGTGTTTGCATTTTGTATTAATTAAGTAAAATACATTTAGATATTGTTATATCATATAAATCAGTTTCATTGTAATATAAAAACCACAGAACCATATTCTGTACCTTCTCATCTTCTCAACAACATAAAAATAATAATAATATCCTTTATGGCCGACAACATCAAGAAAAATGACAAAGCAATGTCACCAAATGGGCATCTTTATGTACCCTATATATGTTAACCGTACATTACTCAAAATAAACTATACAAAATAAATAAATAAAGTTAATATAACAAACAAATCACATCGAAAATACAAATAGAACACAGAAAATTGTACTATAGTGTAGAACAATAAATTGCCTATTGGCATAATGATTAATGATGCACTTAGAAATAAAAATAATAGCAAATGTAGATGTAAGTATTCAAAGACATGCGGTGCTATAAATCAAATCTGAATGGATACATTTTTTTCTGTTTTAAGTAATTTTTGGTATATCATTTAAATAAGGGAATGCTTTGGATCCTTTGCAACTTGCCAGGAAGCACATTGAAAACCTTAACAGCTCGATACAATGGCTCTCTCTCAAAGAAAATAGGCTTGTGCATTGGTATGCTCAAGGTGTTTGTATTTCTTGTTTGTGTTGTCATGGTTTGGGCGTAGGTCCAAGGACAACAAGTGAAAGAAAATATAACGATGGCACTGTCAAAATGTTCAAAATATGGCTTACATGATACAGTAGGGTGTAGACCAAAAATACAGCGTAACATTCGCTTCTGTGCCCTGAGAACATTGCTGGCACCTTTCCCAGATCCCCAGAACAGAATGCAAAAGCTATTCAAACGTGTTTGTACAGCATTTATCTGTTTTTCCCAATTGAGGCACGGATCCACATAAATACCCAAAAATTTCATGCTATCTGCGACTGGGATGGATTTTTTTTCTCAAACCTAACATATAATGACTCCATTGAGGTATTCAGCTTAGAAAACCCCAAAAGGCCAGTCTTATTCACGTTGAGTCTTAAGTCACAATACCGACACCAAGACCTCATCCGCTCCGCCGCCTACAAACACGCCACAGAGAGTCCACCCGGGGTTAAGCCAGTCAGTACTATTGATGTATCGTCCGCATATTGACATATTATTCCAGAGACGATATAATTACCCATCTCATTAACATAGAGTAAGAAAAGGAGAGGCCCCAGGATAGAATCCTGTGGGACACCTGTTTCCATCCTGGTCGGACCCGACCAGTAGGATTTGCCCTCCTGTACACGGTGATCATTTCTAATGTCCCCCCCTCTTAACTTTTTTGTTTTTCGCATTAGACAAAAATGTTAAATACAAAAGTTGTGCAGAATAATGTAAGCTATTTGCAGAAT
>MU182277.1:246030-293759 GCA_016904865.1 Pissodes strobi | reverse complement strand
GGGAAATAATATTAAGGATCTGGGTGTGATTCTGGACCGGAAACTCACTTTGGTTCATCATACAGAGGATATGTTCAACAGGGCTATGGACTGTTGAGATTTGTTCTGAGATATCTAAGAGATTTCGGCATATGCTTGTATTTCTAATACTTACCTCATAAGCAGGATTGTCATTTAATTCTAGACTGGATATATTGGTGGTTTCCAATTGAATACTAAAAGTAGAGTCAGAAGATAGTATATCCTTTAAATATATCTGAGTTGAATGTAATTTAAGCATAAAAGTTCTTAAAGATTCCTCTAATTCCACTAAGAATACATCACTAAAAAATATATCAATTTTAAACAACTCTATACAAATTGGGTTGAAATAACTTACCTTTCACACAACTCTGTAATCATTAACACATCAATAACAATTCTCTCCAGAATAACATTATTATTTTCAAAACAAACAAATAATTTCTTAAGCTGATTTTTTCGAGCATGAAAACCTATGGCTTTTAAGCAATCTTTAACATACTGTGCTACTTCTGGATGTATGGCTTGATACACAGTTACTCCATACTTCTTTTTAGGTACATAAATTGAATCTGGGTATAATTTTCTTATGTACAGAATATTGTGGACTGCAACTTCCAAGAATTCTAATAAAACATCAACAACTCCTAAAGGAAAAACACAGTATTAAACCACACAATGGGTCATAAACCAAATATATTTACCAGTTTTAACATCACTAGACTGCATTAAAATTGTAATGACTATTTGAAATGATGCACCTTATGTGACTGCTTGTACTATGAGAATTTCCGAAATTCCAAACAGACAGAAAACACCAAAATCCCAAACACATTAATTATTAGCAACAATGAACAATAACAAAACACTAGAAGTGAGGTTAAGGTGAAAAGTAGAGTGGGGAAAATGTATCGATTACAGCAAGCAAGCTGATATTTTTGGGAAAAATATCGATATGATAGAATTTTCGATATTTGGTGCTCAGTAGATAGAAATATCGATATTATAATTGAGTATCGAAATTCTTGGAATTTTTTAAATACTAATTATTGTTATCTTAAAATAGAAAAACCCGAGAATCATAAGTCTTGAAAATATCACCAGCGTCTAGGTACAGACCCAAAATATCGATTTAAAACATCGCGCGCGAGTGTTCACGAGTTTCTGTTCCCGATTCCACACGACGTTGACAGAATTGCCCATGTCTTTCCGGTCCAGTGAATTGCGTTGTGATACGACGGCCTGGGTTCGATTCCCGTCGGTAGCAAGGTATGTTTGCAAGCATAACCTTTAAAAAAAAACATGTCTTGCCACTGCAATCGAACCCGGGATGCCATATTACAAGCACAAGAACTGACAACTGGAACTGAGCTAAATTGCCAGTGGACCGTAAAGTCATGGGTAATTCTGACACATTCCGGACCTTGTGCATGCAATACCCGAAAGCCAAGCTGATTATTGGCTGTGTGCGTTTGCAAATTAATGTATGCTCGATATATGGATGTGTCATTTGTTAAACCTGACCTCCCATAACTGAAACTATGTGTTACTCCCCCGGACTCCTGGCCTCCTGTCATTGGATGGCTGCGTCCAATCTCTACCAGGTATTTTCTTTACATCATATATTTTATTTGAAGTGAAAACTTCTTAAGCGTTGTCGGGTGTAATTTGAGACTCGATGATACGGAAAAGAGGACACGCTCGATGAAACGGAAAAGCGACACCAATTTCAAAACTTCTTCAGCGCCGTTAGCCGGCTGAGAAGGAGTGAGTGAGGGAGTGATTTGAGACTAAATGAAATGGATGAGAACGAAAGGAAAAAAACGACACCAATAAAAATATATAGATCAATAGGATGTAGCCGCGAGAGAATCAGATAGAACATAGTATACAGTTGTTACACGTTTGCTAAGAGTAAAAGGTAAAAAGCAGTTGTCGTCCGATCACTGAAGTTAAGCAACGTCGGGCGGCGTTAGTACTTGGATGGGTGAAGAAGGCTTGGTTTAGTTTTATGAAGGTTTCACTTCTTCCACGTGTGAACCGTTTTCAATTTTATATAGCTTTTAATGTCGCTCTGCTAAGCACCCCTGTCTTGCGGTTTTAAGTACACACTTTCTTTTCACTCTGACGCAGATTTCTGTTGATATTTTTGTTTCGGATTTTTCCTTACAAGTGTACTATCGAAAATATATCGATATTTCAAACGCAATACTTTACTGTATCGATCCTTATGATACCTATCGATACCGAACATCGGCACTGCCTGCGGTATCCTACATTTCGAATCGGAAAATGAAAACCCGTCTGTGTTATTGATTTTACAATTAACAATAGACGCTAAATTTGTTTTTTAATCTCTTGAATGTTTCTATTTATTTCCCAACTATTCACAACAACAATCTCGAGCGATTGCGTTGGATATTTTGAAGGCATTTGACAGAGTTTGGCATGACGGATTGCTCAACAAACTGCCGTCCTTCGGACTGCCAGCGCAGCTTCTCTCTGCAGCTGGCTTGCCAGTTCCCTTAAGAACCTATCTCTGCATGTTGCAGTTGATGGACACATCTCACACATTCACCGTTAATGCGGAGGTGCCTCAGAGCACGTACAATACTTTCACCAACTATATATTCCTCATCTTACTCATCTATATTAATGACCTGCCAACCGAAACTAGTAATCCTGTTTACAGCTGTGCAGATAACAATACCCTTGTCTCCCAATTTAGATCAGAAAAACCGTTACCAGCGACTGAGGCTTATCACCGCAGACAGGAGCAGATTACAACAAAATTAATTAAGATCTGGAGAAGGTTTGAACCGAATTGAACCTGGGGCGACAGGAATCTGGTCCAGTTCAATGCAGCAAAAACCCAAGCAGCCGCCTTTACCAAGAAAGCTAATACGGCGGGCCCTGATATCATTATGGCAGGATCGACCATTCCTTCATCCTCGTCAATCGGACTACTGGGTGTCTCGGTCAACAGCAATATGTCCTGGCATGACCATGTTTCTACCATCGCTAAATCACCCTCGCAGAAGCTTGGTGCGCTATTTCGTAACAAAAAACTGTATACACCGTAGCAGCCGCACTTGCTCTACAAAGCGCAAATAAGACCATGCTTAGAATATTGGTCACACAGTTGAGGTGCCGCACCTAAACACACCCTAAAGCTGCTGGACTCCATTCAGAAAAGAGCCGTGCGTCTCGTCGGCGACCCGGAATCTGGATAGTCTGGAACACCGCAGACATGTGGCCGAGATATCCCTGTTTTGTAGATATTTTCATGGCAGATGTTCCCAGGATTTGGCTTCAATCATCCCGCTCCCAACAACGCCTGTCAGACGGTCGCGACAGGCGGCAAGAGCGCACCCGTTCCTTGTACACCTGGAAACACCTAGAACGTCGCGTTATAAGGACTCCTTTGTCTGGCGCACTGCATTACTGTGGCATTCACTACCAGCACATCTGTTTCCCCCTAATTATAACCCACAACTATTCAAGAGCCGTGTCAATCAACATCTTCGCGCACACACCGCTTTAGTGTGTGTGAGTGTGTGCCACTGTCATAAAATAACCCTGAGCTACGCAACATGAAAGAGCACAGATCTACTATAAGACGCAGTTCTCCTGTGACAGTTTGTATAGCCAAAAATTTTAAAACCCCGACACTTTTTGAAATCTCACTCAGTTCACCCCGGAAACCAAACACGTTGGGGAAAACGCGTACGAAAGGTGATCCTGATAGTATATTCGCGTCTAGGTACACAAATTTTGAGCCTTCACGCATGCGTACGTGCTAATTCATATATTTTTCAGTTTCCTTCTTTTTTCTTGATTTTGGGCATGCGTTGGGTTAGTTTTGTCTGCGTAGTTGCGTCCCCGCAGCGAACAAGCCGATAGAAGGGCCATGAGTGAAGTGAAATACTAGAACGTTAACAGTAACACTGCGCTGCTGCCAAATGCGCAAGTCTGAAGGCTAAAAATCTGGTGTACTTAGACATCAGTTGATTGATACAACAGGTAAAACCGTTGATTTTCGCTCTTCAATCAACGGTAGAACTAACGGCCTTTCTTATATACCGTGTGTTCCTTAATGTCGTGTTAATAATGAAGGAGGTTCTTATGAACTTGTCCAAAAGATCCCAAAAAGATCTAAATCAAAGTGGCGTTCTAATATGGCAAAAAAGCATAAGTTACATTTAAGAAACTAATAAAAAAGTTAATATTAACGCCTTATATTTCGAACCCTATTCGAGTTAGCTAGTAGAATCACCTCCATCAATATTTGGGAACATCCTGCACAACAAAAATATTTTATATTATTCTACCCCTATTGCAATAAATTGTAGACCAGTCTGCGAATAGCCGAGAACGAGACTCTGTCTCCTGCAGAAGGTAAAAGAACCATCAATGAGAGAATAAACGTACCTATGCGTTAGTTAACTGTAGACTGTAATGAATGGTCCTAGTTTAATCAAAGAACCTGATTTCAGCTCACAAGTCAACTACTGAAAGGAGGCGAAAGGAATAATAAGACTGTATATAGTGCAGTTTTACTGTGGCATAGACTAGCGCACTCCATAAGAGTCGACTTAAATGAGCTAATCGAAATAGAAGTTATCCAAGCACATAACGTTAGATTTTAGATTTCAAAAATCTTCGGTGGTCCGGAAATCTACCCCGACAGCCTTGTTCTCTGAACCTCACGGTGTGGCGATCAGGGCTGGCACTTGATTTATTTTAAGAATTGTTTCAACAATTTGTTTAAAAAAATAATAATTTTAATTGTTCAAAAATTAAATGAAGTCTCGAATTAAAACCAGGGAGAAAACGTTGAAATAAAATAATAACTTTATTTCAATTAACGAAAATTAAAACAAATTGGAGTTTACCTTTCATGAAGTAATGCCAGAATCGCGAAAAAGGGTTAATCATTTTACCTAATAGAAGTGTACGACAAAAGCACCTAACAGCGTTCAATTAAAAATAATAATCACTTACCATTGGAATATATTTCAATAAACGGCATGATGTATAACTTCACAAGACTCGCGAATCAATTATTTAAATCGGAGTTGCTTATACTTTTGTTTTTGACTGCAGTATAACGCGACACGAGATGAACTAACTAGAAAAAGATCATCTGCGGTCAAACATTCTTACGCAGATCCCCCAAACTTTGTTCTAAAAAGACAGCCATTGGTCAGGGGCGGTTCTAATTTCTAATTCCAGCGAATTAAAACGAAAGACAAAAAAGTCATGACCTTATAAGGTTCAAATACCGCTTGGACTTTAAACCTGCACATGTGTGAGCTAATTTCCGGACGTAAGCTGGGCATGGAAAATTTTGAATACTTGGTTTGGAATGTAAAACTAGTTCCAACTCGAAGTTGTTGTCGTCGAAAATTGGGGCATTTGCGTCATTGCACGTGTTTTCTTGGTGCAAGTGTACAGATTTCGGATTTTTCAGGGGAACAAACGCGTCAAAAAGGTGCTATAAAACTGAAACTCCATTTGCTGTAGGTCGTAATGGCCAATTACAAATTTTAATAGAAATTTCACTTTCAATCGGTCGTATTGCTGAAAAATGGTTCGAAAAGTTCTAAAAATGAAACCTTAATTTTCTAGTCTGTACTATGGTCTTAGTTGTGACTGAACCGAAATTATTGTCTCACAGTGTAAAGGCTCGTGGAAATAACTAAGTAATAAGTAAAGAAACGTTGTTGAAATTCGTCATCCGTCAAGGGAGAGGGTGAGGTAATCGGCATTCATTACAAAGGCATACATACACTATTAATAAAGCAGAGTTGATTGATGTACAATAAAATTGCCAAAAAAACACACAACATTTTAGTCTGAGTATAGGTAAGTACCTTTATTTTCAATATATTAGTTTGAATTTATGAAACGAAGAAAACATGTTTGATATCCATATTAAACAAAACTTGTAAACGAAAACAAAAACTTGTAAAGGAAAATTGCGTTCAGAAAAAATAAAATGAACATCCAGTACAACAAATAAACATGTGGAAAGTTTAAAACAAATTTTGAAGAGAGACGAAACAGAGCATTCTGAAATCACAACAATGAGTTATAATTAATTAATGAAATCTACAAAATGCAAAGTTTGTACTTCTTTAAGAATTCATAAATTCATAATAGGAAACAACAAAAATATGTTAGGTCAAAGTAACCAACAAACACTGAAATTTATTAAAAATGTAAACAAAAAACTAACAAACGGAACCGCGCAGAATACCTACTATACGTGGAAATTAAATATATCGTGCAATTATCGACGAATGCGAGTTTGCCTGCAACACGGCAGGTTCAGCACAAATCTACAGTTATAGTATGGTTGTGATATTATATCTTTGTTAATTTGCTAACAAATAATTTTAAGAAGAGTACACCAATTTCGACGAAATTTATTATGCTGATTCCCAACAAGATCGAAGCAATTCCTCCAAATGTACCTAAAATTATAAAATATTACCATCAAGTTATTATTTAATACTATAGTAATACTGGAAAAAAAAATACCTACTAAGAGCTTCATACCAAGTAACTGTTGCCATCTTCTTGTATAAGTTATTATAGGCCTTGTTAGAATAAACATGAATTCTGGAACTGTTCCTAAAAAAAGAATAGGAAACGCCGGTTTAGTCGCATAAAATAATCAATAACAGATAGCAAATAATTAGCAAACTTGATTATCATGTTACTTGCGCGTTTAAATTTGTTTCCCTAACAGGGATTAGGAAATGGACAGATAATACGCGAAACAGGGATTAGGAAATGGACAGATAATACGCGAAAGAAGAAAACACCTAACTTTTAGTACTTACATGTTTAAAAAATATCAGAGTATCTATCATAATATTAACCATTCATTAAAACAACTCAAAATATTCTAATTCCATTGTTACACAACATATTAACAACTATTTTGATGTGATAATAGTTTCATATCCTTTTTGCTTTCATTTTTATGATAGGTCTCCATTTAAGTCCTCTGAATTTATAATTCAAATTAGAAAGCATATGGCCCTCGGAGAGTGGCTTAGCCCTACTATCGCCACTGTCTTGTATAAAGTATGGTGACTCCATGTCTAGTTACTTTAATATAAAGTCACTATATGTGCAAGATTTGTTAAGTGGCACTGCAAAGTCTGTTAAGTGGCACCTAGTGTCAGTAATCGCCGAACTCAGCATTTTTGTCCATGACCAAAGTACGATAAGGGGTCACTTTGCTGGTTCTGTAACGGAATATATGCTTATTCCGCTACACTAAAATTTCAGTTCAATTACGAATGATTTTCGATATTTGGGATTTAAGTTGCCAGTGACATCTATTCACGAATGGGTTTATTACACTACCGCTACACTAAAATTTCGGTTCAATTGCAAATGATTTTCGTTATTTAATATTTAGGTCGCCAGTGACATCTATTCACGAATGGGTTTATTTCGTGTGGTTGGCTATTTTAAGAAGCGCGGTACGCTATTTTATACCTACAATTCATGAATTTAATTTACTATAGATTACTATGTTTAATATTAGGTATTTCTATGGCTTGACGCTGCGTGATTTATAGTGGTAATCACATAATATAAATTAGCCAATAATACAGCGGCAAGCATAATTTGTCGAACATCTTAAATTTTGAGAGCGAGGTCGTTTATCTTGTGTCGAGACGCCGACGGGTAAGTGCTAATTTTTAATCTTGAAATATTTAATTCATCTTGCAACATATTTAAATAATTCTTTCATTTTAAATACATAATTAATAATTGTTTCTGATTCGCTTAATCGTATTTGACTTAAGCAAGAATTTAGCATTATATTACACTTTCAATTAGCTTACATCTTCAATAATTTTTAATTTTTGTCGTGACCTCTTAGGTAAGAATACCGATTTATTGGTGAATATTTGCGTCTCTCAGTAATCAAATTCATGTAATTTGAAAGAGGCTTAGTCCAAATTTACCGAGAACGTAATTATTTCATCGTTTAGTGGTCACGCACATTCTTTTACGTATTTCCATTCAAATTGAACAGTATTATTTGAGTGAATTCTCGGAGTAAATTCTATATATTCCTGCAAAGGTAGCAAATTGAAATTTCAGTAGAATTTCTCCGAATTTTCCCTCATAGTATTGCCGGTTTTAATATTTTTTCTTTTCAGGCTCATTTAATTAAATTTTCAGTTTATTTGTTACATCAAGCATATAATTATCAGCACTCGCCCTGTCTCGTCTCAACACTAATGTACCGACATTACTTTGCATTTATGAGAGGTTAATCTCACATATGTAAATTTATCTGGTTTTTTTTCTTTTATCTAAATTTCTCTCTCGATGCGTGGTAGTGATTACTTTATCTTTAACTTTAATTGAATTGAGGCGCAATTGCGCTCAGTTTTCGTTTCTGTGCCAAGGGCCTAAGTAAAGTCATAGTACTTACTTATTTTGAGTCATAAGACTCGTTGTTAGAGGTTGTACTTCTATTTCTCTATCTATTATTAAATTTAAAGTTACCTTTTATTTAGATTTTCCGTTAATTTCTTTTGAATTTTAAATTTCAGTCATTATTTTCTTTTGAATTTCATATTTTAAAGTAAAGAAAAGGATATCTTGAGTAACAGTAGTTATTTATAATTTTTACTAAACTTAACATTGTAATTTAAGTTTCTGATTATATCTGCTTTAACCAGTAAATATTCAATTTGTTGATTGCTTCCTCATGTGTTTAACAGTGTCACTGATGTTCACCTCATATTTCCCTGAATATTATTTAATTAGCAGTATACATTGGTCTCAGACTTGTTTATTTCTCCTTTCATGTTATAAATCTACCTGACTACACAACTGAGCAAGGAAACACTTCGCTGTACCAGACCTGTAGAAGGGAGCCAATACTTGGTGAACCAATAAGTTCTCGATTAACCCAACTGATACTAACTTGGGAACAGGCAGAAGCGGTTCCAGTAGAGGTCCCAATACGATCGCATGGTTACAGAGTAATTGAACGAAGTTAAGTATCAGTCAGTCAGAAGATAAACATATTGTAAAGACCAACTGTATTTAATTTTTTTATCTGTCATAATGGAATTTTTTAATCTTTTACATTAATTTTAATTCTCATTACTAAGTCAATTTATTCATAAACTTGATTTCAAATGATTTCATCAATTATATTTGCCATTTGATTATATAGATTAACTCCATTTCAAATTTCATCAATCGTATTTGTAATTTAATTGTATAATTAATATATTGTTGTTTTGAAATTTATTTCTTTAATTTATCGCAAGATAGAAGTCTGTGAGACATTGCGAATTATAAGGGCAAATGTCTGATATTTTTATCTTTATATTTATTTATTTAAGTATTGATATTCAGTTCGCATTGTCTCTAGGAACTCTGGCGCCCACAATACACAAAACAAATCACTGCTAATAAAAGAACGACGACCTACCCCCTAAGAAAAATAAAAACGAGTCTCATGCATTTGAACAACTAGTATTTCATTACAAAATGGCGCACAATGTCGTACTTGATTAATTAATTAATAATCAGCTAACTTTCGCTACAAATTAGCGCCCAACTAAATATATCGTTACAGTTCTAGCGAAGAAAAAGCCGCGAAGATCTAAAAAAACTGAGACGGCATCGGCAGTTCGATAGGGAATTTCTAGGAGAAAAACTCTCCAAATACTTCTCTGTTTCGAAAATGTCGGGAAAATGGACTTTTCAGGGAATATGTAAAGACATCGATTTCTCTAGGTCAAAAAAATTAAAGTTGTAACTATTGTTTTCTCGAAAGAGCATTTTTTTAAAACAGCAGATTACTTCACGAAAATATGCGCTAAAAGCTGTATTAGAAGAAACTTTGAAAGTGATCATGCCTTTTATACGGGGTGAGCAAGTAGAATTTAAACTTTTCGTCATTTGGGGTTTTGACACATATTTTACTAGTGGAAAACCGAATAATCTGGAGCAATTAAACCGTCGCACTTTAAAGAGGGGGGACATAAGCAAAACATATAAAAAAAACGTATCGATCCGATTGAAAATGTGGAATTGGTGATTTTCGAAGTGAAAGATCTTCAGGCACGCTGTACCTCAAGAGTAAACTGGCGAACGCGTTTATAAAATGCGTGGTACGGCGAGGTGAACGTTGCAAAATCTGCAATACGATGAGGTGATCAAAAGAAGAGAGGTCCGTCCAAAATTCAAACTAAGCATGGGATAAGTATCTTTTATTTTCGTCTCTTCCACGTCATCCACGCCGTACTGGCCTATCTTTCTCTAACACCAGTCGATCGGTCCGGTACTGTATGTTATACCATTCGTGTCAGCGAACTTGCACGAAATAATAATGTTTTGTATGTTTTGCCATTCCTGCCAGCGAATTTGCTTAAAATAAATATATTATTTTACACCGAGTGTAATGAACCAAGGGCCAACACCTGATTTATTTTAAGAATTGTTTCAACAATTTGTTTAAAACAAAAATAAATAAAAATTTGAATTTAATTTTAATCGTTCCAAAATTAAATGAAGTCTCGAAACAAAACCCCGGGAGAAAACCTTCAAATAAAATAATAAGTTTATTTTAATTAACAAAAATTCTAAGCAAATTGAAGTTTATCTTTCATGAAGTAAGACCGAACTCGCGAAAACCAAAAAGACAATGAGGGATAATTATTTTACCTAAAGGACGCATAAGCCAAAAGCATTTAAACTCGTTCCACACAAAATTAAAATAATCATTAATAAAGCCACTTACCATTCAAGGGACTTTCATCATAAGGTAGGATTGCTAACCTCACTCGAATATGGGATCCGATTCTGAACACCCGGGAAAATCGTACGTTAATAATTTTAGACTGCATGTTATCGCGATACTCGAAAAACTATCATCAAGAAAAAGCCATACGAAATCGCCAGGCTAACAACCCCAGGTTTCCCAACTTTGTCTATGAGATCCTCATTGGCCAGAGCGGGCGTAATGAAACTTTTCTAAATTCAGTGAATTAAAATAAAATAACAACATCTGACCATATAAGGATCGAACATTTTAGAATACCTGTGTGATCTAAAATTCCAAGCTCGGTATGGAAAAATACCCACAATCGTCGGAGAGATGGGAAAATAAAACCAATTAGAACTCGAATCGTGTTTACGTGTTTTCGCCAAAATCAGGGCACATGACGTAACATCGCACGTGAACCGATGCCAGATTTTTCTGGGGACAAAATGCGTAAAAATCCTGCTATAAAAACATGACCTTCTCGAAGAAAAATCAGTCTTATTCTCAAATCCAGTTGCAGCAGGTCCTTATGGCCAAAACCAAAATTTTATAAGAAATATTAGTTGTAGCGGGTCGCTATGCCGGAAAATTATTTAAAAAGTTTAAAAATTTAAAATCTTAATTTTCGAGTCGATAATATGGTCTTAGTTGTGACAAAACCGAAAGTAGTGCCTTTCAGTTTAGGGGCTCGTGGAAATAACTCAGTAAATAAGTACATTCATGTCGTCGCGTCGGTTCAGAAAGTAATGTGAAGAAACGATGTTGAAAATTCGTCAGCCGTCTAGGAAAACGTGGTCGAACAGAAGCAATGAAGGCTTTGGTGGCAGGTTCTCAGTTAACAGTAAGCGATAGACAGTAAGTTTAGTTTTAAGTCATAATGTGTAAAGTGCTGATGGATTTGAAAACATTTATCGTTGTCTGTCTGCGAGAATTTCATGAGTTTTTCAGTAAAACATTTCAGTGCTTAAGTTAGACAGTAAATTTAGTCTTAGAGCATAACGTGTAGATTGCTTGTATATTTGAAACATTTATCGTTGCCTGTTGACAAGAAATTCATGAGTATTTCAGTAGAACAATTCAGTGCTCATGTTAGATATTAAGTTTAATTTAAATGATGAGGTGTAGAGTGCCTGTATATTGGGAAACATTTATTGCTGCAGTATTCGATAATTAAAAGAGTATCCCATTAAATAATTAGTGTTATCATACTTCGTGTTTTATTTAATTAATTCACGGCGGACAAGATTATTGCTGATTGAAATTATTTTATTATTTCATAATTGTTGACTGGCTAGTAAAATATAATATTCTAGGAAAAAATGCACAGTGTCTAAATAATAATACCAGTGTCATTTTCTTTTAATGTGCAAGTTCTGATTGTCTGGCGCTGTAGATACGAGGTCATATTAAAAAAATAAGCGAATAAATTTAGCCACTATAAAAAAGCTCCCTTCCAATTGTTTTATTAAAACATCACTGATGTGGCTTACATTCATTTAATTATATTTAATATAACTGAGAATAGAAAGTAAGAACTGATAAGAGGCATAAAGTGGTTTTCAACTAGGTAGCGAAATATGGGTGGTTGCCCAAGTGTATATTTAAATTATTTTACGACGAAATAGAGTGTCAACACACTGGTACTGCGAACCCGGTTATAGCTAATGAACAGGAGGTGAAGAAAATGCCGAGTACACAGTAAGTAAAGGGTAAATCGGCGTTTATTACACGAGCAAGCCTATATGCTATTATCCGTTTCAGTTTTGTGCAGATGAAGTTTCACTTCTAGTGTGTGGATGCGTATTGCTTTTGTAGTAAGTAGATTTATTTGCCTGAAATGTCATTTAAAACGATTTGAATATGGGAGAATTTGACATTTTTCAAGTGATAAGCAGCGGTTTCTGCTGATTTTACGGGAGATTCCAACCTAAATTTTTACTTTAAACATCGAAGTTGTGGCAAGTAATTTCAAAATACAGAACACACAAAAATACTTGTATTTTATAATATTAACCTCGCATTGTTGAAATTTTCACTTCTGTCGTGTAGTTTTAAAACACACCGTTTTCCTTATGTAGCAACAACTAATAATACAAAATTTACGAGCTCCCATGTTTCAACAAGACGTGATCATTAAAGTTCAAGCCTTTGCCACTGTCGCGCACGATCGCTCACCACATTCCCACCCAACAGCTGCACTTAGCGAATATGATTTCAATTTAAACTACATGTTTAGCTATTTGGCCTAATTAAAAATTGATATAGTGAGGATGCCTATTATTTCAACAGCTTCAATTGCAACCGTTATTGAAAACTGGCAATCCATCACTCAAAGAGATAAGTAAATTATAAGCTTTAAGATATATAGCTACACAATATAATACTGTAATTAACACGTAAAAACCCAAAAGCACGTTAACAGATTCTATAGAAAGACTATTCAAATGTATCATGAGATTATTGACAACTTTCTCTAGGGTAATATGTGGTTCAAATACATGACACTCGTTACAAGACTTATTTTACAAAATAACTTCTTACGTCAGCTAATTTAAGGTAACCTAAGAAAAATTCATGTTTAAAACTAAATTAGTTTCTTACGGATAAGAGAGATCTTCTGAAAAAAAGTCGAAATAATTGGTGTCTATGGCATATGTAACTTCATTGCAATTTGGTAAACATTCATTGCAAGAAAGCGAATCCTCAATATCCAAGCTTAACTCATTGAGCCAGTCCTTCATAGCTGGAGCTTCCGAAGGATAATACCTTAACCATTTACCTAAAATGAATCCCTTCACATTAATGTTACGAATTTGTTCGTCATCGTCAAGTGAAGTAAACAAGTCAAACATAGTGAGTTTTTCTGTTATAACATATTATTAATTATTGTCGCGACCTGCTTTTGTTTGTCAGATTGTTATAAACCTTTCCTGGCGAGCGGAAGCAATAAAGGTTATACATTTAAATATTTAGAACCCTGCGAGCGGTATCAAGGCCTAAATAAGAATTGGCAATGATAATATTATTCATTCAAAGAAAACGGGAGCTTTTTAAGCAGATGACAAGAGTACCTATTGTGGGTAAGCCTCGCGTTTTTAAAGATAGCGTAATTTTGCGTTTTATGGTTGAAAAGATAGACGTTTAGGTAAATTAAATAAATCTAAGATATTAACAAATTACCCATACGGCTTTGGTAGTCGTATCCACTTCATATAACATGTACAATGATACAGAAGTCTGGGTTATATACAAATGTACAGAATTGGTGACAATTGGAATAGCAATACTAATATGAAACATGAAATCAATTACGCGGGGCGAGCGGGGGGCCATGCGTGACGAGTTAACAGTACTCTAACGTGACGTTAACCCACCAATTAGAAGCCGCTAATATAGCATAGTGCCGTAGGACTGTAAACGATCGTATTAAGCAACCGGGTACAGTGTAAATTTATTAAGTCTGTGACCAATGGACATTGTTACTGTTTTTACCAAAGTATCTGCTTTATCGGCCCTTCTCACCTGACGTAGACCGATCCTAATCTAAACTACATAACCTGCACACCAACTAAGGCGTGGCGCACGTCTAACAATACGTGACAATATAACACTCAGAACAAGAACAAACATCTGAAAATTAGATCGAAAATACAACAGGGGAGGAGGCGTGCGCAACAAATAAAGGAATATCGTCTGCAATAGAAAATCTGGACACTCAATCTTCATGTTCATGAGAAGGTATCCCTGCACCTTGAGTGTTCAGAGTCCATCTTCCCTTCAATTATTAAACGTACGATTATGTCATTTACTCATAATATGGCATAGATATTATGCTTTTCTGTTCTTGATTATTGTTATTAGATCTCGTTTGTTTCATGATGGTTATTACTGTTTCATTTGTTGCGTGTTGTGTCCACAGCACCGAATTACTGGATCCTTAATTAATTTTAGATAATACCTATGCATTGTGCATATGAACTAAAAAATTATAAACCGCGGTATACTGACCTTGATATCTATTTAAGCAAGGAATATCTACTAAATTGCAAAATCTAGTGTCATTTTGTTCGGTATCTTCTCCAACAGGGATCATGAACGGTACACAGTTGCAAAGAGCTATAATGCTGTAAAGTTTGCAACTGACAAAACAGTTGCTAAATGTATAGTGTCCAAACGCAGTTTTTTCTTCGTTTATAAACATACATTTTCTCTAGAAATTGATATAACGTATGAGTATTTACATAAATATATTAGATTTTATACATATACAACATAATATATTAGATTGTATACATATACAACATAGTTCAAAATAACTAAAGGAAGTACAATGGTTAGAAAACTAAAATTTTGGAAAATTAAATAATCTCAAATCTAATTAAAATGTTTAAATTCAAATTGAATTGAACGTTTTATTCGCGTAGAAGGTGTGCTTTTTCGAATCGAACCATTCATTTTAGCGTGGCCATTTCTAAGCCATAAATTTTAATTATTATCATGGTTGTACGGTTGTAACAGTCCGATTTTGCCAGTGTCAAATACTTTTGAATTTTATTTATACGCCGCATTTAGGAAAAAAGATGCTGTATTTTGCACTCATCGGTTTATTAATTCTAAATTTATTGATTCGGTTTGCTAACAATTCGCTTGAAAATGCCGCCTTTCTTAATGTAAATTAACTCTATTCTAAGTATGGGTTAACGAGATATTTGTATTAGCATTTATAACACGTTGTGACTATATTTATTTTAGTTGATAAGCGAAGCACATTGTTATGAGGATAGCTTGGCTTGATTTATATTACATTACCGTAGAACGGATAGTGAACCGATTTATATTTTTAAGAATTCTGTTAATAAAACCCGCAAATACGCTGCATTTGACTGGTCGATTTATATTTTATTGTCGGTTGAAATATTTCATATCTTTTTGGAACCCCTTGGTTGCCGGATTCCAATTACCGGCCGATCATTTCTGAGATCGTTAGATCGTTTTGGGACCTCTGCTTTTAAATATATTTATCTCTTCATACGGCAGGCTGCAGTTTTTGTAATGTTCGGTTGTTCGTTCCGAATAATATAAATGGGCTATCCTCCCGCGATTGTCGCTCTCGATTTAGATTTTTAAAGGTTTATCATTTTCGTAGGAGTATTTCCTAGCATTTCTTGAAATTTTTTATTTTAGCTCATTAATTGTGGCATCCGCCGTCATTTACCATCATAATAAACGAGAGAACTAAGTCGTTTATTATCTTAGAATTATTCCTTGTATCGAAATCACTTGGCATGTTTCAGCCCATTACTACTTCTTGATCCGACGTAGTTTTTTTTAATCTCCTAGAAGGAGAAAGGCAAATTGACGGAAACCAATCGAGAGTTCTTCTGAGATTACCTTTCAAGGCGAGAAGAAGGTTTGCTAGTGCAGTCATATAGAGACTCCACATTTAGTATTGTGATTCAATACGACCGTTTTCTTTGGGGATATATTCTGCCGTCATAAGCCATGTTACCGCTGCGTCCTGTATGCGTCTTGACCGCATATGTGTAGACTGTTCGATTTAAAATTATAGGTTGTCCTCATCCCGCCAAACAGGACCCGTTAAAACGCTCCCGATAAAACGCAATGTATGTTTCAGCACTAACGCGTTTTTCTTTCTTAAAAATAAGCTAAATCCCGGTAATTTTTATTCTGTATCCTAAAAAATCACTTGATCCTACTAACATTTTTGTAGAGTATGCTTAGCTAAAACCAGGTAAGTACGCGGTAATAAGTTAAAATCCGGCAACTGCAAGGAAGTTACGAGGTGTTTGCCTACCATACGTATGTTACTGTTTTTGAGCTTAGTATTATAATAATATTTGTTATTATTTGCTGTCAGTTTATAAGTTTGGTTGAATGTTAAGTAATTGGTTTCATCTTCATAATAATAATTAGCGTTATATGACTATTATTATAATAAGTGATAGGTTTAGTGAAAGATTAATTCTTAAAGTGGTGAGTAGTAAAACTAATTAATTTAGAAGTACTGCCTAGGCATAAATATAATAATAATATTCAAGCAGATTAAGGAATAATAATAATCACTAATCCATACAATTTTACAATAAAATTATTTTTGTAGTTAATGTAGGTAAGGTACAAACAAAATAAATACCTAATTGTCACTGTTACCTGGTGAAAACAAGCAGATATTGCAAACACAAAAAATTACAAGGGCGGTCTCAAAAATATTTTTTTCGAAATATAAATGCGTTTTTAAAATTTACCGTATTCCTATGGTCAGTTGGCCCAAGAATGTTTATTTTTCAGATATTACCAGGAATGTCTAGAAGTATTATTATTATTATTATTATTATATTATTCTTGCATTCCTGATGAATATTTTATATATTGTTTTCAAATAAAATGATTTTGTCACGCGGCAAAAGGATTCTACAACTTTGCACGCAAAATAATTTAGACAATGAAGAAAAAACATTGAATAAATCAAACCACAATGATGTAGTAATATTAAAAACTGTCGAAACTGACGAAAATTTTGTAAATTCAAGTACTAAAAGGAATAAATAATACAATTAGTAACAATGGTTTTTCATTTTTATTTAACATGTTTTCCGTATTTTGCAGTATCGTAACTCATTTGATGAGGAGTTGGTAAAGCTGGACTTTTTACATAAAAAATCAATAAATAAATTGGTCAAACCAGAACCAAATGCGGATTCTTGCCATGGTGTTGTTGTAGACAAAAAAAGAGATATTTTGGATAAACTTTTACCACTGATACCTGCAAACCGAAGGTCTTACTGGGATAATTTACCAGTTTTGAATAAATAATGATGGTCCTCCGTGTCTTTCTAAAATTTAGTTACCTACTGTTTCAAGAATAAACTTTAATTTTATGAACATTCTTTAGCTATTTACAATATTACCCTACTTTAATTTAATCAAGGAATACTAACTTGTCTTATTGTAATATTATAATAATAAATAATAAACACTGTAAGTAACACATACGGGGTTATTGCTTTGTAGACTTATCCTAAATCATACCATTATCACGCAAAAGCACGGTAATTAACACATACGGGGTTATTGCTTAGTAGAGTAAGGCTTAACCACCTAAATTTACTAAGCAAAAACCCTTTAACCCACAAGCTGACACAAAAAATTGAATGAAACTTATTTTTAACTAGTTTAACGCATTATCCATTATGCGTAGTTACTGGGGTTTTGCTTATGGCGGCAGTATTGTGGTATCTCTTGGTGTGTTGACACGACCAATTTTTCGGAATCTAAATACTGTACTAGGTAAGCATTTTTTTCTGGAATTACTTTTTTCCCTATTGCCTGTGTAGCACGCGGACGACCCATGACGCTAATAGTTTTTCCCTTGTTTCTAGAGGCTTTCCACGTTCGTCATATAAGACCGAAACCGTCGAATCTCCCATAACCCTCACACACTAACGAGGGTTTTACCAGCAGGCTACCACCTTTTACCAGCAGGCTACCACCTTTTACTACCAGGCTACCACCTTTACCACCAGGCTACCACTTTTGCTAGCAGGCTACAAGTTTTACTAGCGGGCCACAACTTCAATTAGTGTTCACACAGTTCAATTATCAGCCAATCTTGACACCGAGCTATCGAGTCCTCGGATAGTTTTTTCCCTCGGGGCCATCGAATAGCAGTACCTGAGGTATCTATAGGTGCCCGGCGCCTCCACCAGAGTTCGACGACCGGATTTGGGTATCGCTTTATCTTTCATGAATTCGTTTATCAGTTTAATATAATCGCTCTTAATTTTCTTTCTTTTAATATAAATCAAACATTGACCGCCAAGCTCTGAGATAGCTCATTAATTTTATTTTCATTTATTCACTGGTTTATCGGACCTGTTAATCTAATTGCTCTGAATTTTCTCTCTTTTCAATATAAGTCAAGCATTGACAGGCTTTAAAACAGTTTCCATAATTGTATTATTTTCATTCCTTTATCGAGTAATATAACCGCTCTGAATTTGTTATCTTTATAATGTAAATCAAGCATTGACGGCCAAGCTTTCAATAAGTTTTATTCTAATTTTATTCCTTTTATTAATTTATCGAGTCATTTGATTTAATTATTGTGGCCGTTCATTGCTACATATTATTATTGCTACATTTAAAATTGGTGCAGCTATTAGCGCACGCATACTTAGATGTAATTTGCTTAGTTACCATCAAAGTGATCACTTCGGTTTGTAGTGTTTAGTGCATTTAGTTGTAAGGCATACAGTACCGAGTATAACTAAACAACAGAATTGGTCTCAGTACAATCTCCATATTGTACTCTGTTTATTTTATCAATTACCTTAATAGTCATTTGACATTAGGGGCAGTAAACTTTATCTCAACAGTAATTAATATACGACCAACTGGAATAAATTCTTAAACTTGCAAATTTTATTGTGGGATTGTTGCTGTGTTTTCAAAAAAAACGAACTTGGTAGCAAATATATTGTTCCTTAAATTTTAGATTGTGTTTTCTTATTTTCCTGTTTAGTTGAGATTAAGTGCCTTTTTAATTTAATAAGCGGGCCTAGCCACCCTGCACAACACTCGCGGAGCTTTTTCAGTTTAGTTGGACAGAACTGGTGGCGCTCTAACGACCCCACTACCGGGGCCGGGCATTTGCAATAAGCCTCCGGGGCTAGGTTTCCTTTTAATTGAAAATCTTTACTTTTAACTTCAAGAAGAAAAACGTGTTGCACGATTATGACGAAGGCTTTTAAAACAACGAATAATTTTATCTAAAATAAACGAGTTATTCAATGTATATTTCAATATACCTTAATGAAAAATAGGGTGCTAAAAATATTATTTAGTGAATAATTAGCGTTTAAATAAATGTGTCACAAATTCATCAGAAATATTATATCGCCATTGAAATATGATATATTCAAAACATCGATCTAGCTATTAAAGTGGCTAATCGGAGTTAAAAGTAGTTCTAACTAATATGTATTTAACACTTTACCTGTCTTCTGGGCAAGGACCTCACTTCATCTAGAGTCTTTAGAGTATCGGCCTCAACACTAACAAATACCTCCGATCTTTCTTGTACAATAAGTTGTCTCAAGGATCCACTGGAAAGGTCTGGAAAATCTCCAGGTAAAAATATCTTCAATAAGCTTCCTCTTGTGGCTATAGACGTGTAAAAGTAATCCGAGATATTGTTATTAATTGTGACTGACAAGCCTTTGTTAACACCAGTTCCCAAATACTTCTTAGGTTCTTTCGGAACTTTGATATTCGTACCGGATAGACTTGAAAACAAGATTGTAATTAGAAAAAGAACTCTTCTATTAGAAAAAGAGCTTAAAGTTCGGATTAAATATAAATTAAGTGAAATCGTGTTGATACAATTGCGTGTTTGAATCGATCTCAGGTAGAAAATGATACTAAGGCTGATTTAAGCCAGTAGTCGAGTATTTTGAGAATGAGGCTTATTTCGAAGGCATTCGACAGCGTTTGGCATGACGGATTGCTCAACAAACTACCGTCCTTCGGACTGTCAGCCTCTCTCTGCAGCTGGCTTGCCAGTTTCCTTAAGAACCGATCTCTGCACGTTGCAGTTGATGGACACATCTCAGACACATTCACCATTAAAGCGGGCATGCCTCAGGGCGCAATACTTTCACCAACTTTGTTCCTCATCTATATTAATGACCTGCTGACGGAAACGAATGATCCTGTTTACAGTTTTGCAGATGACAGTACCCTTGGTACTGGTAACCTTCACCAGCGACTGAGACTTATCACCGCAGACAGGAGCAGATGACAGCAATTAACCAAGACCTGGAGAAAGTTCAAACTTGGGCCGACAGAAATTTGGTCCAGTTCAATGCAGCAAAGACCCATGCAGCTACGTTTACCAAGAGGGCCAATACGGCGGGCCCTGACATCATTATGGCAGGGTCGACCATTCATTTATCCTCGTCAATCGGACTGCTGGGTGTATCGGTCAACAGCGATGTGTCCTGGCATGACTACGTTGCTAACGCAAAGTCAGCCTCCTACAAGCTTGGTGCGCTATTTCGCAACAAAAAACTGTATACATTGCAGCAGTTGCTCTTGCTCTACAAAGCGCACATAAGACCGTGCTTAGAATATTGCTCACACATCCTGGGGTGCCGCACCAAAGCACACGCTAAAGCTGTTGGATTCCATTCAGAGGAGAGCTGTGCGTCTCGTCGGCGATCCGGAATTGACCTGGAATCTGGATAGTCTGGAACACCGCAGACATGTGGCCGAGATATCCCTGTTTTACAGATACTTTCTTTCACGGCAGATGTTCTCAGGATTTTGCCCGACTCATCCCGCCCCTGGCAACGCCTGCCAGACAGTCACGACATACGGCAAGGGCGCACCAGTTCGTCGTACAATTGGAAACACCTAGAACATCGCTTTACAAGAACTCCTTTGTTTGGCACTGCATCACTGTGGAACTCACTCCCAGGACATCTGTTTCCCCCTAATTACAACCGACAACTATTCAAGAACCGTGTCAATCAACATCTTCGCACACACACCGCTCGTCGAGCGCCATATGATCATTCTCCCTTTAGTGTGTGTGCCACTGCTATAAAAAAATAAAAATAATGTTCATGTACGATTTTAATGCTTAGCGTTTCAGGCAATGTCCTTTTCCTCCCAATTTAACCAATTAATGAAATCATCTAACTAACCCAAACACAACCAAATGTTCCAAATATCTTTCCTTGTATCCAGCTCTAAAATTACTCTAAAAGATAATAACTGACAAATTAATGAATTTGAATAGGTTTCTCTTTGCTTATTCCTGGAGTCTAAGGCTTTGAGGTCCACATATGGACTGAAAGGTTTCGGTGATATAAAGGGACACTATACCCCGAGGGGACAGATCAGTGTCTGGAGGAGGACGGCTGACGGATGTCCCGAATTCTTAATGAGGGCGTACTGCCCACCTTCAGATCAAGTAAGACCCCTAAGATTACACATACCGATAGGGATGCGCCTGGTACATGGACGGCTCCAAGACGGGTAGTGGTGGCACAGCACTGACGGACTAGCATAATAGATGTAGGATTTAAGTTGAAATAACCGACTTTATTTGATCACTATCTGTTACATGTTTTCATAGTAAATTGACATGTAACAGCAATAGCAATCTAACTCCTAAATAGTAGGTTACTACAAGTTGACAATCGTACCACAATAAATTATGAAATGCTCGGCTACCTTTCAAAAATTGGATTAGAACATAGCAGGGGATGAAAACTTGCTTTTGCCCTTGGCACCTGTGCAACCGTGTTCCAGGTCGAGTTGTATGCGATTCTCAAATGTGTACCCGTTAAGAGCCTTCAGAGGAAAGGATGCACTTGGAGGACGAGGAATAGTCCACTTATGTTCTTGCTAACTAGGATAAGAGAGATGGGCTTCCGAAACTGCGTGCTCAATCCGGAGGATATCAGAAGCAAGATGTGCACCTTCAGTATGGATATCAGGCTGACGAGCTGAGTTGGTATATGGATGAGCGCATAATCGGCCAGACTCGAGACCTACGAGCAACGGATCTGCCGCCCGCGTTTCAATTCATTCATAGGTTTTCTCATCAATGAAAAGGCAATAATCAAGTTATCCATAAGTAATAAATTCATACCTACTAATAGACCTAATAATAAATTCATACCTACTAATAGACCCCTGGAGGAAATGTAGAGGTTGCAGCCTCTGACAATACATAACGAGGTCAAAACAAAAATAACCTTGACACTGGTAGATCTAAATCCAACAAAGGGGCACAATATTTGCCTGAATGCGGTGAAATAATATAACAGTTATTAGTGCAAACATTTGGTTAGTTTATGCTAGGTGCATTTAATTAAGTTTTCAAATACTCACATAACAGCCTCAGACGAAGATCGTATATAATTAAATACACAGCAAAATCCACTATCAGTAAGTCTAGTTTGAAATAAGTCCATACAGTTATGGGCCACTGAATTCCAACTGCAATTCAGTACCAATTCTCTACATGGTGTAATCAAAGATGACAAGCGTAAAATCAAATCGGTTTCCGTAGTGACGTTATCATAAGAGTTCAAAATACTCTGCAGTTTGTCAAAATTCCTTGCTCCATAGATGTTGAAGTCGTACAGATTTCCAAGCAGTTGTACAAGTTTTAATGTCCCATTGAAGTTTCTATTACCGGTATATTTGGTTCTAAAAAATATAATTATGCGTTAATGTTCTCATCATTCGAAAATTTCTCTGAACCTGAATTATTTCAAATTTTCCAAATTATACAACTTATTCCTTGAATCATTCTACATATTTTAGGGTTATTATGTAGACACTGCACATCAAAGCAATTTGTTCATTATCTGTTTTCTCGAGGTTTTTCCTATCTTATAAAACCGTTTTTTTTTTAATAATGACAGAGATAAGTTTTTGCAGAAAATCATACAGTGACGAACCCACAAAATATGTAGGCCATCACTGATAATGATAGAAGCTATATATGATGAGTGCAATAGTACTGGTTCGTCGCTTATAATGTAAGCTGCATTGGCCTGCACGCAACAGAAAAATAAGTTAGTGGCTCTATATCCATGTAGAAATCCCTTAGTAAACATGTCCTAAATGAGCTAAGGCTCCTTTACTGGAATAGTCAAGAAATCATTAGTCTGCTCGGTCGCTCGATACTTACAGTGCGAGAGCACATTTAGCAAACTTGTGGCTCGCTAATTGCCCTCAACTTCATTATGTCACAGTGCTCGCCTTGACCATTTTGGTTCTTCCTGTGGATCAGAAACGTCAGGAAATAAGATAATATATATAGTCACATAACACAATTGAGATTCTGAGGACCTAAAAGAGGAAGACCCTAAATGAGATGAAAAAGTACTGCACGAAATTACCATCGACAAAAATGGACGGG
Organism: Pissodes strobi; assembly: GCA_016904865.1. NCBI lineage: Eukaryota > Metazoa > Arthropoda > Insecta > Coleoptera > Curculionidae > Pissodes > Pissodes strobi. The sequence continues at coordinate 269,955 of MU182277.1, read as the reverse complement.
AATGACCCTGACGCTGTAGAGATAGAGTTACATTTTAAACAGCAATGAAGTTAACTTGTTCCAACAAGACAGAACAAGAGTTTTACATCTACGTAGACAATCAGCTGACCTTGAAGCCGGTCCAAAAACCATGCAGGAATGGATATGAAGGAAGGCACATCTCCATTCCTGCATGATTTTTGGACCGACTTCAAGGCCAGCTGATTGTCTACGTAGATGTAAAAGTCTTGTTCTGTCTTGTTGGAACAAGTTACTTCATTCCTGTTTGAAATGTAACTCTATCTCTACAGCGTCAGGGTTATTCCCGTCCATTTTTGTCGACGGTAATTTCGTGTAGAGTGCTATTTCATCTCGTTTAGGGTCTTCCTCTTTTATGTCCTCAGAATCTCAATTGTGTTATGTGACTATATCTATTATCTTATTTCCTGATGTTTCTGATCCATTAATTCACCCTGCCGTCGGTTAATTTCTTATGTAGCATGTGTTTTTCCATTACTTGTGTGATAAGTTTTGTCCATATTTGCTTTGGTAAGTGTCCAGACATGTGGTCAATATCTAAGCACTGGAAGTATATGCACTGATGCATATACACATATTGTCACGAATTGTATTTTTTACTACACTTAGCGTGTAGGAGAGTAGCTCAGATTTAGGAACGCACTACGTCAAGTTGAGAAGAGATAATAAAGGAGACACATCGATAAAAACAATAACAAGTTTAATTACAAACAAACTTAACAACGGTTAGACTGTATACTAATAAAGGCGTGTTTAAGTTTATAGATGAATTAAGAGTTTACACTATACCCAATTAATATTAAATGCATGTCTTCTCGAGGGAGGCTTAGTTCAAAGTTTTTCTAGAAAGCGACGTCACTTTTATTAATAATGTTTATGTGAGCGGAGTTGTCTTTTATTTATGTATTCGTTCTGATATTTATAAGGTAAGTCTTTCTGGTTTAAATTTATCACAGGTTGCTAAGGCACTTTCACTACTTTTTAAAAATCCCCAAAAACTATCCCTTTACTGGAAATTCTGATACTTCACTCGTAAATTCGACTCTCTCTACTTTTAGTAGCCCCCAGATGCCGTATACCTGTGCATACGTCCACCCAGGTTAGGTAAGGATCTGATCGCCCTGGACCTGTGTCCAGGTGTTCACAGATATGGGGGTTGTGGGATAGAACTACTAGAAGTGTACGCACCTGTGTGCTGTACCGCAACTAGACTGAGCGGAATTGAGAGACCCAAAAGCCTGATGAACTTGGCATTTGTCTGCCTATTTATATGTTACAAAATGCTGATGGCTGCATCATTAAGGATTAAAATCGCTCCGGTCGACCGCTCAAGTCGTTTATAATTAACAGTGAATGTTTATATAACATTTGTCGAGTTCAAGTTCAAACTTAGGACAGGGTGATATTTAATTAACGCTTTTAAGTAGTTCACAATATCATAAGGTATTGAGGATATGCTTTGTTTTTTAGAATATTAACTATAAGTTTGCCTTGCCAAATGCCGCCCATGCCAATGTCATACATATTTCTGCTGTTTGGTTCTCTATATTGCTTTTTATAATTTGTTCCTCAAATAAGGGTATGAGAACAGCCTTCAGGGAAGGATATTTTCAGAATGAAAGAGAAAGTGGAAATTCGTCCACCAGTGGAAAGCACTGTGCAAGTGCAGAAAAGTGTGCATGGAAAAAACGCATATAATTACATATTTTAGTAGTATCTGTTTTCTGATTAGATTCATATGGATGGTGACCGTTGGACATGCACGATATGACCGATTCTGGTTACTGGTAATATCTTACTATCTTACTGATAGTATTTGTCGGACCTCTTCTGCCATTTGGGTAAAGCCTTTGACTGTACCACACATGTACACATGACTCCTTGCTGCATAAGCGTGGACATTATACCTTTAGCATAGTCTTTATTAAACAATGACTTTAGTCTCCATTTAATTGAATCTTACCTACGAAATCAGTATCAAATTGTTCGGGTAGATGGGGAGGCATAGACTCTAACACATGTCGATGTCGGAGTCTCCCAAAGGTCTGTTTTACGACCAATCCTGTTCAATGAACAGCCTCTGCAAATTGGATAGAAAAATATATGCATGCACTTTGCAGATGACCCCGTAGTATATGTATAAAGCACATTGCTTCTGCTACACAATTAAAAGTTGAACAATGGTTTTGCCAAATAAGCTTCTATTAAATGTTTACAAGAGCGAAGTAGGGGAACTCGGGGCAAGATGGGGTAGCTAACTTTAAACTCGAGTTGAAAAAAATAAATCAACTGTAAATTTTCGGATAACGCATACTGCGTTTATGAAACATTTTAAAATACAAAACTAAAATATCTAAGTACATGAGTTAGAGAAAAACGCACTTTTAACAAATGATGCAGATAATCCATCTTAGCATGGGGTAAGATGGGGTATGTATTGGAAACCTAGTTTTTCGTCTACTGACAAAGAACGCACAGATATTCTACTTCGTCATCTTCTTCCTCCTCTCCCACACATGAGCAATGTGCCCATTTCCTGCATTTCCAGCACTGAACCCACCCTTTACTAGATTCCGAGTACAGGTAATTACAATAGAGACATGCTGCATCAGCAGCAGCATCTCCTGAAGAGTCTGATGTTGAGGAATCATTTCTTGTTCGGTTTTTTTTATTGGAAAATGTGATATTTCTTTTCACTTGCTCCACCCTTTTCTTTTTGCCTTCCTTTAAAGTTGTTTTTTTCTTATTTTTTTCTTTTATTAGCAGCTTTTCTGTTTTCTTATCGCTTTCTTCTCGAAGTTCGTTTTTATACGGTGTTCTCGTGAGGACGACTGTTTTTCCCCGCTTTCTTTTCGGACGTGTTATTGTGCTGCTAACTGCAGGAATAGGAAGTATATTCTCGGGAGAAATTATTAAAAACTTCTCTGGTGTTATATGGCCTGGATGTTGCTGCGTTTGTGTTAATAGCATAGTAGATTGGTTTTCGATGTCCGAACGCTTTCCATCTGGCCAAAACGAACAACCCGGTATGATTTCAGGAAGCTTATTTTGCTTCTCAGATTTGCCATTTTTTTGAGTGACTGCGGTGACTGTTTCATTCCTAACCTCAGTTTCCTTCCCAACATTTCCATTTTTGGATATAACTTCAGCGGTTGTCCCTTCAGGAATTGGACGGTTGCTTACTTCTGCTGCAACGAAATCAGCATCGGTGAAAATATCTTTATTGCAGGGCCAAATGCCAATCTTTCGGAATCCATTGATTGCTGTCGCCAAATTTGCAGATTTGATAAAGGCATTTCCAAATAATTTTGCAATTTGGAACTGCGGGACCACACGACCGGGATTCGCACGTAGCCAACTGTTCACCTCTGCTTCATAATATGTGCTAAGAGGCTTCATATACGCAACATCCAGTGGCTGTAGCCTGTGCATACAATGTGGTGGATAACATAATAAGATGACGTTGTGTTCTCGAGCAAATTCAATAAGAACTATGTTTTTGGTGTGTGTGTGTGTGTGATGTCCATCAAGCAAAAGTAACATTGGTGACTTTAGAAGTTCCAGTAAACTCACTAAATCTCTTAAAACATAGAAACAATATAACGGTTTGCATCCAACCAGACGGGTGACACTCAGCCCATGCACCAGGAGGACAATCGGGGAAAATAAACATAGGTGGCATATATGTACTTGCCGCATTAAAGCATACTTCAACTGTTACAGTTGTTTCCCTTTCAGCTGAAGTCAAAGCACCGACTTGTCTTCGTCCTCTCTGTGCAATAACTTTAGATCGTGACTTCGGTACAATGGATATTCCTGTTTCATCACATTTCCAACTTATACTTATCCACAACTTCGTACAACAGCTCAAAAAATTGATTTACCGCTACACGGTTGAAACCCATTGCACGAGCAGCGCTTGTGTTCTCTGGTTTTCTAATGGCCAAAGTTGGATGACGTGAAAGAAATAGATTTAAGCAGTCATTTCCCGCCATTTCTTTATCTTTGGAAAACGAGTGTTGTTTCCCCAATCTTGTGGCCCACTGATAGGCGACCTTCTTTAGTTCCACTTTAGTCAACCCGAATAATCTCTTCTCCAATTTCTTTAGGTATAACACGAGCTGCTCCTCTTCATCTTTGGTAAACGTAGTTGATTTAGGACCTAAAGGTTGACTAACTAGAAACGCTGGCTCATTGGGAGTCTGTCGACGCTGTTTCACTTTCCTCTTTAGGGTCGTTTGAGGCACATTGAATGATTTTGATGCTTTGTTGTAACCCATTTGACCACTCACTACAGCTTCGATTGCACTTCTCATGCTCTCTGAAGACCATTTTCCTCGATCAGTCTTCCTTTGATAGTTACGCACCATTTTCTGGAATAAAAAAAATACCAATTAATTATGCATCGCCTAAGATATGTGGATATTTTCCTCGAATTAACAATAATTTCAGGGAAGTAGGTTCTAATAAAATGATATAGTATACCGGGGCAAGACGGGGTACCACCCCATCTTGCCCCTTGTAAGAAACCCCGTCTTGCCCCGAGATGTAATTTTTAGGTTAGGCCATTTATTGAATAAAAGTGTAGTGGCATTTAGAAGTATTTTCGCGGCAATACATGCTTTAACAAATACCTTTTAATCTACGATGCGTTGCTTGAATAAATATTTTGAATTACTTACCGTTATTCGCCAAGAAAAAGTCACAAAACAAAATAAACACTTGCAGAATTCACACCGGTCTGCGCGTTTGCATCGACTGACGACATTTTTAGCATCACAGCGAGCGCTCAAACCAAAAGCACGTGTTCTCTGACGTTCAGCGAACATGATTTAAGCTTCGTCCGAGAGATGGTACTACTTGTTTTGTCGTAATGATTGGTACCCCGTCTTGCCCCTGTACCCCGTCTTGCCCCGAGATCCCCTAATAGTGAGAATGTCTTCCCGGCGCTGTTGCAGCGAAGATGGACCGATACCTTAGGGAGTGGGTGGCTCTAAGGGCCTCTCTAAGTCCGGAACAGCACGCATATCGAACGGGCAGGTCGGTGGGCTCGGCTCTTCACCACCTGGTATCCAGGCTGGGGGGCGGACGGCTATCGGAGTGCGCCTTTGCGGATATTGAAGGAGCCTTCAATATCACAGTCGTGGGCTCGATCTGCCGATCGGTGGAGCGAACGGGGGTGGATCCGGTCATAACGAGCTGGATTCGCTCCATGCTCACCGGTCGGAGAGTCGAGGCTAGGCTGGAAGATGAGGTGGATAGGGTTGAGTCACCGCGGGGATGTCCTCAGGGAGAGGGGGTCTTGTCCCCTCTCCTGTGGTGTCTAGTGGTGGATGAGATCCTACACATCCTGAGAGTAGAGCATGGGGTCTATGTATAGGCCTATGCAGACGACGGCGACGTTGTGATTATGGCACAAGGTACTGAGGTGGAAATATAGCAGATGATCCGGGGGAAGCACTGACGAGGTTCTCACAGTAGTGTAGGGATAACGAACTCAGGGCGCATCCCAACAAGGTAGGGATGGTCAATTTTACCAGGAAAAGGAAGCTGGAGGCCTCTCCCAACATCACGTTGGAAGGGGCCCCCTCTTGTGGCTAAGAAATGCGTCAAATATCTCAGTATCTGGTTGTACTACGAACTGACCTTACAGTAACACATTCCGATCAAGACCGCGGCTTCGCTGAGTGCCCTGTGAGCTTGCCGTAAGGCGCTGGAGGGGACTTGGGCCGAAAACTATGCTGGCCAGGATCCATGAAAACGGCGCGGCGTCCAGACTAGTGGGGGCGAGTACACTACGGTCTTCAAAGCGGAATGCGATCATGATGGGGATCTGGGAGTCGTTAAGGCTCAATGTCGGTGGCGGGAGGATTTTCATCTGCTCCGACAGCAAGGCCGCAGTCATGGCGCTGAAGTCGGTCCGCACGCGCTTCACGTTGGTAAGGTAGTGTAGAAGCTGGCTGATTGAACTTGCAAAGTTTAAAAAGGTTACGCTGGTCTGGGTACCAGGACACTCGGGTGTACCGGGAAACAAGGCCGCTGATGCCTTAGCCAGAGAAGGCCCCGCACGCAGATGATACTCGGGGCCTGATCCCTACGTGGGATCGCCCAGAGTGTTCGCGAAAGAGCCTTGGAGGCCTGGACGGAGGGTTGGGCGGACGGCTCCGGGGATGAGACAGACGAGGCTCTTGATACATGGGCCTGCGAAAAGTCTCGCCAGGGGGCTGTTGTGCCTACCTAGGAAGGAGTGTAGGGCCCTAGTAGGATTCTACACAGGGCACTGTAGGCTTAGACGGCACCTGACTCTGCTGAGAATTGCAGAGGAGGGGGAGTGTAGACGGTGCATAGAAGACGACGAGACTCCATACAATCTACTTACGGAATGCTCCGCCTTCGCGTGGGCCAGACTCCAGATCCCTTGGCGCGACGCCGATCGAGCCAAATTGAGTGCGTCGTATTAGTCTGAAGGAGATGCGGGCTTTCTTAAGGAGGACCGACATCTTGGAGGTTCTCTAATGCGGGCTGGGGGCACAACAGAGCCAATTGGTGGCCTAAGTGCAAGTCCCGCTAGGGGCCACCGTTTCTGATACTGATACTGACCGATAGTGAGAATGTAAACATTTTGGGAGTTAAAATGGAACACACTTAATGAGATCGTACGCAGAAGGCTTTCAAGTAGTTTGTTTGAGGTATGAAGTCTGAGTGGGAGTGTGCAAAAATTATTTTTTCCTCACAGAGTGGTGTCATATGGCATATTACTTTGGGATATCGGGGAACTGTCGGCCTGCTTTTACCGGACTGGGGATATTCACGTTTCGCTGTGTATTCATTATGGAAAATATCATATTTTAATTAAAGAAAATCAGGACTCTTATCGATAAGTCAGTGTTATTTTTACTTGATACTAGAAACAAAACTGGCCTGCTTGCCATCCCTTGCAGGCTGGGGAGGGGTCCGGGTCAACCCGGGTTTATTTCAGAACACTATTCAATAAGATTGTATCCGATAATCAGGTTATTACTTCGTGATAGATTTTAAAACAACTGTGAAAGCCTTATTGCTCATACTCCTGTTACAACACAGTAGAAATTTTAATCATACATTTGCTTAAATCTTATCCGTACTTATTGTTTCATTCCTGTAAATTCTAATGTGTATTGTTTTCAAAATTGATATATAACGTGTGCCATTTCTATTTATTCATTTTTATTGATTTATAATCTGTACTGTACTTTGTTTAACCGCATAATTTTATAATTTCTTAAAGACAATGATCATTGCCTGTTAAGTATCGATTATATTACTGTAATAACAATTTTTGATTTCTGTGAATAGTGTTTTAAATATGTATTCGTTATTATTTTACCCAAGCCTGGGCACTTCGAAGGTACGTATTTGAAACAAACAAAACATTAATAATAGAAATCTATTAGTAGCAGCATAATTTAACAACAATCGCTTTTATCTATGACGAGATTTATCCTGAGGCTGTAGGTATGTCACGAGATTTAAACCTAGGAGACCAAGGCGGTCCTTCTATTTACACAAAATTATATGTTTTATTTATTATAACCTGTGAATGGTTGTCTCCATGTTGTCTCTCAAATTCGTCTAAGCTAAAAACGTTTTACTATTTCTACATTAAGCAACTTTATAAATTTGAAACAAAAAATGGACTTACAAATTATTAGCCAGCTGTATAGCACGCTGTTTACTGATTTTATTAATATCACAAATGGCGACTCCTGGAAAATCAACTTGGGTTATTCGTAGACTAGAAGCATCCAAAGTTATATAAAATGATTCTGCGAACCAATCCCGCGAAATGTCCACAGTTGTATAAATAATAGTAATAATTCCAACAAGAACGCATGTTATCCAAAATATCCTACGGTATAAATAATCAGGTAGTTAAATCTTGCATTGTGATACAGGTTGAGAGTTTTTAAACATATGTTTAAATGTAAACCGATCCGCATTTTTAACGAATTTAGCAAAATTTAAATGCCCAAATTCTTGCATATACAAATAACTACCAATAAGCTCAATCAGTAGGTGGAAGGCCGCTGGTTCCAATGAAACTGAATTTCGATTAATTCAATTTAGTTTGGATTATTATTTGATTATTCATTTATATTTTTACTAAATATACTTTGAAAGTAAATTATTCATATTTACCCTTTACGACACTAGACTCAATATAACTCATGCTTACACAAAATGTTTCCTCACGATAAATTTGAATAAATACATAATTTCAAAAGGTGATTTACTCTTTAACAGTAACAATTGGTGCAAGTTTGATAAACACACGTCAATAGGAAAAACACTTCTTAGACTTATTTGAATTTATGAGGAATATTGCATGCACTACCAACTATTAAAAGTCCAACAAAATAGGAAAGGATTAAAATGGCAAATCCACTACTATTAAACTAATTAAACTATTAAAGCAATTAAAATTATATATATGCTCAGAAAATGGTCACTACCTTGAGACCTAAAATGCTGGCCTGTCTGGGAAAGGCCACGCAAACATCTCGTTGGGTGAGCAGAGCTCCCATTATGGATAGAAAGAGAAGCATAAACATGAGAATGGAGTGCAGGGATGCCATCGAGAAATTAGCAAAATTATCGTAGTTAAGTTGAGGTGAGTTCTCGGACAGAGGTCTTCGTCCAAGCCATTAGGTTCACAGCTGAGCCGGGTTTTCCAGAGCTCGCATTATGAATACAAAAGAGGCACATGCAAGTGAAGCACAAGGATGCCTTAGAGGAATTAGCAAAAACAACATAGTGGAGTTGAGGTGGGTTTTCGAATAGAGGTCTTCATCTCCATCATTGAGTCCAGAGCTTTGTCTGACCTTGAGCATGCATCAGGTCTTGCAGATCTTCTAATGGTCTGGAATAGAATGAAGATCGACTGGGCAATAAAAAATATATAAATAAAGAGTGGCTTGCTTGTTGATAAGGACCCGCCAAACGATTGGGTACATTCTGACGAGTCACCGGAGACTAATAATAGACATTTGCACCTGCTAGGAATCGGAAACCCCATATCATATGATAGAAGAGGTAAGTAGGAAGCAAAATCTTCGGCACTGCGACCCTTCCTCTGGAGAAATTAATGCTCCTTGAGTGGGACAAGATGCACTCCTTCATTAGGCCGTGCTGCGGTTTCCAGTAGGGAAGGCGGTCAGGACTGAGAGTTGGTAGCCTGGAGTACACAAATATGGCAAGCTTCACAAGTAGATTTCAAAAATGTAAAAATATATATCAATATAATAATAACCTTTAAAATATTGGTCAAAAAATTTTGTTTGCCTAACATTTAATGACATATTCGAATATACATTCTTTGTAACTCTTAAAAACTTCGACCAATGGACTCATCGACATATTAAAAATCATCCTTTGCTAATAAAACAATTGTAAGTAATAAAAATTACCTTTCGTATTTTGATGTTTTAATGATATATGCACAAGCAGGTACTGCAGTATTTTTACAAAAAATTTTCAATGTATCACTTGGATTCATACAATTGATCAATTTCATATTATCCTAATATTATTATCTTTACACTTTGGTAAATGTCTTGCTACAATCGTGCTAATTAAATCAATGAAATATGTATTCTAGTAAAGTGACAATGTATCCGGTAAAAATATATGGATATGAATATTTAAATGCGATATTTACATGTTAAGATCTTATCTTTGCTCGAATCACTTCACCAACAGAAATAAAAAAATATCGACTTTAAGTTTACATTACAAATCTCTATATAATTAAGTCATTATTTAGAAGCCATTTAATCGATAAAGTTCATACACTGTGGCTCATATTCAAATTCTAGCAGTGGAATGAATGAATTAATTAATATTACAACGCGGGTCGGAAAATTCCGCCCTCTCACATACCAATTTAGCTCGGCAGCCTGGCCTCCCTAGCGAAGGGACCTCGCTCCTTCAGCTGGATCTATTTTATGGCCTCCTGATTCAGCACGCAGCTTCCGAAACGCACCTCTCTTACCATAGCCAACGCTGGACAATCGGTAAGGTCATAAGTGGACAATTCCTCGTCCTCCAAGCACAACCTAGCTTAGCCGACCTCATTCCTTTGTAGTATTCCTCCAGAGATCAATGTCCCGCCCATTCACTGCGTTCCTTAAGATAGCACCGACGGTACTCTACGACACACCTATACTATAGGTTTAGATCCGATTGGACGCATTGCGGAACCCTGCCGTGTCAGACGAACGGCCTCCTCGTTGCCCGGGGCCCATAAGACACTGGCCTATTATGCCCGGAAAAAGCATCCAAGACGTATCTGCACTAAGACATCAGTGTGGAATGGGTCTATGAAATTTTGGCAATCAAAATAAACAAAAATAACCTAAACAAGAATAGCTGCAAATATTTAACATCATGGTTGTAGATTTAATTAACTGAATCGTGTTGTAATATTTTTGATAAAAAAAATCACTGAAAAATAACCTTCACAAACTCTGTTATTGTCACCTGAAACAAATAAAAATGTACTTTACCATTTTCTGCGTACGGCTTCGTTATTTGGGAATCGAAACACTCGCGCTCTATTGGACCGTTCCCGTAATTGCCTTTAAAAAAGAACACACAACATTTAGGCGGCACTATAATACACCACTAAAAAACCGCGGAATTCCACAATAACGTGTCACTGCGTGTTTCAAATTAAAAAAAAATACGATATTAAAACTAAATTTAAAAAAAAGTTTCTTGGAGGCACCGGGCATCGAACCCGATATCATTCGCATTCTGAGCGACCGCTCTACCATCTGAGCTACGCCGCCGATGGAGATAGGTGCGTCAAAACTGAATATACGTATACCGACCGGCAAAATACATGTTTATTTTAATAGTTGATAATTATGTTTATAATTTGACAGTAAGGTAGATGATTATTCGAATTAATATATTGTGAATTACTAAAATGCATAAACTACTAAATAAATATCATCCTGTCCTAAGTTTGAACTTGAACTTGGAAAATATTACGTAAACATTAAAGACAAATTATAAATAACGCGAGCAGTCAACGGAAGCGATTATGAACGTTAAACATGCAACGTTCAGCATATTCTATCATATAAAAACGCTAGCGAACCATCAGTTCGGCAGACTTTGTGACTCACTTAAAACCAGCTCCTGGACAGTCTACCTGGACGCTTTGGGTTCTAACCTATCATTTTTCCTTACCCTAACTTGAGTAGTTTTGCAGTGTACATGCACGTGAAACCCAGGGGTTGCCTATCCACAATAGTAAAAGTCGAATCTATGAAAAATTTTTCAGTTCTGAGAAAGATAATTTTCAAAGTAAAATCAGTAGATCAAGTGCAGTGTAAACTTTAAGTGAAAAGCTAACTATAAATGAAACACAACACAGACTCTTAAGACAAACTCTATTTATAAAACAGTGGCCAAAGACCTATATACAATTCATAAATATACCTCAATAGGAGAGAACCTGCGCATCTTAGTAATCGGGTATAATATAATCTTATTAAGCTTCTGACCAATAGACATTGTTAATATTTTCTCATTAAGTCTTTGACCAATAGAAGTTATAATAATAATAATAATAATATATTTATTTCTTCAGTACAAATTACAAATATAAATATAGTACTCTAACTGAAGAAAAAAATCAAAGTGTTACAATAAAATGCATTACTATGTCTAATAAAAAATCATCAAAATCTACATTAAAGACATTACGAAAAATACTCACTTAAAGAATAGCAGTTCAATCAGATATTTTTTGTTTTTTTCTGAAAATGTATATATTTGCCGAATCTATGATGTCTCGACTTAAGTGATTAAAAACTTTACATGCACTATACACAATATTTCTTTGGTAAAAAGTTGTATGGTGAGCATTCGGCAGCAAAGTTCCTCCTCCACGAGTGTTATAAGCATGTTCAGGTCGACTCGATTGAAAAAGTAATTTATTTTTGTACACATAGATACTTATCTCATCCACATAGATTCCCACCAATGTAAGAATTCTGTTATTTTTAAAATGCTCCCTACAAGAGTCACGATATTTTATGTCACAAATCACTTTAATAAGCATAAGCATAAGTATCTTTATTTCTACATTAAACAGTTTCTCAACAACATTTCCTACATCTAATCATGCCTAATGTATGTATACAATACTATCTACTGTTGTTGTGCTAGGCGTTGTTAGCTCAACGCCGTTGCCAACAGTAAGGCACCCTTAGGGGGCTGTTCTTAACCTAATTATTTATAGGGTATGTGGTGCTGCATTGATTGTGACCTTTACTTGGGAAGAAACCCTTCAAAGGCGTTGCCTTCTTTGTTATTTGCTTAGAGCTCAGAAAAAATACTTAGCGAAGGTTACCTGAAGGGGTAAATGTTATTGCCAGGGTAGGTATGCAGGGAAAACATCGAAAAAACCTGCTTGAACTGCCCATTATGAGCAGGCGATCATAAGAATAAAAGGACAATCACACTGTACAACATGAATGAATATATACAAGAGTATATACAAGAATGGCTTTATGCCATGTATAGACATAGGGCTGTTCCAGTGTAGTTGAAATTGCATTAGATTATATTGGTCGAGCCTCACGGGTCCGGCTACGGAGTCATGGATGCTTCGGTGGCTTGAGTTCAGATTATATGCATGGGCACCGCTTGGGCGTATTTATACGCGCAGCGAGTCCCTTGGCAAGCCCCGCCCCCGTGTCCGAACACAGTGAGCGGGCCAACCAAGAAGCAGCTCGCGCATACTACCTTGTTGGTAGGTGCGTTTCTGCTCTCCTGATAGATAGAATTTTAAAGACATTTTAGAAAGTTGATTTTTGAAAACTAGGAGTAATGTGGTTAGAAAGATGGGATGAAAAGTGACGTTATTGAGAGTTGTGAGTTAAGGCGGCCTTAATTGCTTGTAAAATAGTGAGATATCTCTATATATGATGCCGTGCGGGGTGCGATGTTCGGGGGTATATCTGAGATTGGCCAAATTTGCCGTAAGTGGCGAGCCCTTTATTTGTTGTTCGTAGAACCTGCATGCTATATTGTCAATATATTCATTGACATATTCAATGTTTGCCATAGCATGCAGGTCCGTGATCCTCACTCTATCCCGGAGGGATAGGGAGAAGGCTGCCCGTAAATAATTATTCTGAATAACCTGGAGTCTTTGTTTGTGGCATTTTGCCGCCGAACACCACACCGGGGCACCATATAGTAATGCTGGCCTTATGAGCGATCGATAGAGGGTGAGCTTACTGGCAGGACTCAGGTAGGATTTGCCCGCTACCAGCAAGCTCAACCCCTTTTTGATAGCTACGTTTTTATTTACTGTGGATTGAATATGTTTCCCGAAGTTTAATTTGGTGTCGAGAGTAATGCCCAGGTATTTAACCTGGGTTTTCGGCGTTATGACAGTATTCCCTACTACGAGGGGTGTGATGTCGATATCCCGTCTTTTGCGGGTGATTAGAATAAGCTCCGTTTTTGCAGCGTTAAGTGTGACTTTCCATCTCTCGTAGTAGGGAATGAGTGCATTTAGATGCGCTGTCAGGTTAGATTTAGCCACCTCTGCTTGAGGGTTGCGGGAATAAATTGCCGTATCGTCGGCAAATAAATTAAATCACTTTAATGGCATACTTTTGAATAAGAAAAACCCTGGAAGCCATTGGACTCAAACCCCAATTCACAATACCATAAGAATGAATGAAAATTTGTGTAGTATAATGTCAAGAATGCCTGTTTCCCACAGTGTTTAGAAAGAAACTTCAAAGCATAACAACTACTTCTTAATTTGCCACATACATTTTCTATATGGGAATTCCACTGCAAGTCATGATCAAAGGTCACACCCAATAGCTTGGAGCTACTCAACCGAAGCAACTGATCCGGCGTATCTCTAAATAAATCAACGGCATCTTGAGCTTGTGTATTGCGTGTAAATGTCACAAAGTGTGTTTTATCTTTATTAAGACATAATTTGTTTTTCTCAGATCATATTGTTATACTGTTATACACAGTCTCTGCCATCACTCCAAGAGCCTCCAAGCTATCACCTCCAATCAAAACATTGGTATCATCCGCATAAGATACAACCCTTATATCAGGACAAATCTTCTCCATAAAAAACACAAGATCATTAGCATAAACCAAAAATAAAAAAGGCCCCAGGATAGATCCCTGTGCTATTAAACTAGACTGACTTCTTTCATTACTAATTGTTACTACTTGGCTCCTATTTTGAAAATAAGACTTTAACAATGCCAATGATGTATCTTTAATACCATACCTATAAAGTTTTTCCAATAAAATGTTGTGATCGACAGAATCAAAAGCACGGGAAAAATCTATAAATAACCCTAAGATACATTTTCCCTTGTCAAGAGCATCCACAATATGGTTTTGAAACTCACATAATGGTGTTTCTGTGCTTTTTGAGATGGTAAAACCGTGTTGAGAGGTATTTAATATTCTATATTTTGCAAAAAAAGTAGATAGAGAATTTTTCATATGCAGTTCAAGAATTTTTGAGAAACTTGACAACAAACTTATAGCACGATAGTTAGCAGTCATTGCTGTCACCCCTCTTAAACAAAGGGAGTATCTTAGCTACTTTTAACCTGTCAGGAAAAACTGCTTTCTCCAAAGATAAATTTATAATAAAAGCTAAAACATTACACAAAACAGCCTTCCATTTCTTCATGAAGTTATTAGAGATTTCATCAAAACCTGCGGCACCCGAAGACTTTAGATTGTTGATTAAAGCTACCACATCTGCAGGACAAAATGGAGGCATAAAACAACTATTGTCTCTTAAAGTTATGTGCTCAGATATAAAATCATAGTCAATTGAGCTATCATACTTAAAAGGGAGGTTTGAAAAATGATCGTTAAAATTATTGGTCACTACTTTATCAGACAACTTAACATTGTTTTCATATATTTCTACAACAGCGTATTCTTACTGTTTTTTTGCAGTTTATGGATCAATTGCCACATAGTTTTTTATTTGTTTTCAGCTTCCATAATTTTTTTATCATTTTGTTCTTTTATATGCATCTTTAATTTATTTCTATATATGTTGGTTAAATACTTACACAAAGGCTTATAACTAGAGTCATGCCTACAAATTTTGTTATAAAGGGAAACCTGTTCTTTTAATTTATTTAATTCAGGATTAAGTGTATTGTTTATTTTTTTAGTTTTATTATTATTTAACCTAACCTTTATCAATGGAAAACAAGTCTCATCTCATAACAATAACAGAAAATATTCAAAAAACAATCCAGAGCAGCATTTGGACATATTTAGACATACACACTATCCCATGTTTCAACATCTAGGTAACAAAGACAAAAATGTTGTGAAATTATCGTTTGAAAAAACTCGTCTATAACAAAAAGAGCAATTATTTGCCACCTTATTTGTCCTTTGAATGTCAATATATATAAATTGAGAAAAATGATCCGACAGATGCAAATCTGCGACAAATGCTTCATAAGACTGTAGATTTGAAATAATAAAATTGTTATTGTCACTATAGTTGGCTCTCTAATGACATAAGTCAGATTGAAAATACCCAACAAGTCAATTAACATAGATAGATTAAGACTAGGGATAAGAAAGTTATCATTAAAATCATCCCCTATTGTCACAGAGTAATTAGGTAAAATAGTTTTATCAAGCAGGGTGTTTAACCTAGCAATGAATTGATTTAAATCTCCACTAGGCGCTCTATATACAACAAATATCATTAATTTACAACTATCAATCAAAACACCTGCACACTCTAAAACTTTCTCGACACAAAACTGACTAACACTTAAAGCTTTAAAATGCTCATTAAAACTATCATTCTTGTAAATGGCTACACCGCCATGTTTAAAAGAATCTCTACAAAAACTATTACATAAACTAAAATTACTTAACCTAATTTCTTGCAACTGTTGATCCTGCCAGTGCTCCGACACTAAAATGAAATCACAACAATTTTCATTTGATAGAGCAATATCTAATTCAGTGCTTTTATTTGAAAGGCATTGTATATTTTGATGACAAATTTTTATTGGTTCTTTTAAGTTTTTCCGCCTAGAGCTCTGCTGACAAGAAAATTTACGTTAACAGTGTCGGAACCATGCCGACAGGTATCTTCAGTATTATTATTCTCAGAAAACGGAAAATGGTTATTAACAATACCTATAACATCGTTTACCAAAACATTTGAATTAAAATGGCTATTTTTTTAATTTATCAAGGGGATACTTTTTAGAATGTTTATTTTTTAAAATATTAGTGTAGATAACATAAAATTCACACATTGATCTTAATGAATGCCTGAATGCCTCTATCTTATTTTTTTCAAACCAATTTTCAATTTTTCTTACGGAAAGATTTCTATTAATCACAAAATTATTGATAAATTTGGCAAGAGCTTTTAGAAAAATACTCAAAATTACATTTTAAACAGATTATTAAATTAGTAAATTTTCCAAATGATAAAAGCTTACGAATTTCAAAATAATTTGGGACGTTCAAACCTACATTTGGATACAATATAATAACAGCATTATTAGAAAAGTCACTTACAACACTGGAAAAAGGTTCTCACTAAGGATCTCTCTGTTTGTAATATTACCCTGCACATTATATTCACTTCCCAAAAGTTCAGTCAGGAAAGAATGACCTCTAGCACTGGAATCTCCATAGATTAAAATCTTCTGTTTTGTCAAACTAGCTTGCAGCTGAGATGCAAGATTTCCAGTGGCTACCCCACTTGAAAGACCCCGCCCTTGCAAAGGTGCAGAAACCTGATTCAAAGCAGAAGGCTCACACAGTGGAAGAGAGTCATCAAGAAACACCGAGTCAGTCATTAGACAGTCGCCATTTGAATTGTGTTCCAAGCTCTCAGTAACTAATCTCAATCTGCCAACTTCATCTGCATGAGACTTATTATCATTTTCAAGAGTCCTTATAGTAGCTACCATGTCACGACTTATTGAATTTAAATCATCCAGATTACCCTGCTGCTTTTTAGACTCATTGTTTTTAGATTCCAGAAGTTCCTCCAGTGAAGAAATTCGAGACAGCAGTTTTATCCGCTCCTCAGAAAGTGATGCTAGTTCAGAACTCCTCTCATTCAACTTTGCTACAAGCTCTCTATCTGCCTCCAAAAACTCACTTTCAATATCTTGGGTGTATCTTCGATGTTTAATAATCTGGGATTGGATTGCTGCTATTTCATGATCTTTCTGGCTTAACTTCTCCTCATATGAAGCAATCAAGTCAGATTTGTCAATCTCCAAAGTCTCAATAATATCATTTCTCAGACTTAACTACTTTGTTTTTTGAGACACTTCCCTTGTAAGATCAAAATTTTTTAATTTAAGCTTGTCAATCTCATTATAAATATTCCAAAAGGGGTTATCTCTGTCCAGTTTCAAATCTTTACAGCTTTGGGAACAGAAAATCCTGTGCCCATCAATTTTAACATGCCCCTTCACCCTCTCAAGGCAACTAGGGTGATAAACATTAGAACATACCACACAAAAAAAATTGCCAAACTGCCTATTAGTGCAACATTTAAATTTAAACTTAGGCTCCATATCAGGAGATCTACACCCCAAAAAAATAAACAAACAATAGTACCAGCTAAAAAAAAACGTATTAAAAAACGCACTAAATGGCAACACCTCGACAGCCGACAGTTAATGAAACACTTATGAAACAAACTGGATTCCAGAACGTAGTTGTGATGTAAAAAATTGTCAACAAAATATTGGCGCCAAATAATTGCAAGTACAAATCCAGGTATATTTCAGAAAAAGTTTTTTTTTCAATAAAACAAAAACGTAAATACGCGTAGACAACACCAAGCAATAGATGGACACTATTTTCAAAAAATAAGTTTTCACTTTACTAGTAAAAATACGAGATTGTTTGTGGAGCTACTTTTGATACGTGTTGTTCCGACTGTTTTTAACTGAAGTGCTTTCTTTATCATCTCTTCCCACCTGCTCTTGCTTGGCTGAAATTGACTCCAGTCGACTCTACCGGAATTAGTGTTAAATAGCCAAGCGTACATAGCTTTGGATGTTAATGCGTGACTGCCCAGTCGTATTCACTGTCCAGGAAAGTGTGCTGAACGCGCCTAAAGAATTCTTCACTTCAAAACGCTTTCTGATTACTACGACATATTTTGTTCTTTTATTTTATCTGATTAAAACTATTATCAACTATTTGTAATAAAAATGTTGATCAACTTAACTTAGATTAATACAGTAAAATAACATACTTTGAAATGAGGCTTTGGTTGTTTGGATTGGAAAATCCATAATTTTTGTTGTACAGGTGTAGCACCAAAACCTTTACAAAATCAGCTATTCTGGCAACACCGCACTAAGAACGACACTATTCCACTGAAAGGCACTTGTTTGTAGACGACCAGAACTATAAACATTATGACTGAAGTAAGCTGACACTCTTTATCATTGGCGCTATCTAATAAGCAACTCGTAAGACATCGCAGTCAAACGCTTTGCTTAGATCCATAAAAAGAGCAGGCACATAACTTTTTCCTTCAGAGCCCGACCTGGTATAAAATTAGTCAAAAGATCTATAGCAGATGCAGTTGATCTGTCGCTACGAAATTCACACTAGCACGAGTTAAACAATCCGCAGGTCTAAAAATAGTTGGCAAGTTTATTGTCCTAAAAAAATGATGATTGATATTGTTCTGTAGCTTGCTAAAGCCTCACGTGGATTCTTCTTATATATGTTTAGTTTTATACAAAAGTTAATTAATTTGCTCCCTATGTTAATTGACTTGTTGGATATTTTCAAATAGAACCGGAGAATTTAAAAGTACACTTAAATGGCTGATTCATCCGCAAAGCCGTTACCAGCGCAGCGCTTAGACTCTCATAGCTTTTTACACGACTTCATCGCTCCGATAATCATTTCGATCGTTAATCATTTGCTAATCGCATAATTTATTTAATTAGTATCATTTCGGGAATATATAGGGGATGGATAAACAAGAGATGTATTTGAGGTAAATCACAGTTACTAATAAAGATTAATATTGTATTGCTTCTATACAAAGGTAATGCACTTCTGAACTATTTAACATGCAACTTTATATGGGCTTTCAGATGTTGAGATCTTCGGAAGGATTTTCCACAGTTCATACATAGATACGGTTTTTCATTGGAATGTATTTTTTCATGTTGCCTCAGAGTTTTTGGACAAGCAAAAGTCTTGCCGCACGTTGAACAATTCAGAGGTTTTTCGCCAGTGTGTTGCCTGAAAAAAAAAACCGGATAACAGAATAACTGTAGATTCCGCGAGATGCATGACAAATACAGATTTCAAAATCACAGCCGATAGAAAGGAAAATTAAAGAGCCGTCATAAATGCCAGCAGAAGTATTGAAAAAAGTAAGGTTGATCAACAATTTAGACATATTGATTACAGCAGTTTCTATCTCGGAAGGCAGCGGTAAACTACTGTTATATCCATGCCAAGTTCATTTCTCAAGAATGGATTGCCCAAAATCATAAACATGATTCCGAACCCATGCTAAGCTAGTTAGTAAGCAGGAACCATATATAATTGGCAACATTTACATAGGCAAAGGTGACGCAATACACAATAATGGGGATGTTCAGCAAGCTGCACAGATTTCGGCCTAACAGGGGCAATTAAATCAATAGTGATGTAGGGGGGGGGGGGGGGGATAAGGCAATTTCGAGATTTAAAATCAACATCTAAAGTTTTCAATTTGTGTTAAAAGCTAAATATGATCTTTGGATGAAGCATACTAAATTAAAAGCAAACTACATAATATGCATTCTAAATTCTAAAAAAAACAAAAATCGTTAACTCACCTTATATGAATATTTAAATAATAGGGTAAGAAAAAGCGTTTGTCACAGTAACTACATTTGTGAGGTTTGATATCAGCATGGGCTTTAAGATGTCTGGATAGTACTGTCGATTGTACAAAATTTTTGTTGCAAATGTGGCAGACGAAAGGCCGCTCTCCAGTATGAATCCTCATATGCGAACGCAATCTTCCATTTGATACAAACCTACAAAAAAATAGGTATACTCTTAAGTATCAGTGACAGATTATATCCATTCCATAAGCTGCGTATAAGGATTGACATTTTTTAGATACGTAAACACGAGAACTGTTATTTAACATAAACCACAAGACGGAAGTATGCAAGCGGTCGGAGCCAAAGCTAAAGTGATTTTAAAACTTAGAGCTTTGGATTCAGGGAACTTACCTAAGTTTACAAATTTGACACTCATAAGGTCTATCCCCTAAATGTCTCCTCACATGCATTTTCAGAGTGGAGTTATGTTGAAAACATCTGCCACATGTAGCACATAGATAAGGTTTCTCCGGCAGTGGATTATGTCGCTTTGTTAACTTCTGGTTGTGTTCTACGTTTTTATGTTTTTTCCTCATATGTACTGCAAGACTTCCAGATTGTGTAAAAGAACATTTGCAAATATAACAAACGTAAGGTTTTTCTCCAGTATGAGTACTTAAGTGTCGCTTTACATCTGCAGCCCTAAAATTTGAAATACCTGTACCCACATGGTAGCTTTTTATATTTGAAGCCGACCCAAGTTCCCTAGGCCTTAGCAATTATAGCTTAGATATCAGATAATTAAACAACAACAAACCGTTCTCACTATGTGTAGACTTTTAACAAAGGCTTTCAATAATGTAAAGCCTGATACTTGATACTTTAAGCAAAGTTTACAGAATAAATATAAGTGGCCTCTCACTGTCGGAACTTTGATGTATTAAGATCATAAGCGTGCCGCAGATACTTGCTCGCCCATCTTTTTCAACCAGGTATTGACGTCTGACGTGTTGTAATAAGTCGTTATTTCGCGCGTTGAGCGAACACGCATAAATAAGGGAATACCGCACTAATATTGTTTAACTCCCATCATTGATCGGTCATGCTACTCTGTACGTCATCTTGACATGCCGCGGTGTCGATGGGGACCCAATAGTTCTCAAGCGGGACGCGAGGTAGGGAGTAGGTAGATCAGCGATTGGTCGAGATTGCGGCAACTTACATTTATTCTGTAAACTTTGCTTCAAGTAAGATATTAGATGATATTAGAGGTGTTACTTTACCACTGATAACATTATATCTTAAGAGATTACAAGATGTTGCAGAAAGTGATGCAACAAGAAAATATTAGAGGTCTAAGAATAGTAGTTACAAGGAGTAATAATCTCTATTGTATGTCCCTCATACAGCATTGAAATTGAACGTCCAGAGGTGCCTTGGTAGTACATACTCTGTTTTATATGCATATGATACAACTCTAATTATCTGTGGAGATAACAAACAACTACTCTTAACTCGTGTACAAAGAGCAGTTGACAAACTTGACAGAGGTATTTACCGTCCGGAGATTTCCCAGCCACTTTTGAGAATAGGACAGATGTAATATTCAGTGTTCTACTCAAGTTCACATCATGCTTATTGTCTGAAGTATATTGTATTTGTGGCAAAGCTTAACAATATCATGAAAAAATAGAAATTATAAAAAAGCAATTAATACAAGAAAATTGGCACAAACTCATGATTCAGAACCAAGACCACTTTATCTGGATGGTTGATGGAATATGCAGGGGAATATTCTAAGGAAAGCGAGTGTTATGCACAAAAGATCAGAGAATTTCAATATCAAATATCTTATACATTAGATCTGCAGACTAAAACAAAAAAAAAAAACAAGCCAATAATGTTAAGATTTTTTGAGCAACGATTATAGGTTTGCATTTGCAAGAGTCTCGAATGAGAGCCTTACATTTATATTTTAGGCGCTCCATTTTGCAACACAAATACACAACTAGACGTCATCTCATATCGCTGAAATGGCAAAATATGTATTTCTTGCAATTGTGGAATCCCAATGATTGCTAATTACTTTGAGAGCATAGCACCCTGCAACTAACTTGTATTTACATCACCTTTTTATAAATTATAGGTATAAACCCTTTTTCCAATATATCCAACATCTCCGAAGTTAGATTTTACTTTCAAGGCACTCTACTAATAGTCAAAGTCAAAGTATGCTTTATTGTTTTAACAAGTGGTATTGTTGTTAAAAAAGCGAAAAAGAAAAGATTATAAAATCAAGGAAATAACTTAAAATTAAGATTGCTCTCAAAACCTACCATATTTACAATTTAAAAAATAATACAATCAGTCACATACAACAAAATAGTTTTAAGTACACAAAGTCACACAATTAAAATTATTGATTAAAGACACTAAATAAAATTTACACCTAGACTCCACATAAACATTAAATAGACAATTCAGACAGGTGATAGTAAGCCTTCCCTGTCAAAAACTCTTTTAGGTGGTGTCGAAAAGTCTTTAATGAAGCTGCCCCTTTAATGTTGCGTGGCAGTTGATTGAATGCCCTTATACTCTCATAGAAAATTGATTTCTGCGTAAGTGTAGATGTGGGAAGGGGCAGATGCAGATTACTCTGCTGGCCGTCACATACCTAGAGTTCTCCGCCATGAATCGATGTCGATTTTTATATACAATGCTAGCAACTTCCAGTATATAAACACATGTGACTGTAAGAATGTTCTTTTGAATAAATAAAGGGCGGCAGGAATCCCGAGGTTTTGCCCTGCAGATGTATCTCAAAGCCAGTTTTTCTAATATAAAGAGTGACTAGATAATTAACCCAGAAACAGATACCATAGCGAAGACGGGACTCAACAAGAGCAAAGTACACAGACGTGCCAACCGCCGTGCCAAGCTCCTCAATCGTAACCCTAACAGCAAAGCAGCCAGCTGATATTTTGTTGGCAGGATCAGTTATGTGGTTCACAAATTTTAGTTTACTATCGAGGATTATACCAACGAATCTACTGCAGAGCATTTTAGTCTTGTTAGGGTTTAGTGACAGGCGGTCGGAGTCAAACCATTCCCTTATCTTCTGGAGGTCCTTCATAAGGGTCGAGTGCAAGGACTCACTGTTAGGGCCATGCCAAAGAATTGTGGTGTCATCGGCAAACAAAGTATATTTCCCCTCATTGTCCTTAGATCATTAACATACAGGAGAAAAAGAATGGGACCCAGAACAGATCCCTGTGGAACACCACAGGTTAGGCTAGCATGTTCTGAGCACTCAGATCCCACAAAGACACGCTGACTACGACCCTTTAGGTATGAAGAAAACCAGGAATGTGCAATGCCTCTAAAACCATAGCAGTGAAGCTTCTGCAGCAAGATATCATGGCTAACACAGTCAAATGCTTTTGACAAGTCACAAAAACCGTCGCGGAAACTCCACTGCCTCACGAAAGCCATACTGAAAATTACTAAGTATGTTATTGGACCTCAGACGAGACATAACACGAAATTTAACCAGCTTTTCAATCAGTTTTGATAGAGTGGAGAGAAGGGAAATGGGTCGAAAGTTAGAAGGATCGTCAAGATCGCCATCTTTGTGAATAGGGATTATTTTAGCTGATTTTAGGCAATCTGAAAATGTGCCCACCGTCTATGCAAGATTTATTGCGCCAGCAAGTGGCATTAAAGCAATATAAGGCAAGCGAAGTAGAATTTTTGCTGAAATTCCATCCTCTTCAGAAGAGTGTTTGTTTTTTATGGAGTTTAGAACTCTTTTTAATTCATGTAAGTTTGTAGGCAAAAAAAAAAGGAATTTTGAAGAGTTCTGCCAAGAGAGATGTCTGTAGATGGACAGAGGCTTTGGTGGAGATTTTGGGCGATTGTGCAGAAAAAGGTATTAAGCTCATCAACTGGCAGGAACGTCAAACTGGTGAGAGGAGTTTGATTACGGGGAGTG
>MU182277.1:211137-233143 GCA_016904865.1 Pissodes strobi | reverse complement strand
AGCTTATGTATATTGTCTATTTAAATAGATTTGATTATGTGTGTTATTTATTTTGTCATTACGACCCTGAGATTTAATCTGTGACACAATGCAGCAAAGACCCAAGCAGCAACGTTTACTAAGAGGGCCAATACAGCGGGCCCTGACATCATTATGGCAGGATCGACCATTCCTTCATCCTCGTCAATCGGGCTGCTGGGTGTCTCGGTCAACAGCAATATGTCATGGCATGACCATGTTGCTAACATCGCAAAATCAGCCTCCCAGAAGCTTGGTGCGCTACTTCGCAACAAAAAATTCTATACACCGCAGCAGTTGCTCTTGCTGTACAAAGCGCAAATAAGACCGTGCTTAGAATATTGTTCACATATCTGGGGTGCCGCACCAAAGCATACCCTAAAGCTGCTGGATTCCATTCAGAAGAGGGCTCTGCGTCTCGTCGGCGATCCGGAGTTGACCCGGAATCTGGATAGTCTGGAACATCGCAGACATGTGGCCGAGATGTCTCTGTTTTACAGATACTTTCACGGCAGATGTTCCCAGGATTTGGCCCGCATAATCCCGCCCCTGGCAACTCCTGTCAGACAGTCCCGACAAACGGCAGGAGCGCACCAGTTCGTCGTTCAACTAGAAACACCTAGAACATCGCTTTACCAGAACTCCTTTGTCTGGCGCACTGCATCACTGTGGAACTCACTTCCAGGACATCTGTTTCCCACTAATTACAACCTACAAATATTCAAGAACCGTGTCAATCAACATCTTCGCACACACACCGCTCGTCGAGCGCCATCGGGTCTACCTTTAGTGTGTGTGCCACTGCCATAAAAAAAAAAAACTGCAACTATTTAATGAGAGCTAATTTGTATCCTATAAGAGCTTAATTTTCTGTAAGCCACGTGATACAATGCTATTAAGCTCATTGTTCTTTTTACTATGACAGAAGTATGTAGTATCATCAGCAAAAAAAGTACAACTAAGCCAAATCATTAATTAAACAGATTGAACCCAAAAACAGATCCTCATTGCAACTTATGGATAAGTATAGGTACTCAACATGGCCTTTGAAGGATAATTCCCTATCAAAGTGAACCTATAAATTTGGCCCAGAGCCCTAAATCATTTGCGCAGTTCTCGTCGTTTAATTAATTTTTCATTTATCTATTTATTTCAATAGAAAATCTATTTTACAATCACAATATATTAAATACAATTATAATATAAGCACCTATAACATTAATGACAACAATAGCAAGCAAAATATAGAAAACCATTATAGTAGCAAAATCGTTTTTTGTCTGAATTGTGCAAGTAGTTATACTAATGATCAGAATATTGTTCTTACATTGTCGGAGTTACCGCAGGATGTACAGGAAGATAATTAGGGTTGCAAAGGAGAACTACTATAGGGAGTGTTTGAATGGGTCGGCCAACAGACAGAGGGAGAGTTGGTCGATTGTAAACGATTTTATGTGTGCTTCCCGCCGAATGATTGCGGAACCGGAGTTAGAGCCGAACGCACTGAATGATTATTTTTGTCGAGTGGCTGAGGGCTTGTTGACGAGTAGCTCCACTGCATTATTTCCAGCAGGTGTCGGTCGGAGATTCGTTTTTCTTCTACCCTGCGAGTTCCGCTGAGGTTAGGGAGGCAATTCAGGATTTAAAGATCCGTAAATCTTTGGGACTGATGGCATCTCTTCAGGATTGCTTCTGGTATTACCTGATTGTGCACTAGATGCACTAGTCTTTGCCATAAACAGCTCATGGCTTAAGGGCATTTTTTCCCCTTGTTTAAAGGAGGCCATAGTTCTACCCCTTCATGAGGGGGGTGATTTGGATCAGTCATGTAACTTCCGCCCAATATCCATTTTGTTGACCCTCACAAAAATTCTCGAGAAACTTACAAGGAGCAGAATTGTATCCTTTTTGCACCATTATAACATTTTATCTGCTAATCAGTTTGGCTTTCAGACTGCCAAAAGGGCTCATGATGCTATATTTACCTTCTTGGAGAGCGTGTATATATCAATAAATGCTAGGGAAGCAACGACGGCAGTGTTCTGTGATCTATCCAAGGCATTTCATTGCGTGTATCATGGGATCCTGTTGTCTAAGCTCCATAAATATGGTTTCAGGGGTGCGGTCTTGGAATGGTTTGTCGCATCGTACTCAGGTATTGGTTTCTGGAGTTTCGTCAGGCGCTGGGGCCCATCGGGCTGCGGGGCCGGATTGTTAAGTTTGCTGTGATACCACCATATTGTGGCGTCATATGAATTCCGATTAGGTTAGAGCGCTTATTGTTCAAATTGTGAGAGAGTGGTGTGCCTCAGCAGGCTTGTTTTTAATGCTGATAAGACGTTTGTTTTGAGGTTTAATTGCGATGTCGGAGGTCTGATGTTCGATGAGCGGACTCCATTGCAGAGTAGAGAGAGTTGCAAGTTCCCCCTTATTGGGTAGGTATCTCTATTGATGGTCGCCTAAGGTTTGAAGATCATATACTGAGTCTCGCGTCAAAACTATCTTCGGGCTGTTTTGCAGTCCGGGTTGCAAGACGTGAGCTTGGAGGGGTGGTTGCGCGCTCAGTTTACTTCGCTCTGTTTGAGTCTCACATACGGTATGGCATGCCCTTTTGAGGTCTGAGTAGCAGGGGTTTGTTGGGCGTTATATTTGTGCTTCAGAAGAAAGCAGTTAGGAATCTGTATTTGGCTGGGTTGAGACTCTTTCAAGCCACTCTTTATTTCGGAAAAAATTCTTACCCTTTTTCTATCTTTACCTTCGAAACAGCTGTGCAGATTCACAAGTGTAATAGATATCCGTCTAACACTGGCCCTGTGACTCGTGAGGTGAATGATTTTCCTTTGCCAATTCCTACTTCCTCACTTACTAGGAACTCGCTAATATACCTTACTCGGAAGATCTACCATCATGTTCCTCTCTGCATCAGGAATGTTGCGGACATTAAGCTTTTTAAGCGCAAATTGAAAAACCTGCTTTTACCCAAGGCATATTACAGCATTGAGGAGTTTTTTGCCAATGCCTTTTTACTTTCCCTAGGTCTTAGTTATGTTGTTGATGTATTTTTGTATGAATGTTTAGTGTCTTATCTCCTGTATTGAATAATTTGTAGCTTTTAATTCCTTTTTTTTTAATCTAAATGCTGTTGTTTCTTATTTTAGGGGCATTTATTTTTATTATTCTTGTTATTACCTTTTTTATAAATTTATTTCTTTAGTTGTAGGATGCTTTATATCCCAAGATTTTTATCTTAAGTAATAAAGTATATTATCTATCTATCTATCTATCTAGTAATATGCTTTGTGATAGTATCGATTTGTTTTCAATGTCTCTTCTACAATGCAAAAATACCTTAAAAAATATTTTATCTTCACAGGAATGAATGCCGAAATTTCTATAATAATAATAATTGCAGTAAATTGGTTTGTGGAGAATTGATTGATTATCTAATGATTATATGTTCTTATATTTGTATGTTATAAATTGGTTTGTGACTTTTAAATTTAATACTATGGATACTCTAGTGGGTATACATTGTACTTGTTTGTATCCCTTTTGGACACAATAAATAAATAAACAATCATCTTGATTTACCCTGTCAAAAGCCTTCAAGAAGTCAGTGAAAATACTATTGACACACACCTCTTCCTCGAAGGAGCTCATAAGGGAGCAGATTTGTGACAGACAATCTTCCCTCCGCAAAACCGTTATGATCATTTACAATCAGCTCTTTAAATTTCCAATTCAGCTGGTACGATATGTTTATCAAAGAGTTTAGGTATAACTGATGGTTTTGCCATACCCCAATAATTACCCATATGGTGCTTGTTTCCTGATTTAAAAATAGGAGTCAAATAATTAGTTTTCCAATAGTCAGGAAAGTAATCCTCATTAAGTGATGCAAAGGTTTACATAACGAATAAATGCAACTAATAATAATATAATAATAATAGCCTTTATTGCCAACATCAAATAAAATGACAAAGCAACGTCCCCAAATGGGCATCTTTAAGTGTCCTACATATTTTAACCTTACAATACACAAAATAAACTATACAAAATAAATACAGTTAATATAACAAACAAATGACATCTAAAATGCAAATAGAACACAGAAAATTGTACTATAGTGTAGAACAATAAATTGCCTACTGGCATAATGATTAATGATGCACTTATAAATAAAAGCAATAGCAAATGCAGATGTAAGTAATCAAAGACATGCGGTGCTATAAATCAAATATGAATGAATAACATTTTTTCTGTTTTAAGTAATTTTTTGTATGTCTTTTAAATAAGGGAATGCTTTGGATCCTTTGCAACTCCCCGGGAAGCATATTGAGAGCCTTAATAGCTCAATACAATGGCCCTCTCTCAAAGAAAGTAGACTTGTGGATTGGCATGCTCAAGGCGTTTGCATTTCTTTTTTGTGTTGTCATGGTTTGGGCGTAGGTCTGAGAAATGGTAGCAAATAAAGAAGGATTATTTTTAACAAAGACAAGTGAAAGAAAATATAACGATGGCACTATAAAAATGTCAAACTGTTCAAAGTATGGCTTACATGATACAGTAGGGTGTAGACCAAAAATACAGCGTAATATTCGCTTCTGTGCCCTGAGAACATTGCTTGCACTTTTCCCAGATCCCCAGAACAGAATGCCATAGCTTAATACCGACTGTATATTGGAGAGGAAGAACATCCTTATAGTGCTCAGAAACAACTGATCCCTAAGCCTCCTCAACAGACCGCAAAATCTATTGAAACGTGTTTCTACAGCATTTATCTGCTTTTCCCAATTGAGGCACGGATCCACATAAATACCCCAAAATTTCATGCTATCTGCGACTGGGATTGATTTTTTGTCAAACCTAAGATATAATGACTCCATTGAGGTATTCAGCTTAGAAAACACCAAAAGACCAGTCTTATCCACGAAGAGTCTTAAGTCACAATCCCGACACCATGATCTCATCCGCTCCGCCAGCCGCCTCCGACCACGCCACAGAAGGTCCACCAGGGGTCAAGCCACTTCTTATAAAAATGTATGGCAAACCATCTGGACCAGATGAATGACATTCCTAGATTGCTAATACCAGCACAAACATCACTCCATGTTATCTATGGTTTTCTTTGGTATAAAATCAGTAATCTGAATATTTTCACGGGTATAAGTGGCTGAAAAATGCATGAAAACAAATTTACAATTTCCTCACCATCCTCTGCCGATTGTTCACCCAAAAACATTGAGTTAGGATATCCATCAGAACTACATGAATTATTAATATGTCTCTTTTAAGAGCCTAGGATTAGTAGGTATTTTTTGTTCTATATTATTCATATAGCAAGAGGCTTGAAGGGCCTTACAGCTGTCCTGCAGGGTAAAAAATACTCTATAATTATAATTGGAAATGCTTTCTTTATAAAGACAATGATTTTAGAATACACACCTAAAGCAGTGGCGGCTCGTGAGGTTTTAAATAGGTAGTGCGCAATTTATGTAGGTTTTTTCATACGCATAGGGGGATGGCCGCTGCAGGCGCCGGCGGCGGAGGCTTACCCGCCGGAGGCGGAAAGTTTGGGGGGTGCCACGCCCATTTTTTACCCAAAACTCGTTAAAATCGTTTAAAAAACATGAATTCGGCGCCCCCTTGAATGGTAATTGTTGCGCACTAAAAGAAATTAATAAGTAGGTACTTATCGATTCCAGAAGAGTAAACCATTAAAACAGTTTATTGTAACTACAAATCAATAAAGTTCAAAAAAAAATCAGGAGAAGTTCGAAAACGTTAAAAAATATATCGGTTTGATGGCAAAAAAGTGTTATTGTACATCTTTTTGTCGACTTTGCCGTTTCCTAGCTTTAAAGTGAAATTCCATTCGCCACAAGATTTCGGGGGTTAAAATGTCTGGTGAAAGACCGACCATCCTTTTTCTTGGCACATGTTTGGTCTAATTTTAAAACCGGCATCGGTCGCCCTAACCTCTTTATTTCAATCTTTTTATTCAGATCCAATAAAGAAAAGTTATTTTTAGTAATATTGTCAACTGAATTTATGCCCCCACAGCAATTGTCAGAACCCGAACTACTGGCCATGACAGTAGAATAATAGTATATAAATAAAAATATAAAACACTAAACAATATTACGTACACTAAACTCACGAGTTTATATGCAGGTAATTAACAAGCGTCAACGAACCGAACAAAACAAAAATAAATTCACGGCTCGACTGGAGTATAATACAGAATAATACTTATAATAGTAGTATGTAATATTCGCTCTAAAAAACGATTTACCTCTCACTTTTTCCACACAAGCTGAATTTTTCAGGACCTATAATAATATAATGTGTTGCATCAGCCGTAGCTTGAAGGCGAAGAGGCTGGACATATTTAATTAGGGCGTAAACCCATGACGTCTCTCATTGTTTATTGTGATACCTTTGTTAGTTTATAAGCAAAAAATATGGGATTCACTTTATTACCTTGTCAAGACATAAGCGAAACTTTTATAAAGAATATTTTTTTTCATTTAGGCCTTCCCTTTTTGTTAATTGAGTGTTATATTTAAAAATAACTATTTTTTAATTAAATTTTTGCACGGTTGAAACCGAGATATTTACATTTAAACTTTTTTTCGGCCATATGGGCTAATGCAAATGATTTTTTTTGAATAATTATCAAAAAATACTTCCTACAAAGACCTTATTGTGCATTGGACCAAAAAATAAGTATTTTTTCCTCTATACGATGGTACCAATATCTCGATTTTTGATGATAGTGACCTTTTGTGGAGTCTAATTTTGTATTACCTCCGGAATAAGGGTTATCTTATCATGTACTTTCATCCCTGAAAAAATCAGCTTGTGACACCATACTATATAGGCAAGAATTGCAAATTATCACTAAATTAAGCTACAAAGTGCGGATCTAAATAGCGCACGGATGAGCCTTGACTTCTCGTGATTTTACGAACATTCCCGACCGTTTTGCATGACGAAAATGCATTTAACAAGAGCGCCGAACACTAGCGCACGGCAGATTTAGACTAGTTGTGGTTACGGACGGAGGTCGCCGTTGGACGCTCTGCGTTTTGATCGTCGCCGTCGTGCCTCGATTTCGCTCTTATAAATAATGTATTCTGCGGCCAGTGGATATTCAAAAATATGTAAATTCGCAAATTATAGTTAGTTTATGTTAAATTGTATGTAGGGAAGATTTTATTTTTCCGTTTACTTTCGCAGGCAGTGCGCGCGCACGGGCGCACTTATTGAGAAGCCGCCCCTGACCTAAAGTCTGCTGTCTTTGTTGGTTATTAAATGGAAATTTTAAGCGCTGGTATTGAATATGTATATGCACATACCATGAAGCTGGAAGCTCGGAATATTGCCTGTCAGTGCACTAAATCTTGATGTGTAAAAGGTGTCTTGTAGCAAAGTTTGTATTTATTATTATTTATATTTGATACTTACATATCCGACAGATAAAACCTTGTTTGAATAATGTAAAGACAGAAACGGGAAAGTAGGCATAAAATAATTTATTAAAAGAAATTATAAACTTTTCACATTTACAATAAAATTAGTACCTATAGTTATTTTAGTATAATAAAAATTATAAAAATGCATATAATCTTGGAGAATAACTAGAAATACCTCAATGTAAGAATTTTTCTAAAGAATAAGCTAAAAATAATATTAAAAAGGTATTTATAAGGTTTTCTACGAGGTTCTCTATATTTTAGAACAAATAGTTGTTCACCGATTCCACCGCCACATCTTGCAAGAATCATTCAGGCACCCCCGAGACCGGTTTTTACCCTGTTAGGCGTCATCAGTCGGGTTTAGCCTGAATCACTCCTGCAAAATGGGCAATTTAAATCAGTGAACCCGTCGAAGAAGACATTTGCAAAGATTGTAATTCTTTTTTCGTCTGGTTGGATAGAAAGACATCTATGAACTAATGAATTATATAAAGTTCCTACTATAGAACTAATTATAAATATTCTTCATCTATTGGAAGATTACCTGTACCTGCACTTTATATTAATGTGTGGTCTCTGTGGTCTTTGGAAAAATTGTTTATTTATGCCTATTTCAAATGAAACAGAACAATTTTTTGATGCTGGTAAGATTTAATAGATTTCATTGCCTCAAAAACTGACCTAAATTAAATATTAGGTACTATGCATAAAAAGTATTGCGGATATTAACTAAAGCAATTGGCAACGTTAACCTAACATGGTAAGTATGTGTCAAAATGAACCAACATATGGCTGTCTGACAATATCATAAATAAATGAATTTTCTTAATTTTTTAGCTTACAAATATGTTTTAATAAATATTGCTGCTTTAATTAGGTTAATCCATGCATATAGAAGGTAAAAAGTGTTAACCCTAGATTGCCAACCTGCGTAAATTTTACGTATAGCTTTTCTTTAATTTAAAATAATTTGTCTATCTTTTGAATTCGTATTCTGCCGCGCTAGCAGTGCTTCCCCCACTACCACAACATTCCGCCGCTGGCCTCTCAATAATCCCGTAGTTGTCGTTTGTCAGTGGTTCAGGTTACAGTAATTATCCGCGCGTAAATTTTACGCATAGTTGGCAAAATCGTACATTGTTTGTGCGTATACTTTACGTATAATTGGCAATTACGTAAGTTTTCTTGACAAGGTTGTGTTTCCGGTTGTTAGTTATTATTTATTTATTTTAGATTAAAATGAGCGCCAAACAAATTTTAATGTCCAAGACAATCTTGTCAGATGAGGACTTAGAACAGATTCTCCAAGCTAGTGACTTTAGTGATTTAAGTGACACAGACAATGAGAACCAATGTGAAACGGACTTTGATTATGACACCGACGATAGTATTAGAGATAGAAATTATGTTCCAGATCCAATTGATGAAGAGCAATACGATAAAGATCTACAAGACGTGTGGGGTTATAACAAGAGAAAGCGAAACACTTCTAAATCTTCACAATCAACAAGATCCAAAACCCATGAGGATGCTTCTACTTCACAACAAGCTTTACTAGTTGATGCTCAAGACCTCGCAGATTCAGAAGACATTTTGATGCCCAATATTTTGATAGGAAAAGATGGTTACAAGTGGTACAGTGTAGCTCCAAAAAATGACGATAAACAAAAAACCCCAAAGAGAAATATTGTTTATATCAGACCTGGTCCAACTCAGGAAGCAAAACATGTCACAGATCCTGTTAGTGTGTTCAGTTTATTCCTAAATGACGATATCCTCTCCGAAGTCCTGCTACACACCAATCAAAAAACATTTGAACTGGCAGAAAAATATAAAGGACAAAATGCAACCACTTCACCAACAACTATGGACGAATTAAAAGCTTTGCTAGGCCTTTTAATTTTATCTTCGGCTCTAAAAGACAATCACCTTACCGCTGAAGTAATGTTCGATGATTCATTGTCGGGGTCCAGGTACCGTACCACGATGAGTAGAACAAGATTCAACTTTTTAATCAACGCGCTTAGATTTGATGATATATCTACAAGGGTAGAACGAAAAAGCATGTCTACCTTTGCTCCGATATCCGATATTTGGAATAAACTTATAAATAACTATACCAGATATTACAAACCTAGTGCCTATCTCTGCATTGATGAACAATTAGTTGGTTTCCGAGGTAGATGTCCGTTCAGGATGTATATGCCAAACAAACCAAATAAATATGGAATAAAAATAGTTATGTTATGTGATGTTGCCACAAAGTATGTCCTAAACGCAAGTCCTTATCTAGGAAAATCCACTAATACGAATGGAGAACCCCTGGCAGATTATTTTGTAAAATTACTTACTAAACCAATTTGGGGAAGTAACAGAAATATAACAATGGACAACTGGTTTACCAATGTTCCATTAGCCAACAGACTTCTTGAATCTCCCTATAACCTGACACTCGTCGGTACAATTAGAAAAAATAAAGCACAGATACCCCCAGAACTGCTAAATATAAAGTTGAGACCAAGTGGAATATCAGTGGCTGTTTTTACTGAAACCACTACTTTGCTTTCCTATAAACCAAAGCCCAACAAAAACGTCCTGCTATTGTCATCTATGCACACTACAAATGTGATAAACGCTGGCACATCAAAACCCGAAATAATTCATGTATACAATGCTACTAAAGGGGCAGTGGACGCATTTGACCAAATGGCTTCCAATATGTGCTGCAATAGAAAAACAAGACGCTGGCCCCTTTCTATTTTTTATAATATGTTGAATATAGCCGCTATAAACTCATACATTATATATAACCATAATATGGCATCGGCTGGAAAAAAATCGGAATCCAGGTTGAACTATATGATAAAACTTCATGAGCAGCTAACTAAACCCTGGCAGGAAACAAGATTGCAGATGCCTACATTGCCTAAAAAACTAAAAACAGCCATTTCAAGTACGCTGGGTGAAAATTCGCAAGTAGAAAATACGAGGTTAGAGAAAAAGGGAAAACGAACTTATTGTAGCTTAAGAGAAGAATGACAACTACATATTGTCATAGTTGTCCACGACCCCTTTGTGGAGAACACCAGTTAAAAATGTGTTCTGAATGCGCTAAATCTAACTGTAACTAACTTAATAATTATATGTATTTTTTTTCTGTTTAGTAATTTAGTATTAAATTAGGAAATAATGTTGTTTATTTTTAGTTGAAAATACATGTTTGATTAGTAAAAAATATAATTTATGTAGTTTATCTACAAAATGTATTTGATACTTCTTAAAAAAGGTAAAATAAGAGTATTCTTCAAATAGGCGTAAAATTTACGTATAGTTGGCATTAACGTATATTTTTTTAAGGTTGGCAATCTAGGGTTAAAATATTGTGTTATTGAATCTTTATGGAAAAAGTGACAAAACTACTGTCCGTAATATTGACTGAAACCCAACTAATGCAATTAATATTATACTTGCCTACTCATAATAGCGATATAACCAATATCATCTCATTCTCTCGATGTAACAACTAAAGATAGCATACCTGGTAAACATCTTCATGCATATATGACATTTTAACTCCTCTACATCTGAGTGGGTCTTTGAATGTCTGTTGAGTGAGTATTTTGAGCTATACTTTTTTGAACAAATAACACAAGTAAAATCTAAAGTATCTTTTTTCAAATTGTACTCTTCCCCTTCATCAGACTCTCCATAGGAATTTTGATTATCACAGCCGAAATTTTCAAGATCACAAGGTTGTTCTAAATTTGCATTTTCTTCATGTTCAATAGGTTTTGAATCAGGCAATATGTCCAACTGAGCTCTAATGTCTGTATTTCCAACAAGATTTCCTGTAGCATATTCAGTTTTTACAGTTCTGTAACTTAGGTAATCAGTGACCTTTGTGTCTATATTGGATGAATCTAAGGAACTTATGCAAGATACAGCTTCAGTAGGGGCAGGTAATGACTGTTTTTGATATTCATACAATTGCAGTAATCTTGACTGAGTGTCAAAACACAGTTCTCTATATAAATAACATATTGCGAGTTTCTCCAAACAGCTATTACAAATACTTTGGGGCAAAACATCTGTATTGCTTACCTAAAAATTATAAAATTGGAAGGTAGGGTAGCTTGGTATGCAGGTACTTACTCTGAAATGAATATTTAAATGTTTATTGTCAGTAATACCTGAATGGAAGTACATTTGTATAGAATTGAATTAAGTGCTTCTTCCTTGTTAGATAAACTTAAAACGGAAAATAATGATGTTAACTGGGTGTCTGAAGACATACATGTTCTACAAAGATTTACAATAGTTTTCGGGAATAATGGATCATGGTTCATGTTCATATTGTTTATAAATTAATAAAACACTGTAACAAAGCCACTGTAACATAAAATTAAAAAATAAACCACCTTTTATCAGTTATCACATTTCAAAACATTAGTGTTTGTTTGAGTTTTGTGTTTTTTAAAAAAGTAAATAAAAACATTAACAGGAAGGATGGACGATAAGTATCGATGCATCGAAAACATCGATGTTTTCCTACCTAAGTTCGATACTGATGTTCCATGTTTTCACATATCGAAAATTCGGAACAATCGATGTTTAGTCAACATTTATTTGGCGTAGGGATCACTTCCGATTCGTCTTCGGTCGAGTAAACACGCGTTCGATGACGGCTCTTTGGGCGCCATTGGAACAGGCCATTGGGCTACACATGGCAAACGTTTAGTGACCGTTTTTTCTCCCCGAGGAAGCACCAGACGTCCCAGCCAGCGTCCTCTGTCTGTGCCACTTCAGTGTATAAGTGTTTAGGCCTGTTCATTTGGTCTGCTCTCACTGCTCTAAGCGGCTTGGAGCAGGTGATCGCTGTTCATTTGGCTCCAGCAGCTGATATTTTTTTGTTCGCTTGGGATAGAGCACTGTGCTCGAGATCAGTTAGATCATGCACCTAGTCTGGAGGTGTAG
Source organism: Pissodes strobi (assembly GCA_016904865.1). Lineage (NCBI taxonomy): Eukaryota > Metazoa > Arthropoda > Insecta > Coleoptera > Curculionidae > Pissodes > Pissodes strobi. The sequence continues at coordinate 220,670 of MU182277.1, read as the reverse complement.
CAGTTAGAGCAAAAGCAGAAAGATGACAGATAATCAACAAAAACCGCGGAATATAAAATAATAATATAATCCCACTTTATAAATTAGGCTGAAAGGCATCGTGGTCCTTTTTGAGAAAAATATCCCTATATATAAAATATCCTATCCACGTGCTGTCTTAACCAAAAGCGCGTTCGTTTGGGGTAGCGAGCTAGAAAGTAGTCCGAGCAGGAAATATCTGCTTGGAGTAGAGTTATGACATTTCGTGTTCTGCTCCAAGCTGATTTCTTTGATTTTCCGAGCAGGTTGAGTAAGGCCAACTGAACAGGCCTTTTGTCTATAGCCAGAGGAAGTACCCAGCCCATATGTCAATGACCCAGCCACGGCCACCTAGGTGGCCGTGACCCAGCACAGAACACCATGGTATGTGATACCCAGTGTGGGGCTTCTGTCTGTCCCGTTTGAAAAAGTCGGTGGTCGTGACATGACTTCAGAGTCAGACAAGGTCGCGGTCGCCCCCTAATAAGGCCCTCGATCCAACAAGGGTGTAACTTATCTCGGATGGGTCGCCCCAGCTCTAACTAAGCCCGGACGGGGGCTGTACTGGCAAATTGCCTCGTATCAGCGCCAAACTGCTCCCTTCTTGAAGGGGTTTAAAATTCAAAGTTCAAGTTTGGAGAAGGGGGGGGGGGGGCTACCACTAGTGGGTTTCGCGCATAGCTCATTAAGCTCATTGGCCCAGTAAGGCCCTCGACCGGGCTTAGCTAGAGCTGGGGCGACCCTGTCAGATAGGTTACACCTTTGTTAGATCGGAGGCACTATATTTTTGGACCCCTCCGCAAGGTGTCAAGCATACGCTCTCTTAAAGTGATAGTCGGAATTACACACAAATATAAAATGGTGGCTCTAAGCCGAATCTTAGCAGGCACAGACAGAAATGGTCCCGTGGGAACATCCGGCCCCCCTCGGCCTTACCATCGGCGTGAATGAATATTTCTTCTGGCCAGAACGCCCAATTCTTCCTCGAGGAGAAACAGCGGTCACTGAACAATAGCCACGTGTTCACCCAAAATGGCGACAAAGAAGCCGTTAACAAGACGCGTACTTACTCGACCGAAGATCGAGCAAGTCCATTTATTGGATTGGTCAGTTTTTATTGGTTGCGGGATATCCGGTGCTAGTGCTACTGCTCTGTCCCTTGTCATATATGCTAGAGCCAACAATGGTTACTAATTGCAAAGTCCTTAATCAAATATTCACTCCTTTAAAAAAAAAAACTTTTATTTGACGACTGATATTTGAGTTCAAACATATTTTTTCTTTTTCTCCCCTTGCATGTTTTATTTTTGGTCTATGCAATGTGTTAGTCTATAAGTTCTATATCGCTCGCATGTCGTGTTGATATCGAGTAGCGTCGTGAGGATAAACATGTACAAAAATATGAAGTGTATTGACTAATAATATTGGAAATCGGGATTAATTTTAGAATGTTTAAGAATAGTTGGAAAAGTCAGTTGAAAAAGAAGACGTCGTGGCAGGAGGGGCGGTCACTGAACCGGTCTATCGTCCTTGTCACCCAGTTGACTTGGATAAATGCTACATGCAAAGCCCACATTGAATCAAACAACAACAATACGTGTATAAAAATATTTAGATTGTGTTATGTAGTGGTCTATAAAAATGGGTTTAATGAGGAAAATGTTTTCCAGGTTATACTAGGTGTTCAGTATATTATTATGTACTTGTACTGTAGTATCAGTATTTTATAAAAAGTCGATAAATTGTGTTCAACGTTGATTGACTAATATGCGTCTATTAGACAATCAACGGTATAAATAAATATTGATAAATATAGTCGTAGAAATAGGATGAGTAAAACTTCAATATTGATAGGTAAAATACTAGGAGACAGGACCGTCTTGTGAAGAGTATAGATAACTATTGTGGAGTTCTACATAATATTTGTTCTTTGTATTTTGAAAATCTAGAATTAGAGTTGTAATAAGTATTAAGACAATTTATAAACATAAATGTACAATATTAAATATTGTTTTCAATGTATAAAAGTTTTCGTTTTATTTAGTTAGGAGTTTTATAGTTAAATTTATTCATATTTTTTAAACTTATTTAATTTCTACAGGGTAGCATAGACAGTAAATACGATTTTAGTTAATAATTTTTGAGTTATCTATGTTATATCTCATTGAACAGAGAAAATTTAAGTTAATGCACACACAGGCTCAAAAGCCTATACACTAACAAGGCGTTCCCGCAATCGTGCTTAAGAAATGTGCTGCTGAACTTACAGCTCCACTATGCAGGCTTTTCTCTCTATCATACCGAACTGCATGCTTTCCTTCTGGTTGGAAAAGCGCTCAGGTGCAACCAATCACAAAGGAAGATAAAAAAAAACGACTACAAATAACTACCGGCCAATTGCCTTAGTTCCCATCATGTCCAAAGTCATGGAGAAACTGATCTACGAACAACTCTTAAAATATCTCGAATCATCAGGCATAATAAGCACCAGTATGGCTTCCGCAAGCTCAGATCAACGGGATCTCCTGACTTACGTGACCTACCTGCGGACCAAAGCCATCGAGAGCTACGGCGAATCACGTGCAGTGGCTCTCGACATATATAAAGCATTTAATAGTGTGGCATGACGGATTGTTAAGCAAATTGACAGTATACGGACTACCACCAGCACTGCTTTTATGGCTTTTCAATTTCTTAAGGGATCGAAATAAGCACCCGAGTTGGTATTGATGGTCATTTCTCGGATGAATTTAAAATAAATGCCGGAGTTCCTCAAGGGTATATGTTATATCCCACACTGTTCCTGCTCTATATCAACGATCTCTTAGACAGGTCAAACAATTCTATTTACAGCTTTGCAGACGACAGCATTCTTATATCCTCATTCATGTCGCGGACTCCAATGACCGCTGCTCGTTCCCAACGTGAGCGAGAAATTCAGATTGCTTCCATCAATGAGGATATGAACGCCATCGTGGAATGAGGTGAGGAAAACAATGCCGAGTTTTACGCCAAAAAGACTCAAGCAGCTGTATTCTCAAAAAAAGCAAATACCGCAGGACCTGACTTATAGTTCGCCCAGCCGCTGTTGACCCTCGAAACGCATGCAATTGCATGCGTTTCGAGGGTCAACAACGGCTGGGCGAACTATATCAATGACAGACAACACAACCAGTGACAGACACTGGCCACATCCATAAGCTTGCTAGGCATCAACGTAGAAAACAACATGTCTACTGGAATACTGTTCCCATCTGTCGGGCTCGGCATCCAAAGACTTGCTCACGATATTAGACTCCTTACAGAGGAGAGCAGTCCGTCTTGTGGATGTCCCACAGGTGACTAAAGACCTTGGTAGCCTTAAACATCGAAGAAAACTGGCGGACCTACCTCTATACTGTCGATACCTCTACGGAAGGTGTTCGAACAAACTGGTACTTATGATTTCGCCCAGAGTTGTGTCAAACAGAAACACCCGTTAGACACAAGCTGCTGATCAACACCTAGGACGTTACTGTTGCGGGACTTCTTTGTGAACTGCCTCGCTCTAGAATGGACTTCCGAGTAGTTTTCCCGAATATTACAACCTACAGCGCTTTAAGTCCAACGTCCACCGTCTTCTCCGCACACGCACCGCTCGTTGAGTTGTATAGGATTTTCCCTTTGTGTGTGTGCCGAACATAAAAAAAAACAAATTTTCAATCACATTAGAAAATTTTATACCTATTAATAAACATTAAAAAAACCATTGTTTATAAAGACAATGATAAAACAAAATATCGATCTTATCGATGTTTTGATCTCGACGATTTATGAACATCGATGTAAACATCGATGTTGAACGATCGATGACCTCAAAGACAATAATAATAAAGAATGGAAAATTATCGAGCAAAGCTCAAGGAAACAAGTCTACAGTCCTTCATTTCGAAGGTGACTGCGGTGGTCCTTTAGTTTTAAAGGAAACACACCAACGAGAGATTATTTAGCGTACGCCGCTTTTCAAGTACTTCGAAATAAATTCTCAATTATTTCTTATCAAGAACCAATATATTAGGCAAAACATTACGTAACTAAGGTATGGCGCGAACATAATCCGGCAATACAAGCTTTGTTGAAAACCACCTTAAAAGAGATCGAGCGGTATGCGGTACGGCTTCAGATAACGAACGCATCACTACAGCCTACAGCAGAGAACAGTAGGTGTTCTCTGACTACAGCACAGGTGATATTTCGTTATTCCAATTAGTTCTCGTTTTCCGGAAGCCAGTCAGAAATTAAGGTCAATATTGACATTTTCAATCTGTCAATGTCAATAATAATAATGAAAAATAAAGAAGTAAACAAAGATTTGTAGTTATTGGACTGCCTAAACATTGATTTCGGGGTTTGTTTTTTACTAATTGTAATTAATTGAAGTAGTGTTCACATACATGTAAAAGCTTTCTTATAGATTTATATTTAGTACCTGGCTTTTCGGCTTTGGGAAGGTTATGGTATTTTATGAAATTCTTTTTTGCTTTTTGATTAACAAGTTCTCGTTTTAGAAATGTTAGTTTTGTGTTTTCTTACGAATTTTGCTGTTATGGATTACAATTGATGCATAAAGCTATTTGATATTGTATTCAGGACTTCATTTTGAAAATATTAAGTGGTACATATACTTAATACTAATCTAATACCTTTTACCAAATTGTAATCCAATACTATGAGAACTCAATTCTAACGCTTGCTTTTTTTCTTAAGATGCAGTCTCAGCTCGCCGCAGCATTATTAGGGCATAATACTAATGCAACTTCTACTCCGAATCATTTAGATGATGATGAAAATAATAGTTTTCGTGAAGAAGACACAGAGGTGGAGCAGGAAGAATTTGATGAGGTTTCTGTTTTTTTCTTTTTGGTGTATGGGCTTTAGTAGGTTTTATTTTTTTTTACTAACGTTTTAGTAGTTAAATAAAGTTTACGTATCATTTTGATTTTGAAGATTAATTTATATTTTTTATTGACCAACTTCAGCTAGTCACACTATATAATAAAATATTAGGATGGGTTTATCAGTGGTTGACCTAAGTAATACTGACTTGACTATTTAAGGATATATTACAATATATTTCAAAGGACATTTCCAACCTTTACTGTTATATGAATTGTTTTGTATTTTATGATTTAATAACTTTCTGTTTGTGCAGTCTTGTGTGTTATCATCAATATCTCAATCTGTGCATGTTAGGATAAGGATTAGTGCACAAGTTTCAGAATAATTGCTGTCTATTTTTTGCTGATCACTAGGGTTGCCAGTTTTGTTTTAGGTCAAAATAAGCCTGGAGCTAAAAAAAAAGCAGAAATATGAAAGAAATGAAAAAAAAAATGCAACATGTTTTAAAACTAATTTAAACATTTGAAGCTAGACTTTGTTTACTTAAAACTATTTTGTTGTATGGATTGTATTATTTTTTAAATTATAAATTTTATGTGGTAGGTTTTAAGGGCAATCTTAATTTTATAATATTTTCTTTTATGCTTTGTTAACAACAATTCCACTTGTTAAAACAATAAAGCATACTTTGACTTTGACTTTAAATGCAACACTAAAATAATGTAAGAATATGGCTAATATTGTACTTATACCTACATAATGATTTCAAACTGTTTAAGTAACCTCATAAAAGAATATGGAAAAACAAAACTATTTTTCTACTATTTTTCTAAATGATGCTGTTATTATTATCCACAAAAACATAAGTTTTAGAATGTGATATAAGATATTATCATAAAAAGTCTACTTGATATTTACTTGCTAACCACACAGCTTTAAGAAGGTCATTATAGATATTTCTGGGAACTTCAAATTAATTTAAAGCAACAATTCACTATTAATTCAGTCTGCTAAGCAATGATTTTTTGAGCACTGTTGCTAAGAAAAATTTACAGGAAATAAATTTGGAGTTGACTTAAAATTTAAAATTTTCGTGTGAAGTGTAAAAACGGGACAACTACTTAGCGTCTCACTACACCTCGCCCGGGGCCTGGGACCTCAGACAAAACATTCAAAAATGGAACGATCCCGGAAAAAATGGGACACCTGGAAACACAACTGATCACAGGTCAGAAAAAATAAGGCAATTGAACTGAATGCTTTATTTGTATCAATATATCTTGCATGTATTTGTTTATATATTATTAAAAACGTCTACTCCAAAGTATTTAAGATCTAAGTTAATTTAAAAAAATCAATTTTAGCATTATGTTAGATTGAATACTCTTACTATATGCCAGCAGACCACATCTCTCATTGATTGCTATTTTACTTACATCATTGTGAGAAGTTTTAAGTAATGCGTTTTAGTGTTTTATAGATATTTTATTTCTTGCCATCTGCTATATACAAAAAAAAATAAGATTGGCTTGACTTGAGTCTAGTTTTGGTATTTTTAGCAATAAGTTCCTAATACGTATACATAGTTACGACACCACATATTTTTCATTCTGTATTTGTGCAAAAAAAGAGATTATTGTTTATGATATGGACGTAAAATTGTAAACTAAGGTTAAAGTTGACTAGTTGAGATTATTACATTTTATTATTTGCAAGATTAGTTTCTAAAGCTTAAAGCTTAGATTTTCTAATTAAAATATCCCGAGGTCAAGCTCCTGGGCGGTAAAATTGATTAACTTTTGCCAGTATCATAGAATTTTAGTTACGGACTTGTCATTTTACAGTACAGCATAATTCTTAATTCTTAGTCTAAATACACTGCTCAAAAATATTAGGGGAACACTTCTTCGCACCCCTGTAACTTTTAAACTGGTAATAATCTAAAGATGGAACATACGTATTCTAAAAGACACACATTTTTTCATAATAAATCGAATAATGTAACATTCAACTAATCATTTATTCCTAAGGTAAGATTAACAATTTAAGGAAAGTACGAAAAACAAAGTGAAGATGTAGGAATTTTCTATGGATAGCGTTGCGCTATTTGGGTATACATGCGGTTTAGTATCGCGTGTGTCGTCCAGCAGCACGAATTACTTCCTGACACCTCCGTGGCATACTTCGCACGAGCCTTCGGATGTCTTCCTGTTCTATAGAGTCCCACTCTTCAACCAGGGCTTCTGTGAGTTGTTGAAGTGTCTGAGGTGGATTTGGGCGGCGTCGAATACGTCTGTCCAATATATCCCATAAATGTTCAATTGGATTAAGGTCGGGGCTCAACGCTGGCGAATCCATTGTACGAACTTCGTGTTCATTAAGAAAATTTATAGTAATTGCAGCAGTATGAGGCCTTGCATTATCCTGCATGAAGAGGAAATCAGGTCCTATACCATATGCTGCAGGAATGATGTGATCTGACAGAATGATATCAATATACCTTTCAGCTGTAAGATTTCCTGGTATCACTACAAGATCTGTTTTTTCTTACAAACTTATTCCACCCCAGACCATTACCTAACCATCTCCAAATCTGGATACTTCTTGCACAGTAGCAGTGGAGTAGCGTTCATTGGGACGTCTATACACACGTACCCGGCCATCACAACGGGTTAGACGAAATCTTGATTCGTCTGTGAAAAGTACAGGTCTCCAGTGTCGAAGTTGCCATCCCAAATGATCACGGGCAAAGTTTAATCGCATAGTTTTATGACGTCGCGTTAAAACAGGTTCTCGTACCGGTCTTCTTGGCTTTAAATCGGCTTCTCGTAACCTGTTTCTAACTGTCTGGTCTGAAATGGTTACCTGATGAGCCGTTTTAAGTTAATTTTGAAGATCTTTTGCTGTGGATGTTCGTCTACGCAAAGAAGTTAGTGCCAAATATCGGTCCTGGATGCGTGTGGTTTTTCGTTTTCGACCTTGTCCGGCTCGTCTTTTATATCGCCCAGTCTCCCTATAGCGATCATACACACGCTTGATGACCGATGGGCTGCGATTTAAATTTCTTGCCACTTGTCGAATTTTAACACCACTTTCAATTAAAGCTATGACACCAGCGACTTCTATCTCGCTAAGGTCTCTCATTTTGACAAATAATGAATTCAACAACAATAAACTGTCATACCGTTGCCCATTGAAGTTGTCTAAGCCTGCTGCAATATAAAATCTAAATACGAATATTTTCCTGATCACTTTATTTTTTGTACTTGTTCTGGAATCTCAAACTTTTCAGAGATAACTAGCATAAACCCGTTTCTTTTCTATCAAATCACTAATACAAAATGTACATCAATTACGAAAATATTATTTTCACGCGTATGTAGCAACGATCTAAAAAGTTACAGGGTTACCAAATAGTGTTCCCCTAATTTTTTTGAGCAGTGTAGTAACAATCTTATATTTTGGTATGTTCACAGTCAATTAATCACATTGTAATTATTGTTCAAAAGAACATTAAATAAAATAAGTTACTTAAGTATTAAAAAACACAACGCATTAAGATTTCTAGAGAATTAAAACAGTGGCGGCTATTCAGCGGAAGTAGGGGAAGTGCCACTTCCTCAAGAAAATGTAATTTAAAAAAATACAATTAATTCATTCATCAGTAAAATAATATATTTTAAGATTCAATGATACAATTTTCTTAGTTTAGGAATAATCTGTTTCCCGTTACCCCCCTAATAACTAATAATTCAATTATTTTCAAATATTAAAATCAATGCTTCATGAAACAAGAACAAGAATCTCGCCACCTGCACATTGCCCGTTAACTCCACTATCGAATAGAACAGAGGTGAACCCACATGAAAATGTCTATTTCTTTTCGCGTACGCGCCGATAGCAGTGACAATCTCATTATCATTTGTGTAGACCTTTAAGGCAGAGGTATCGCTCGAGAGCCGTCGAGTCATCAAAAGTATAAGTGCAACTAGTTGGTTGCCATGACAACGATGACGTCGTAATGGTCATACATTTGTTCGGTTTGCAATGATTGGAAGAGCTGGCGTGTAGCACTTCCATTCTCAGATCAACGCGTCCAATTGCGAGTTTATTAGGGGACATTCCGCCGTGAATTCTTGGAATTATTTTTTATTTACATTCCACGGTTGATCCATTATAGTATTATACAAGAGATATTTTCTATATATTCTAGTTTTAGTGTGTTTTTCGTAGACATGTGATTTGTATTAGCAACAAATCATTTTGTTGCTAATACAATATGAATATATTTTGTTTTTTGATGCTTTACCCAAAAAATACCGGTAATAATTATTAAATAATTTTGGCAGTTGGACGCTGTTCCTTCTGTCGATGTCGGTAGCTCTTCCCCACTTTTCAAAGCCGCGAGCCGCCACTGAATTAAAATTAAAAAACAAGTTCAAAATGAGCACAACAATAGGCATACATATGGTGATTTCTACACACAATAATAAAACTTAGAATAAAATAATCACTAGATTAGATTTGATTGGTTCTCTGAAACTCACAAATCCAATATTGAAAAGATCTATATTCAATTTCTTCATCACAGAATTTGCAAGTCTTAAAAATGTAGTTATAAGAGAATTGTACCCATA
>MU182277.1:130384-186137 GCA_016904865.1 Pissodes strobi | reverse complement strand
GTTTAGATTTTTCTAGAGAGTCCAAAAATGTAGTAATATACAGGGTGTTCCATTTAAAAAAATATCAAAGTGACCCCTAGCACTTTTATTTGATGTTCAATTGTTTTTTGCTGAACATATCCGAATTCGCGGGAGAAAATTACATAAGATTGCTATTTCAGTTTTTTTTTATATAAAAGTACAGGGAAAGTAAAAAAATCGTCTTGTCTAGTCCTCGTTGGATAACTCTGTACAAGGTCCTATTTATTTCTGCAAATAGTAAATAGTGATCCCTCTTTATCTTTATTGACTTAATAGTAATTAGGCTTGACTATCTTAGTTAATTTTGGGTTTACTTGTTTTTAATTAAACTAACTTTCTTTCTTTTTTTTTGTAGATTTAGTTAAGTTAACATGGCTTAGTCATTGTGTACTAAGTATTCGGACAATAAAGCTACTTTTAATTTGAATTTTGAATTTGAGTTATGAACGCTGCGATATTTAGTGTTATGCGAATAGCAATGCGAAGATTTAGGGAGACAACCTTCTCCATATTTGGCAATAAATTTTAGATGCTACATTTTTTTGCTTCTTTTCTGGGTGGTCGATACAAACAAATTAATTTTCTTAACTTATTTTGACCACAAAGGTGAAGGTAGCAATTAACGGTATAATTACTACTAGCAATTAAAGTAGTGGACTGTATTAAAATAGGGTGATGGGGTTTTGAACATAGATTATGTAAATTGAAACCACGTTGGTATGTCAGTTATTAAATCCTTTAATAATGTAATTATGCATTTGCATTTGAATTTAATATGGTGAATACATAGGTACAATTTATATACAGTTTCTAAGCTACTTTCATGCATTCAATCATTCATACATACAACTAAATATGTAACACAGGTTACTTTTCTAGATTCTTTAGGAAATTTATATTTACAATTATATTCAAGAATAAAACAGTGTATTTCCTGAATGTGATCAACTTTTCTATTTTCTAACAACTATCTGTTCCTTTCTCACGAAATACCTTGATTTACTCTTGTCTCTGCTTCCCTCCAACAAGGCAGGGATCTGACTTCAATTCTTAATTTAAGTAGCACAGGCACGATACAAATTACAAATTTGGTGCCGCCATTTTACTGCTGTTCTTCAATTACCATGAGACGTTTCGTCGTTTCTGGCTGTAAGGAATTGCTTAAAAAAACCCAAAGGAGGTCTTGTCCAAACTTGGACCAAGATAACTGAAGTGCACTAGATATTTTCTAATATCTGTGCATACTAAAAGAGAAATTGCCTAAAAGGGTAGGACCTTTTGGCGCGAAGAGGCACTTGCTACAGAGCGATGACGGGACCGATCTAACGACGTTGAGTATTAGCAGAGCACTAACTTGTAATTTCTTCTTCTCGCTGGCCTTAAGGCGCCAAGCTAAAAGTCGGCTGACAGTGGGGATCTTTATATGATGGAATCGACCATCCAGGTTTGGACTAAGGGGTATTAACGAACTGACATATGCTGATTTAAATGCACAAATTTCTGTTTGCCTGGGGTTAAATAAATCTATTCTTGGATCAATCATGACTCATTCATACTACATACATAGAGGTTGTTATCACCAAACTATCCGGTGAAAAATGACAAGTTAATACACTTGTTGGGGTGTTTCCCCAACAATGGGTCCTTTCTATTCACCAACCGTAAGAGTTTCTAGACATCGAAAATGAATACAAACTTGGCGTCACTGTCTTGCAAATGAGAAGGTCTTTTGTGATTTTTTTTAAGGAAGTGAAGAATTTTTCGTTTCTTTCCCTGGCTGTAACTCGGCGTCACTCGATTCGTCACCATGACATTCGTTTTTTTTTCGTTTCTCACAAACATCTGTTTGAACTTTCATTATTGGCAAAGCTTTCTTCGAGTGACTTACTATTAACATTTATCGTTAACCACGAAAATAATATCTGAAAATTGTAACCAATTGTTGTTGATAATATAATAGAAGAAGGCCACTTTACTTCAGTGTTGGGATTTTCTGCCGATCATATGAAAGCTTTTGACAGAATTAATCACGAAATACGGATCAAACTTCATAAATAGGCGTAAAAGTTTGGACTTTATCAAACGTCTACCGTGCGACTTGTAAACCATTTCAGAAATACATTTATAATGTATTTTAGTCCGGGCAATAATCGAATATTGCTTTTCAGTTTGTTCTACATATTATGGAGTTTATATTAGTCAGGTTGAACGAGTGCAGCACAGATTTCTAGAAAAAATTTCATATTAATTCCTAGATTACCACTTGATATTAATTCGCTTGAATTGCACTAGCGACAAAACGCTCTTAAATTGCTATTTAATATGCCATCATTGCTACCAGTCTCCTGAATCCTGTTTCATTCAATACTCTCATTCTGAGTTTGTACAACCATATTATATATTTTTAAGAAATGACTTTCTGGAAGAAAAGTTTAAAAGTAAAAGCCTTATATACTAGAAACTACGTATAACCATCAGACACATATCCTATTTCCGTTTTCTAACAGAATATTAGTTTGATTTAAAAAGCTTGCGGACAGCGTACAGTTTCTTGTTTCTTTGTATTTTTAGATCTTCAGATAACTCATGCTTTTCCATGTCGCAACACGAAAGCAGACAGAGCTAATGCGCCTCAAGTAGAAGGTGATATTGCGAAAACGATCGAAAAGGAAAAGCTGACTTTGGTCGGATGGTACCACTCGCATCCCTTTGCTGCGGCGGCGCCCACTCTAAGAGATGTAGACGCTCAGTTGGAGTATCAGATCAAAATGAGAGGCACACATGACAATAGTTATACACCTTGTATCGGCATAATAATTTGTAAGTAATCGCCTTGAATTTTATATCAAAAATGACGTTTGCAGGTCTAAATATTGCTATCGATTTCTCCTATTGAAATCCTTTATAATTTAATTGTAGTTGGTTTACTTGTAGAAGAGGATCTACTTTAGTAGTCTGTGTTGACATTTTTATAATAAATAAATGCAAAAAAAGACTGTTGTATCTGCTAGAACAGCTGCGACCGACGAAAAGTTAATAACTTAATCGTCCCGGGGGGTGGGGTAATAAGTAGGTGTATTGTCAGACGACCAGAAATAGTGTCATTTCTGTAGTGCTCGATTTTTTTTTCGCCACGTCTCGCCGTCATGGCCAACTAATAACAATACTTAAAAGCCGTATTTGCATTGCATTTTGTACAATCGTAGCATAACCGTGTGTTTTCAATGCTTCCTCAATTTATTGGAAATTTGATGACTTGCTGAGTGTTTCAAAAGTTCTGTTGGGTGCCTAGTGAAATTTCGCATCGAATGGGAATGTTCATTTTCCTGATAATTGTGTGCAACTAGGGAAATTTTGGAGAATTATAAGTTCCGACAGATAAGGGAATTGTTAGAAAAACACAACAAAAACTATATTCCAATGAGGATTAGTGAACACAATCGAGGCTCGACTTATCAAGGGGTGTTGGCAGCACACAAAATGTACGAAATATAGTACATTTATTAATCAATAAAATGAAGTCTGAGATTTGTGAGGAGATAGCAGTGAGTAAAAATCCGATATTTTCATGCGACTACTGTGGGGGAAAATACTGTAAACAATGTGCCAACCTAACTTCTTCTAAGGTGAAGGTCCTGGAGCTGAAAGAGTCCAGGATTCTGAAATTTAGATGCCAAAAATGCGTTAAATTCGTTACACACACCTTACTTATTGGAAAAGTTGAAGACAAAGAATACATAATATAATAAATAATAGATCTTCTACGGCCAAAAATTGCAGGATTGGAATGAATCATCCCAATCTGAGTGTCCTATGCGGATACCCTATAGTAAAGCTGCAAACTAAAAAGCCACTAGGTAATGATTTCGAATTTACCAAGCATAATAATTAAGCCAAAAGGACAGCAAAATGCGACTAAAATTGAAGCAGATATCAAGAAAACGATCATTCCAGGTTCCAGCAGACTTGAAGGTGACCGTAAAGAATGCCCCGGGGGTTTGTGATTAAGTGCACAACAATGATATAGAGATCCTCAAAAAAGAAGCTGAAAGAGTACGACGATCAAATAACGAAAATGAGATGGACTCACTTTAAGATTGTTGGCTTTTCTGATGAGATGGAGCAGTATAACATAACACGATCAATTCTGAATCAAAACCAAATTTTAGAAGATCCAAGCAATATAAAAATTACATATACAGGGTGAAACAAATTCGCTTCTCACCATTAGGATGTCGGAAACCATAAGAGATACGAAGTCTGTTAAATGGGGGCAAAGTTGCGCAATTTAGGGGTCATTGATATGCCGGCCGTTGAAAAATTTAGAAAATTCCGACTACTTCCGGAGATATCCGTAAAAAAAACGAAAATCAGCTTTTTTATTTTTAGTTTTCCCTGACTTTATTTGAAGAGATAATATAACATAAATTTAACATTATTATTGCCACTTTTTCTTCTTCATAAGATGGCCGTATCAAATTTTAAATTTAACGTTTCGTGTCCGGATCCCCATCATCAACTAATTTTTTTTATATACGGACCTGGATTTTTTATTCAATTTTTTGGAAGTCTTTGGTCTCCTTACACCAGCGATGTATCACACTTATCAATAAATGAACAAATCTAGATTTTTTCCATAAGACAATGTGTTCGCTATTGGACAAGTGTGATACATCGTTAGTTTGGGGGACCAAAGGCTTCTAAAAAAATTAAATAAAAAATCCAGGTCCTTATTTAAAAAAAAAATGAAGTTGATGATGGGAGTCCGGACACGAAACGTCAGATATAAAGTTTGATACTGCCATCTTATAAAGGAGAAACAGTGGCAATAATAATGTTAAATTTATTTTATATTATCTCTTGAAATAAAGTCAGGAAAAAATAAAAATAAAATAGCTGATTTTCGGTTTATTACGGATATCTCCGGGACGCATATACGTAAACTGCAGACGCACAAGGGATAGCCAAACGATTCGTAATTGTCCGGATAGGATCGGCCTAGAACTTGGCCTGCGTCCAGAATGCGCGCGTAAACTGGAGACGCTGAATGACCTTAAACGTCTGCAGTTTACATTATTTAGAGATAGAGGTAAAATTTTTTTATAAAGCGATTTTAAAAAGGGGTATAAACAATGGAAAACATAGTTCCAAAGGGTTATGAATACAACTTTATAAACCAAAGTAGTTTCAGAACAAAACTACAAGCTAAAGAAGAAATAGAGGTTAGTATAATTAGATTTTCTGCACCAATTGCCAATGCAACGGATCACACAATAAACAGATATTTAAATTGGTGTTTTTAGGAGAAATAGTTTGAAATCATTATAAGGATCGGCATAGTGAAATACATATTTGATAGAATTGCTTGGTTTCAAATAGTGACCGCTCGGATCTTGAGTTTGTTGCGAACCAAAGTTTATGATAGGTATCCCTATTGTATAGTGTGGCAAAGTACGATATTTCTTTTATTATCAAAAATACGAAATCATATTTTGCCTAAAAGTTGTAGGTTTGTAGCGGTTTTAGAGAACCACGTTTTAAAATTATTTTGATTCATACAGAGTGCTTCAGAAAATCAGGGTAACAAAAAGTTTACTTTATTTAATTGATGGAACACGCCATAAATTAATTTAATTTTGAATTCTACCTGAAATTCTACAAAAATTTCATATGCTATGTCCTATACCTGTGTTCGAAATTTAGCATTTGAAAAGTGACGTTTTAGGCAATTTGAGCCTTTGTAAAAACCAAACGGTTTGACTTAGAGCGAAATGACTTTTACATGCCTATCTTAGTATTTAATACTGTGTACTGACATCAACATCCGGTTAAACCAGGAGTTTAAATTTTCTGGTTTTTGCAAGTTTCCGGTTTAACCGGAAGTTGATGACAGTTGATAGACCATTACAAACTGAGAATGTGAAAGTCATATCGCTCTAAGTTCAAACGTTTTGATTTTACAGAAGCTCAAAAGGTCTCAAATGTTACTTTTCAAACGTCAACATTTCGAAAACAGTTGAAAATAGGTATAGGATATAGCATATGAAATATTCGTAGAATTTTAGATAGAATTCAACAATTGACTTATAAATGGATCCATTTAAAAAATGTTAGGTAACTTTTCCTAACCTCTTTTTTTTTAAGCAATTTTAAAATGTGGTCCTTTAAAACCGCTGCAACTAAAACACGTTTCCGTTTTTTGATAATAAAGGAGATATTTAACCACCCAGTATATAAAATCCTTAATGTTCAAACCGCATGACGTGAAACGCTGTATTTTGGCATACAGGTTGATTCTAAGGTGTAGAGGTTCGATAAGAAAGAATTTTCCAAAACTTATGTTCTAAAGGATTAAAAACAACCCCTAAATATTAAAAATAAAATATCTCAAAAAAGTATTTGCTTTTTAAAATGGTGAAACACGTAAAATATATTATAATTTTTTCTATAGGTTTAATTTTTTACAAGAGACACGCAAAGGGGTTGAAAACACACCTTTAAAATCTTTAAAAAATCTAAAAAATCATTTGTTTTTTTTTAAAGACAGTGAAACACCAACTATATAGGGTGATACAAATTCGAGTGTATGCATGGGGATCTCGAGAACAGTAAGAGATATGAGGTCGGTTAAATTCAGGAACAGTTACGAATTTTTATGCTTAACAAAATGCTGTTTTAAAATTCGAAAAATTTCGACTACAATCGATGTTACCCTATAAAAACCGAAATTTTGCAAAACAAATTTTATTTTCTCTCGGACTTATTTAAAGAGATATTTTATAATAAATGACACTTTATCATTGCCACTTTTCCCCTATACAAGATGGCATTATTAAATTTAAAATAGGGTGTTTCGTCATTAGGCGGCCATCAACAAGTCAATTTTTGTAAATACGGACCTGGTGTTTTTATTAGAATTTTAGAAACCTTTTAATTTTCCAAATTCAACTATGTATTACACTTATGCCTCAAATCAATAGTTTGAAATATTCCTTTAAAAGTAATCTTCGTTTTCTCTCCAACACATTAGGCTCTTATGGGAAGTGATTTAAATATTGATAAATTGTTTTATGAGAATTTTGGTAATTATGTAGAGCATAATGATTGATCGAATTTAGATGTGGTGTTTAATATATAGAAATGATCTCATGGTACGAGGATCTGATACAAATAACTATACAGAACTTATGTTTCGACTGTTAAAAGATATACCACTAGAAAGAACAAAAGCGTTTAACTTAACGCAACTGGCAGATTTTATAATAACTAGTTTTGAATCCTACTTTACACGGCGTATAATGGACCTCATTTTTAACAGAGTTTCTAAAGCTGTCGCAAAAAAGTATTTCCCTGATGAAAGAGCTAATGAAGTATATAATATAATCAGTCTTGGAAGCATGGATTTTAGAGTTAAGACCTCTAGAGATCCAGATATTTTTAACGACGTAGATATGTCTGTTTTCAAATGTTCATGTCCAATTGGCTATAATGGCCACTATTGCAAACATCAAGGAGCTGTTGCCAAGAAATACCATATATTGCACTAATACCTTATCACTTTCCTCCAAGCAAATGGTTTATGAAATCGCGTTGGGGAAAATTGCAAATCCATCCACTTTCGAAACACTGAAAATCGATGAAGTTATTGCAACTAACTAACTAATGAGAACATTTCTTCTTGCCATAGTTCTTCTATCCAAAGTCAACAGGATCAGAACAAGTATGATGACGTTAACAATTATTCTATGAAATTAGATGCAAAGCCAAATATTGACATAGAAACAATTAAAGAAAAATGGATAGCTCATTCGGATTTATTAATGTCGAGACTTGAAAATGATCCTGAATCTTTCGGACCCGCTATAATAAAATACTTGGAGAATTGTAACAATGTATGCGAAATCAAATCAGTCTTTGATATCAGGCTTGCATTACGCTTTTAAATTCATGGAAATTTCGTCTAAAAATATGAAGCAGGTGATATTAAGAAAAGGAAAAAAAATCCCGTTTAGCCGACATCAATATCAAGACGTAAAGTTACAATGACAGATAGAAGAGCATCGTTAGCTGGACGAAAATCGGGAATATCTAATAGAAAACAGCAAAAAAGAGCACCGCGCAAATTACAACATTGTGTAGAGAAAAACATTGGTCTAGGTGATAATAAATTTAGAAAATAGTAATTTTTCGTGGAGAATGTTAACCATTTATATGCCATTTTTGCATTTACATAAGGATAGGTCTATTTAGTTGTGATTACATTATGTTTGTTTGTTTGAAAAATTACAGTAAGGCATTTGAGATTTTAATGTTCTGCACTGAGTGATTCTATACGAATAATATTTTTAAAAGTATAATATATTGTGTTTTATTTACATTTTATAAACCAGTGATAAACTGCAGACATACCAGCATAAACAACGTATGTATACTTTACCAGTTGATCGACGCTTGGACACTCGTAGTAAACTGCAGACGTATTAGGACCAACTACGTCTGCACTTTACTAGGCCTTCTTATTGCTCGGAATAATCTTAAAAAGCCGAATCGTTTGCCTATCCCTTGTGCGTCTGCAGTTTACGTATATGCCTCCGGCATCCTTAAATTGCGCAACTTTGCCCCCATTTAACAAACTTCGTATCTCTTATGGTTTCCGAGATCCTAAAGGTGAGAAGCGAATTTGTTTCACCCTGTATACGGAAACCCAAGAAAAATGGGGGATTGTCAACGATTTACGGGGAGTGTTCGCCAAATATTTTTAGAAGAATGATGAGTTTGCAAAAACTATATACGCTGGCAGAGATATCCAGTGTACGAAGATCTTGGTATTGTTAGGTGCTTTAGATGTCAGCAGCCTTATCACAAACTGGATAAATGCCAGAACGAGGTAGTATAGTATAAATACCTACCAAACATACTACGTGGAAAGATAGACTATGGAAATGGAAATGGCGGTTTTTCCAACCTTGGAATCGCTCGGGAACGAAGTCGCTGATAGTTTTTTCCTAAGCCCTGTGACCAGCCTTGAACTTCTTCAGGTAATGAGCAGCATAAAGAGTAAATCAACGTGTATAATAATCTATCAATTAAAATTTTCTTGAACCTCCCACTTCCAATTCTGGATGTCCTAGCTTCCTTAATTAATGCGTCCTTCACAAAAGGTGTTTTTCCCGAATGCCTCAAATCTGCGATAATTATTCCTCTTCATAAGGGAGGTGAAAAGGATGTCTTATGCAATTATCGTCCAATTGCTCTGTTGCCTGTACTCTCTAAAATCACTGAAAAGTTATTAAAAATCTCCTCATGCCTTAGACATGACATACTGTTCCCGGAACAGTTCGGATTTTCACCAAACAAGTGTACAAATGACGCCATGTTCTTGTTGCTTCACGATGTTTACTCATCCCTTAACTAACAACAATCTCCCCAGTGCTACAGTCTTCTGTGATTACGCTAAAGCGTTTGACTGTGTGTGTCATGACATCTTGTTAAGAAAACTAAATTTTTATGGAATTCGTGGTATTCCTTCGAACTGGTTTAAATCTTATCTTGAAAATAGATAACAGTTTGTTAGAGCGAACGGTTCTGATCCTGATCGCAGATTAATAATCACCAGTGGAGTTCCACAGGGCTCTGTTTTTGGGCCTATCCTTTTTCTAATATACATAAATGACATCACATACCTAAAAATCAATGGTAAAATTTCCCTCTTTGCTGACGACACAAGCATAACTTGCAGTGCTTCTAATACTTTCTCCCTACACTCTAATATCTCCAGCGATTTCGTCACAATCGAAACTTGGTCTAACTTAAATTGGCTGTGTTTCAACGTTGATAAAACGGTAGCCTTATCTTATAAAACAACCTTACAACAACCCTTGCTACTTCACAACAGCAATATTAAATACGTTGAATCGGCTAAATTCCTAGGTTTGAATATTAGTGCCAACCTTAAGTGGTCCACACATATTGATTCTTTAACAAGAAAACTATCTTCGGCCTGCTTCGCAATTCGATCAGTTTCGAAGGAACTAAATTTGTCTACTGCCAGGCTCACTTACTTCTCTTTGTTTGAATCTCATCTTCGCTACGGCCTTCCTTTTTGGGGCTGCTGTAACACCGAGCAATTTCGTACCATTTTCAAACTTCAAAAGAGAGCAATTCGTTATTTATTTGGTCTTAATGGCAGAGCTCATTGCGAATACTACTTTAAAAAATATAAAATTCTTACGCTTCCTGCTTTGTTTATTTTAGAAACAACTTGTTTAATACGCAAATATCGAACAATATTTCCCGAAAGGCCACAACATGGGTACCCAACAAGAAATTCGAGTCAGGACATCTACCTTTTTTTCCCTCCTCTGAATTAACAAAAAATTCTATTCTTTATAACTCCAAGAAGTTGTACAATACACTCCCGACATCTTAAATCAATCCCTACATTTGCTAAATTTCGTGAAAAAACGGAAGCTTACTTATTATTCTATAAATGAGTTTTACGTGGATTAAATTAAAAAAAAATTCTCCATTAATTTCAATTAATCGTTATTAAATCTTTCTATTTGGGCATCATGTGCGGCGGTGAAGAGAATTTTATAGTAGGTAGAGGATTATCTTTTTGACGGATAAGTATTTTCGCGGGTATACAGGTATTACACAAAATTAAATTTTCCAGGCTATCAATATTTGTCATGTTTTGTTTACTTTCACTAGATATTTCAACTTTGCAACCTATGCACATTTGTCGAGTCAAGTTCACCGACATGACCTTCCTTATTTTTTCCAACAGCACGCTTCGCTTTAATGTCTGTTTCATATTTTGATAACACTGAGTTTCTTTACCCTATGATTTGTGTACTTCCTGTGGATTTGGTTTAACTGCTTATGATGTTCTGTAATATAGTTTTTTGATAAATCGTGACCAATTTCAACTTGAAAATTGCTTGTTGTTCTATTTTTATTGTATATATTAAGTTTTGTTTTGTTTTTTATTTGCTCACTATGGTTAGTTTATTTATTTAATTCGCTTTGTCCATAAAGTTTATTTGAATTTTCCTGTGGCAATAAAGCATACTTGACTTTGACTTGAATGTGTTGACGGTAATGATTTAAAAAATAGATTTAATTTTGAAAATAAATTATTTAATGTATTACACTTGAATATCAGAAGTATTTACACAAATTTCAATGAATTGCTGGTAAGCTATTTCTGCATGCATAAAATGTATTGGATTATTGTGACATTATAGTCTTAGTGAATCGTTCGAATGCTATGATGATCAATATAAAATAGAAAGATATCCAATAATGCTAAACATAATAGAAACGATGGTGTCGTAATTTTTGTGAAGACTAACTTGGTAGTTGATATCAACCATTCTTTGTTGAAAAATTATATTGTAACTATAAGTAGCATTACTCTGCAAAAAAAATAAAAAAGAAATTCATGTAATATATTGTGTACAGGCCCCCAAACACAAGTAAAGCATTATTTTTGGAAGACCTTGAAATTTATCTACAAAATTGTAATAGAAGTTCCCAGATTGATATATTTTTGGGTGACATAAATATAAACATCATGGATGAACAGAAAAGTTCTGTAAACTTGTATTTTTCTATACTGAACTATTTTGGATTTTTGTCCTACATTAGTGCGCCAACCCGTGTAACTTTGGAAAGTAAAGTCCGTTCAAGTCTATTGCGCTGTTACGTCATATCATTCCATCTTTCTTTATGCAATGAACGTATGTACTAAATTGATCCGTCAAATTGGAATCTTTGACATCGATTTGCGTCAATGTCAAAATATCATAACGAAAATAACAGATTTAATTAATTTATTGATTTGTTGGTAGTTGGTTTGTGTTTTACGCTAATAATTGCTAATAAAAATCGTTTTGAGATGCCCCACCGGTTCAGTGAGAAAGAGCAAGCTTTAATTTTAAAATTAGTGCATTATTTCACACGTGAAAAAGATGCTGGTAGGCCACTTTTACCCTGGAAAGCTGTGCACAATGTAACTAATATATTTTTTTTATTTCTTTGATAATACTAAAAAATTATATCTCTAGAAAAAATGTATTTTTGATGTGTAAACATCTTACGCGGCGATAAGAGGACAAATCTCGGCAAATGAGACGGAAATGCGCAAACCAATTCTAGCCGCTAGGACGGTATTATATACAATTTTGCCATTTAAAATCGTTTTAAATGGATTTTAGACGATAAAAAAGCATATTTTAAATTAAACGAACCGTCAAAAGTATTATTTTTTAATTATTATATTCGCAGTGTATTTGGATGCATAGCACAGATCATTTTTAATGGACGGCTGAATTTTAAATGAATTTCCGCTTCAAAATCCACGACAAATTCGTCCGGAGCCATGGCTATCGGCCTAAAAAAGTCCGAATTTTCGGATTTTTATACAATTTTGCCATTTAAAATCGTTTTTAAACGGATTTTAGACGATAAAAAGCATATTATTATTTTAAATTAAACGAACTGTCAAAAGTATTATTCAGATGCCCAGACGTTTAAAACAATATTGTCATAAGTATGTAAAATTGATAAAAACGGAACGTGCTCCGGAATAGAAAACAGGTACAGACATCTTTTGGCTAGTGTAAAAAACAACGTACGAGTCTATCTAAGACGTACGGATCTTTTCTTTTGACGTCAGAAATTCTGACGTAACAGCGCAATAGCCTTGAATGGACTTTAGCACATCTCTAGACCATGTCTTTGTCAAAAAAAAATAAATAAAAAGTAACCTAACTAAAATTAACTCATACATTATTATTTGTTCTGAAGTAACTGATCATTATCCAGTTATGCTAAACATAGATTTGAATGAAAATGAACCTGAAGCAAATAAAAAAGCGACAAAGACAATCAGTAAGATGAATGAGCGAAAATTTTGTGACTTAAGTAAAAATGTTGATTGGAATAAAGTCTTAAATCAGACTGATGTAAACTTGGCAACAGATGAATTTTACAGAATGGTCATGGAAGTTCGTGACAAAGCCACCTTTGCGAAAACCTTTGTTGAAAAAGAAATAAAAACGTGTAAGCCCTGGATAACTAGAGGCTTGGTATTAAGCATAAAAAAGGGACGAAATGAAAAAAAAACTATTGTCAAAAAATAGTGACACAGATAGCCAGGCATATAAACTATATAGAAACAATTTGAAGAAAATTATTCAAAAAACCAAACATGACTATTACAAAGGTCAAATAGAAAGTGCAGGCTATAATTTAAAAAAAGTATACAAATTAAGTAGCGGGTAGTACTTCTCTACGATCCGTGTAGAGGGCAGACTGCTACAGGGTGTGGCGAACTCTGCCTGACGCTAGCTACTGATTTTCTCAACCTCCGATGATCCCCGGGAAGTCGGGCCCTAACCTTTAATCCTTTCAACTAACAATTAACCCTTCCCATATCCTAACCTACTCGCCAACCCGCTAGGCAAGCGTGGCGTTTTAATGCCAACCACCTTTCAACCTCATGGAAATGTCGAATTCAAAAACTAACCCAAACTACCCTAGGCAGGTAGAGCACGATGCTCACAATCCTGCACTGAAACATCAGTCTGCCTCAAGGATTCTGGGGGAGGCAAAAGTTCGATACGAAATGAAAGGAAAAAGACCTTACTGATTGCAATTTACAACATTCGAAGTATGCAACTAGAAGAACATCTGGAGGCCCTAGAAACAGAGCTTGAAAACATTAGATGGGACATCATAGGACTATGCGAGACAAGAATGCCGGGGGAGAACTCTACCGTGCTTAAGTCGGGACATCAGCTTTTCCAAAGGAACTCCACCGACCACTATCATTGGGGGGGAGGCCTTCTCGTCTACCATAGACTCAAACGCCAAATCACCAGCAGCAGAGCTGTATCAGGCTTCGAGTTATTTACATCGAGCTAAAGCTAAATGCAAGACACAGCATAAAGATTATCCAAGTATATGCACCGACAGCAACCTACACAGAGGATGAAATAGAACAGTTCTACGAAGATGTCTCGACTGCTAAGAGCTTGGGACGAACAAAACACACGGTGATCATAAGCGATTTCAACGCTAAGGTTGGAGAGAAAAAGTGGGAGACCCGGACATCATTGGTTCGTGCCTGGGCACGAGAAACGACAGGGGACAGTTACTATTAGAATTCATGCACAAGGAAAGGATGTTCTGCATGAACACGTTCTTTAAAAAGTCCAAGCAACGAAAGTGGACGTGGAGAAGCCCGAATGGACAGGTTAAGAACGAGATTGACTATATCCTAACCACAGCGAAACAACACTACGCGGATTTATCTGTTCTAAATCGTTTTAATACAGGAAGTGACCTTGTGAGAGCGAAAATATGCATAAATACTCGGCTCGAAAGAAAAAAGATGATCCAGAAAAAATCATCAGGGACCTTCCTTCAACTCCAACACGAGAGAGATAAATATCACTCCTACATAGAACAAAAAATCCAACCTGTAGAGACGCTGAAAGATCTAGACCTTAACCTTAACGTCCTATCCGAGAAAATATCCAAGAGCATCCAAACCTCAGTGAAACAAGTATGCTCACTACAAAAAGGCAGGCCATCAAAGCTTAGTGCAACTGTGCAACCACAATAAATCTGTAAAAGACTCGAAGAGAGATGGATAGAGATTCGCCAGACTACCGAGTCGTTGACAAACAAGTAAAGAGAGAGATAAGAAGTGATCTAAGAAACCACAACACCCATCTCATACAGCAAACTATTGAAGACAACCTTAACATGAAGAAATTGCGATCGAATATGACAAGAGGAAAACAGACCATACGAAAAATGAGAAATGAACAGGGAACAATAGTATATGAGAAGCAGGAGATCGTGACCATCATCCAAAACTTCTATCGATAGCTCTACATACAGGAAATGCCAGACGCAGGTTACCAGAGAGATAGCAGACCACAAATTTTAAATGTGGGATCGGAGGAAATACCGGAGATCGATACATCCGAACTAGAAGAGGCACTGAGATATATGAAAAACCGCAAGACTCCAGGAGAAGACCACATTACGGCATAAATCCTGGAAGAAGGAGGAGCAACACTGAAAGAAGCAATCCTCATCCTTCTCAATTAGTGTCTGGAGGAGGGCCGCATCCCAGAAGCATGGAGAAACGCCGAGGTCATAATCCTATTTAAGAAGGGAGACTGTAGCAACATCGAAAATTACAGGCCCATCAGCCTCCTATCTAGCTTGTACAATTACGTAGGAAGATCTTGACCAGACGCCTGAGTCAAAAACTAGACTTCTATCAACCCATAGAACAAGCGGGATTCAGAAAAGGCTATAGCACCACTCCATATCCAGACTATGCGGACACTGATGGAGAAATGTAGGGAATACAATATCCCTCTTCACCTGGGGTTCGTCGACTTTCAAAAGGCATTTGACTCGATAGAAGAATGGGCAGTACTAAATGAATTGGATAAGGCTAGGGTCGACTACCGATACTCCACTCTTATCAAGAACTGTTACGAGAATGCCACTTTTCACGTGAAGAGACTCAATATCCCCAAAACTTTTCACCTTGTCTTTGGAAGGAGTCTTCAAGACCTTGGATTGGGAGTCAAAAGGCATTAACATTGACGGGAGGTACTTGAGCCATCTGCGTTTTGCATTGATCATTGCTAAACATCCTGTTTAGCAATGATCATGAGAAGCTCACCAACATGTTAAAGGAGCTAAAAGAAGCATCACAAGCAGTGGGGCTTCAGATGAACTTAGGTAAGACCAAGATCATGAGTCCTTATAACACCCAGGTCACCCTAGACAACATTAATATTGAAACAGTGGATGAATACGTGTACCTAGGCCATAAAATAAAGTTAGGGAGTGAAAACCAAACGATGGAGATTGCAAGAAGGGTGCGCCTCACCTAGGCAAAATATGGTAACCTCTCTCACATCCTAAGAAATCCTAGAACCCCAATTAATCTAAAGGGGAAGGTGTTCGAGAGCTGCATCCTATGGCCTTGAGACTATGACCTTCACACAAAAAAAAGTGCCAATCGCCTGAGAGTGTGTCAGAGGGCCATCGAACGTTCAATGCTGGGTATTAGCCTTAGGGATAGAATAAGGAATGATGACATTAGGAAAAGGACAGGAGTCACAGACGTCATGGAAACGGTAGCAAGGGATCAGTGGAGATGGGCTGGGCTGGGCATGTGGCGAGGGACAGTATCAAGTGGACTAGGGCCATCCTCCAATGGCGACCTAGAGAAACAAAAAGAAGTGTTGGGCGACCCCAGACGAGGTGGAGGGACGACATCCAGAAACACGCGGGGAAAAACTGGATCCAAACCGCCCAAGATCGACACCACTGGAGACAACTGGAAGAGACTTACGTTCAGGAGTGGACGGAAATAGGCTGATATGAATGAATGAATACAAATTGATCCATGATGCAACAGATAATGATTCACGCGCAAAGACCTGTATTCCTCCAATCAAAGAAAACTCAGATGGTTTTGAGGATTTCAAGGGTATGACCAGTTATTGTAACAAGTATTTTGTAAATATTGGAATCGAAATGTTTAAAAAAATTCAAACCCCACCCAACTGGTCTCATACCCATCAGACTAGGGCTAGAAAAGATAAAAAGTTACAGATTCCAAATAGTTATGCAGGTTTAAATTTACGATTTGTTAATTACTTGACTCCAAAAATGTTGAACATTTTACCATTGGAAATTAAATGTATTAGTAAACAAAGTGTACATAGGAGATAGTGTAGGCTGTATATTTCTAATAATCTGGAAAAGTCTACACTACTATTTTGACAAAAGATAGTAAAAGGGAAGTAGAAATGTGTAGCATATATAAGAAAGATAGATATATGATTGACGAATAATGTTAGCACGTATAGATGTTCAGTCATCTAGGTGCTGTATTGTACTCTGTATCGTTCATTCATTTAATTAATTAATTCATTATAGTCATGGATTGTAACATATATATGGTAATATATGGTATATGTTGGGGAAACACCCCAGCAAGTGTATTAACTTGTCGTTTTCACCGTATAGTTTGGTGATAACACCCTGTATGTCTGTAGTATGAATGAGCCATAATTAATCTTCGAATATATTTATTTAACTCCAGGTAAACATAAATTTGTGCATTTAAAGCATTGTATTTCAGTTACTCCTTAGTCCGAACCTGAATTGATGGTATAATAGATTCCGTTATATGCAACAGCACGTTCACTCCCGTCAAGAACATCATTCTTAATCGTTGTCAATTTAATATATCTTTGTCTCAGTCAGTGTTGTGTAAACAACAATATGCCAGAGAAAGAAAGGACATGCTTCCACCCTCTCAAATGCATCCTACGCGTAACTTCCCGCCTTATTTATCCCACCCGCGCCGCCGCCGGTAGGAAAAATTAGACTTCAGTGCCTTACAAACACTCAAACGTGATGCATCGGCCCAGACACCGCCCTGCATAGTGCAGTACAATTGTTCGCTCGAACAACAGCAAAAACTGTTTTGTCTCTCGGCGCGCGGCGCTGAAATTGGGCCATTTTCTCATATTGTTTACACAGATATTTAGAGAATATCTGCTGTAACTTTGTTCTCTTTGTCCAAGCTTGGACAAAGAACTCTTTTGGGCGTTGTAACGCATTTTCTCGGAGACAGAAACGCCATAGCGTCTCGTCTCACCTGTTGCTGTGGTTGAAGATAGAAGGTAAAATGGCGGTGGAAAATTTGTAGCTTGACAAATTGTTCGTGTAAAATTCAAATCAAAGGTTTGAAGTCAGATCCCTGTCCTAGTGAAGTTAAGTAAAGAAAATTGGGGATCAAGGTATTCTGTGAGAAAGAAAAAGTTGCTAGTTTTAAAACATAAAAGTTTAATACATTTTAAATTCAGTAAAGACAAAGTTTCTGTTTTAAATTAAATAATCAAGACGTTTCTAGTAGATATTTATAAATAAGTAACCTTTTGTATATTTAGCTTTATGTGTGAACGAATGAATGCGTGAAATTAGTTTAGAAATTGTATATATTTATCATATTTAATGCAAATTAATCATTGCATTATTAAAGTACGTAATACCGAAAATACCTGTTTCAATTCACAACCTATGTATAAAACCCCCCACCACCCTTAATACAGTCCACTAATTGCTGTGGTTAATTATACAGTTAATTACCACCCCCACCTTTATGGTGATAAATGATTAAAAATTAATTGTATGTCCCGATCAGTATGGTATAGCATTTTTACAATAGAAAAATGTTAAATTGCCAATATTCCAACTACAAGTTTTTCGAATAGACAACCTTATATAAAGTCGCCCTTATTTTTACTGCTAAATAAGATAAAATTATAAAAATAGTGGGCCTCCATTTGAAAAAAAAAATACTTTTAATGATTTTTTCATTTAAATTTATAATGTTAGTTTTTGATCACCCTGTATTTATTTATTATAAAAATGCAAACACAGACTACTAAAGTAGTTCCCCTTCTACAAGGAAACAAACTCCAATTAAATAATAAGGGCAAAACACCCTGTACATATAAAAATATAATATTTTAAAAATTGAAGTAAATCCAAACAACTTTTGTATTAAACTTTTTTTGGTACACTCCGTAGATTCCGAGTTAAGGTGTCATCCCATCCCAACTAGCAAATATAGTTCCCAGTCCTTTTTAAAAAGTCACTGCCCCTAAAGTATAGTTCCTAGATCCACCCTGCCACTTAAAATGTTACTCTATAAGGAATAGTCACTTTGAAGTATATTTCGAGAGTGACCGGTTAGTGCCTACCTACCATAAAAGTGGAAAATAAACACCCCGATTGCAAGTGGCAAACATGTAATTTAAAGAAGTGGCTGGAACTACCCGAATCTTCGAATATGACACCATAAAAGACCAAAAACTTTATAGTAACTTTTTAAAGTAGCGGTCACTAACAAGTGCTACCATAATGCCTCCATTAAGTTTTTGATACTTTATAGTAACAATTTAAGTTACGGGGTAGTCGCGGCCACGACACCTAGTTACTTCTAATTTATAGTAGCATTGAAAGTAGCAACATGGTTACTGCTACCATCCTAGGTCACTATAAAGTAGCCGAAGATTTTAAAGTTCCAAACGGGTAGAGTTGACCTAATATATTATTGTTCCCGATACTTTGTGGAAGCATGTGGAACTATAAAGTATTTTTCGGATTAAACGGCCATATTTTTTTCATGACTTTTAAGACGAACAGCCAAATGGCTCAAACATTTAGAGTTTTCAAGCTAAATATACCTAGACTAAAGCTTTTTTCCTTAGTTATTTTGTTATTTTTGACGGTGGACCAATATTTTAAAGTTTCACGCCAGCTTCAAGCAAATTATTTTTTTGTTTTATTACTACATGAGTTTCTATTGAAAATAATATAATAATTTGAAATGTTTTGAGAGACGTTCGAAAATTTTGACATATAAACCCACTATTTTATTCAGTAAAGTCGATTGCGTTTTGGAATTTACCTACAAAAGGCGTCAAAATCGCATGGTAAATAACAAAAAAGAATAATGGCTTCCATAATTATTTTCCATCATGACATTTATTTTTATGAAGTGTGAAATTGCAATAAAAATTAACAGTTTAACGAAAGTTCCACATGTCGGTGGAAAACACTTGGCTGCCACGAACCCGCGACTAGGCAGCTTCGTAACAGATAAGTCGCATTCACCACTTTATAGTAACACATCATAGTAACTCTTTTAGTGGCAAAAACTACCCAAGACACTATCCGGTTACTCAAAAGCTTTCCCCATTTTGGTCGCAGTTACTTAGCGGCTACGAATATACGACGTAGCCGCCGATGGTCACCGCCCACTTTGTAGTGGCTTTGATAGTAGCAGTTACGTATCTGCCACCATAAATGCTAGTTGGGATAATAAACAGGCCACCCTGTACATTTTCAATGTGTAATATTTATTTTTAGCTCCATATAACTATGAAAATGTAAGTTTGGAATCATCGATAATGGCATACTGGGTAATCCCACCTCCAGAAACAAAACCAAATGAATATGGCCGACCAATGTTAATGTCTTACAGCGTAGTTCAAGATTCTACCCTGTCTTCACCTATGAAAACCGAAATACCAAAATGCATCGAATATTATCAGAAGGAACTAGATTTTATTAATTTTAGTGAAAAGTTTGTAGGAAATACTTTGTACATCGAGAAATTAAAAAGCACATTAATTTCAAAGTTTCCGAGAGATGAAAGAGAAAATGAAATTTGGAGGTTTATTAGAGAAAGTCTTAACTGTTATGTGGATGAGAAGGATCCAGTTATTTCAGTTCCCTCTGCAACAAAGTCAAGTCACATGCTCCCTACTTTAACCACACCTGTAAGCTTGAGTTCTGGCCTTGGCATGCTATCTTCAGATATTTCTAGTTTACTCTTCAATGCTGGCAAATACTCAACTCCAAGTAGTTTGCTTGGCTTGCCAGATCCAATGGCTCATAGCACATTAGCAGCTAATAACATGTTTTTGCAGACCAATCTATTTAAAATGCAGGAACTTCTTAAACCATTTTCTCCAGGTACATCTCCATCTAGCAGCAAATCTTCCAAGTCTGATCATAAGCCCCACTCGTCCACACCTTTAAAAATACCTAAAGAACCTAGTTTACCTAAAGCGTCGGATTATTCAATGGATTTGATGCACTTCAAAGACAAAATGAACTTTTTATCGCCGGATTTGAGTATGACAAAAATTACTGGAAAAGATTTTTCGACCGAGTATTTAACGAGTCTTGCTAAATCAAGTAAGCCTGACTTTTATATGCCCAACATAAGCATTACGAAAAGTAGCCCAAATACAAGCATAGCCTCGAATATAAGTGACTATTCCTTGAATCTCGGCAAACCGTCACCTATTACAGATGACGAGAAACCGGCAAAATTACCCAAAATGGATTATCTTAGTAGCATGCTTGATCTCAGTTATCCCAAAACAAGTATCAGTGCTGCTAGTACTAGTGCTGCATCG
Source organism: Pissodes strobi (assembly GCA_016904865.1). Lineage (NCBI taxonomy): Eukaryota > Metazoa > Arthropoda > Insecta > Coleoptera > Curculionidae > Pissodes > Pissodes strobi. Next base: position 165,066 of record MU182277.1, on the reverse strand, counting down.
GATACGGCCAGTGAAGCTCCTACAGATTTAAGTATGCCAGACAATGCCCCTAGCGAGACTGTTGAGAGCGATAGTCCTTTAAATTTAGCAGGCGATTAAAACTTTGAAATCAACGATTTGATAGAATAGGTTTTAGTATGCTGAAATAGTTAGGGCTTATTAATAGTATTAAAATTTTCTTTTATACTCTCGTAATATTTTAAATTGATTTATTATGGATCTCAGTGCATGTAGATATTTTTTATACTTAAAATATTTTCTTTTACATTAGATAAGCATTGTTTTATATTTCATCGCATACTCTAATGCGATATTTTATAGTATTATTTTTACAAGCTTTATATGACTGTCAGTGACATATAATATACATATACCCAAGAAAAATTGTCGTTTTTCAATAACCCTGCTAATAATACAGTACCTATATGCTCTTTGTACCTTTAAAAAATCGTGCCACTTATTTATTGCATTCATTATTCGCGAACTTAGTCGGAACAACACGTATCAAAAGTAGCTCCACAAACAATCGCGTATTTTTTACTAGTAAAGTGAAAACTTATTTTTTGAAAATAGTGTCCATCCGTTGCTTGGTGTTGTCTACGCTTATTTATGTTTTTGTTTTATTGAAAAAAACTGTTTTTTTTTTCTCAAATATACCTGGATATGTACTTGCAATTATTTGGTGCCAATATTTTGTTGACATTTTTTACATCACAACACGCTTCAAAAAGCGAGCCTCCACGATAAATATCGGCCACGTTCTGCATCTACTGATTCACAGATGGTGCCATTATAGAAATCTGCTTTGTATATCGTTCATAGATCGCCAGCTGAGGTTGCCGTTGTGCCTTTTTTCTATTAAGCATTAATGAAACGAAAGACAATTATTGTAAATTGTCTTTGATGAAACCAATGAAACATAACATTAAGACCTTTCGGTTCATTTAAAATAATAAATAATTATAGTGACCGTGTTTGCTGGTTTTTAACATTACTTCCAGAAATCAGTTATTTTATTTTAAATAATTTAGATATTTGGTCATATATAAAAGGTGTCCTAAATAAAAGGAGATCTTAGGTCGAGCACAAGAACGGATTAACAAATAATGGATATACTAATTTGTGGGCATGATTTTCAATAACTCAACTTATTTCGATGTTAATGTTAAATAGAACATATCTTCTACAAATGGTATTAGCAAATTAAAAAGCATTAAAACTCCTATAAAAGAATAATAGTTAATATATTTTGATAACAAAAACAGAATGCTCTAAACTAAGTAATGAATGATTAAAATATAATTAAATTGTCTTTGACATAACCAAACATTTAAATTTACAATAAAAATCAAACCGCCAATAATAACGTGCAATAAATATTTTCTAGTTAAACAATAATGTATACAATGAAGATAGAACAACATCTTAATTATATCAAAGAATTGACTTTGATTATATAAATCACAATCTACTATCTCTATTTTGGTTATTAGAATATATTTGTGGCTCTAGAACTATTACGACTTCATAATTTTACTTGTTTTATTATAATTACACTGGTTGTATTATGCACAGCTCTTACTATCATAAGTATTATGCGCCTTTATTACATGATTGTAGATAAAATATTTTAATGTAACATACGGCAAGGAAATCTCCTATTTCGCGGTGACAAGAGAAGTAGGGCAAAATAAATTTTCAATTGTCAATTTTGTCGTGAATATTATAAACTTAATCGCTTGTATTAAGTCCCGGAAATAACGATATCTAAATGTATTATAATAAAACTATATATTTAAAAGAAAAGCATAATATGCTTTGAAACGATAAGTAAATTATTACAGCTGATTACAGTTAAAGTAATCTTTGTAATGTCTTAAATGAAATCATAATCAATATCCCGGATCATTTTATCAATATTTTTTATCTACGTGCATATGAAATACATACTATGCATGTGAAAGTGCATAAGACATTTCAAATTAGTCTCAGGCTGGATCTGTCAGTTTTTCTTTAAACTAAGGTGACCAGATGTCTTTGCACAAAAGCAGAACAACTAAGACAAAAAAACCCAGATTTTCAATAAAAAAAGCCTGACATTTAAAAAATGTATATCATTAAAAAGGTGAACCTTACGAATCTTAAAGAGTGCGTAAAGTAAGTACTTTACGCACGGTAGTAGAAAAAAATATAAATGCTGAACACTGATCAGATACCAATTCTTCCTAAAAATTTGTTGTCACCGCTGTTTAAAATATAGGTAGTAAACAAAAATGACGTCATTACAAATGGGTATAATTTCGACTTTATTATCTATTATAACTCAGCCACCACTGCATCAATTGTAAATATAAAAATAATATCAAAAATCAAAATTAAGATGCCGCATTATTTGTCCGACCTTGAAAACTTAAATTGTGGTAACTGAAATTACGAAAAGAGCATGGTTTAATTTATTTATGTCTAATCATATATTACTTGTTTTGATCAGATTTTATATGCTTATTGTAGTATTATATGATATAGATATAATAAATATTAATAATACAGATTGCAAATAAAATATATTGAAAGTATCCAGGAAACTTTACAATGTTTCGGTAGGATGGAACTGTTAAGTTTTTCTTTGGTACTGGTTTGTGGCTCATAGGGGCGCGCATATTTGAATGATTGTAGCAAAAAAGAGCGGAGTTTATAAAATAAAGTCAAAAAATTTTCAGTTTGCTTATAGTAGGGCAGAGCTGAACTGCATTGCATGTTTAGCAACCACGACAATAGTTGTTGGAAAATTTGGTAACTAGAAAAATATGGCATAAATATTAAATATTTTTTAAATTTTTAATTTTTCTTGCGTATGTTTTACTTCCCGATTTTGTCCATTTTGAAAATTTAAATAAATTTGTTATAATCATGGTTTCAAGCCAAATTAAATTTCTAGATATGACTTTATTATTAATTTTTAAAAATACATATTCTTGATGTTTGTAGAGTTCGAAATATTTTTTTAAAATTTTTATTGATTTTTCAACCACATTTGCCACCTCTTCGCGAGGAACCTGCAAATGAATACGCCCTTTCCATCCATAGTTTTTTCAAGCAACAACAGTTCCCAATATAGCAGGAGCGACTAGTTCAAATTGTCATTAAGACAATGAGCCATCTAACAATTTCTCAACAAATAAATGATCTGATAATAAAAAACAAAATGTAATACAATTTCGTAATACCAAGACAATTAACTGTAATACCTTCAACTTAGTTTAAAATCTGTAAATTCTATAGGTTAAAATTAAGGATATTTAATAAAGGCACCGAACAAAAAATATACGTTATTTGTTCGGTGGTAAAGGCTAGAAATCTCCTCTTATTATCATAATTTTGCTATAATATAAATACTAAGTATTTAAAAACGATAATAAAATTAACGCATTTTTAGGTTTTTCAAAATAAAAAACGCTTATTTTCATAGAAATGTTCACTTTTTAATTTTTACGAGGTTGGTTCAACCCCGTAGAATCAGAACCATACAAAACCAGTATTTTATCTTGCCCCTAATAAAATGTATATGTTTTTGCGTTTCGAAGTACTCCTCCAAAATGTGTGTGTGCTTAAGACCACAGGATAAAAGTGAAAACTTCAACAAGCGGGGTCATCGTTGGTTAGAATTTCGATCCGAGCCTTCGTTGCAGAGATACGGGCAAAAAACGGGTTTCCCCCCAAAATCCCCCCTTAAATTACAGCCCCGGCCCCCCCGTATGGTCTCGGGTGGCCCCCCATGGGGCGCACCTACCATAAAAATTTCGACCCCGTACCTCTTCCCGTTCTCCCGAAATTAATTATTTAAGTTTTTCCTTCTCCCCCTCCCCTGGCCAAACGGGGGGGAGTACGGGATCCCGTTTTCATCCAGGATCTTCTTTTTATCCCGGCTACATTCCCTGAAAATTTCGGCCCTCTACCTATAGTAGAAAGAGCATATATCCGAGCGTAAGACTACATATCCGAGCGTGACGGCTCGTTCTCATTCAACCCCCCAAAAAAAAAACGCAAAACGCGCCTAAAGAAGTTTTTACTTCAAAAAGTATTCACTTTTGGGGGTTCGTTTCAACCTCTTACATTGGCAGATAGTACAAAGCATGTTCTTTGCACGCTAAAAACGAATATGTAGGTATAACAAAAACTACCGTTTTATACTGTGGTATAGCATTTAAAAATGCTATTACACACCGAAAATTAAAATAAAATTGACTTGTTCAGGTTCACCGATTCCACCGCCACATCTTGCAGGAATCATTCAGGCACCCCCGAGACCGGTTTCTACCCTGTTAGGCGTCATCAGTCGGGTTTAGCCTGAATGACTCCTGCAAAATGGGCAACTTATATCAGTGAACCCGTCGTCCAGCGACTTTTGAACCTGAACAACTGTTTACACTTGGAGTTCTCTCACGATTTCTACCAGTTTTCATAAAATTGACTTGTTTCACTGCTTTTTAAAATACAGAGCAAATTTTTAGAAAAGAAAATATTTTTAGGGGGTTTAAACCATCTGCTTAAAATTGAGTTTTGCAAAATCAGTTCTTATTTCATCCCTAAATCCTAAAAGAAATTTGAGTTTCCATCTTAGTGAAGCAATCATATTTAATATTGCTATTTTTTTAAAATAATTTTATAGAAAAGGTAATGTAAAACAACACGAGTTAAAGGAGTTTAAAAACAAAAAGACTTTTACTGTGTGTAATTTTTTCTTACCGCAATTAAGAATCCAGCGCTGACACAATTCCTCATCTTTTAACGGGAATCTAAACAATCTCACCCCGTACTTTCGTGCACTTTTCCCATAGTTGAAATAGCAACATACATTACCAGACATTGTTTTTTAAAATCGGTGAACGTAAGAGGAAGAATTCAATCGCAATGCACTTGCAAAAAGAATATCTTTGAAATAACCAAATTTACCAAATAGTAATACTCCTTTCTCTCAATAAGTGAAGATGGCAAGGTTTACTTAAAAAACAGGCGGTATTAAAAAGCCCTAGATTTAAGACACGGACAAGCGAAGCGGTCTATCAAAGAGAACGCGGAAGCCCTTTACGCTTTTTGAACTCATTACCGCCGCGCGACATCGCGTTGCCCTGATTTAAATCGAGCTCTGCTAAGTCCAACATACATCGGCAACACCGCAAGGCGTCGTTGTATCGTCCTCATGGCAACCAAAATCGCACCATGTCGAGAGATGCGGAATATTTAAAATAATAGTAAAATTAGGTTTACAAGCCGCAGGTGCTGCGCTCTTAAGAACGGAACCTGAAGTACATTACCGTTTCGGCTCGCTGGGCGTCTATTCCCTGTGAATTGTCTTTGATCACAATTACGTTCTGGAATACAGTTTGTTTCATAAGTGTTTCATCAACTGTCGGCTGTCGAGTTGTTGACGTTTAGTGCGTGTTTTAATAAATATTTTGAAGTTTTTTTCTTAGCTGGTACTATTGTTTGTTTATTTTTTTGGGATCTGGATCTCGTGATATGGAGCCTAAGTTTAAAATTAAATGTTGCACTAATAGGCAGTTTGGCAATTTTTTGTGTGTGGTATGTTCTAATGTTTATCACCCTAGTTGCCTTGAGAGGGTGAAGGGGCATGTTAAAATTGATGGGCACAGGATTTTCTGTCCCCAAAGCTGTAAAGATTTGAAACTGGACAGAGATAACCCCCTTTTGGAATATTTATAATGAGATTGACAAGCTAAAAAAATCTTGATCTTACAAGGGAAATGTCTCAAAAAACAAAGGAGTTAAGTCTGAGAAATGATATCATTGAGGCTTTGGAGATTGACAAATCTGACTTGATTGCTTCATATGAGGAGAAGTTAAGCCAGAAAGATCATGAAATAGCAGCAATCCAATCCCAGATTATTAAACATCGAAGATACACCCAAGATATTGAAAGTGAGTTTTTGGAGGCAGTCAGAGAGCTTGTAGCAAGGTTGAATGAGAGGAGTTCTGAACTAGCATCACTTTCTGAGGAACGGATAAAACTGCTGTCTCGAATTTCTTCACTGGAGGAACTTCTGGAATCTAAAAACAATGAGTCTAAAAAGCAGCAGGGTAATCTGGATTATTTAAATTCAATAAGTCGTGACATGGTAGCTACTATAAGGACTCTTGAAAATGATAATGAGTCTCATGCAGATGAAATTGGCAGATTGAGATTAGTTACTGAGAACTTGGAACACAATTCAAATGGCGACTGCCTAATGACTGACTCGGTATTTCTTGATGACTCTCTTCCACTGTCTGAGCCTTCTCCTTTGAATCAGGTTTCTGTACTTTTGCAAGGGCGGGTCTTTCAAGTGGGGTAGCCACTGGAAACCTTGCCTCTGAGCTGCAAGCTAGTTTGACAAAAAAGAAGATTTTAATCTATGGAGATTCCAGTGCTAGAGGTCATTCTTCTTAATTGGCTGAACTTTTGGGAAGTGAATATAATGTCCAGGGTAATATTACAAACAGAGAGATCCTTAGTGAGAACCATTTTCCAGTTGTAAGTGACTTTTCTAATAATGATGTTATTATATTGTATTTAAATGTAGGTTTGAACGTCTCAAATTATTTTGAAATTCGTAAGCTTTTATCATTTGGAAAATTTACTAATTTAATAATCTGTTTAAAATGTAATTTTGAGTATTTTTCTAAAAGCTCTTACAATCAGCTTGCCAAATTTATCAATAATTTTGTGATTAATAGAAATCTTTCTGTAAGAAAAATTTAAAATTGTTTTGAAAAAATATGATACAGGCATTCATTAAGATCAATGTGTGAATTGCTTAAATTTTATGTTATCACCACTAATATTTAAAAAAATAAAATTATTCTAAAAAGTATCCCCTTGATAAATTAAAAAAATAGCCATTTTAATTCAAATGTTTTGGTAAACGATGTTATAGGTATTGTTAATAACCATTTTCCGTTTTCTGAGACTAATAATACTGAAGATACCTGTCGACATGGTTCCGACACTGTTAACGTAAATTTTCTTGTCAGCAGAGCTCTAGGCGGAAAAACTCAAGGGGTGTTTCACTCACTAAAATTTGTACACCTACTGCATTTGACTGCATTTGATTGCATTGATTGCATTAAAGATGATAGTTGACTGCACCGACTGTACCTCTTGCATGGGACTGCATGAGAATGTAAATAAATATTCGAAAGCGAAGTGGACTGTAGGGAGTGTTCCATTTTGTGCATATCGCTAATATTTCTGAAAGTCGGAGAGCTTTATAGTGTTTGATTTATTGGGCAATTTTGCACGGTGGTACTCTCGGTGGTACTCAACGACTCGCTCAACGATTAACGGTAGATAAATTGGGAACCGAGTTCTAAATATTATCGAATATTATACTCGTATAATCTTTATTATATAAGAATTAAGTTAAACTGGATACAACTAGTAAAATATATACAGGGTCTCCCATTTAAGAAAACCTAAATTTAGTCTATACAGGGTGGGCTAATGAAAACTTTAAACCTCGGTTTTCCGGCTTTAAAATAAAAATTGGGAAAAACGCTCAGAACCGTCGAAATTTGATTCTAGGGGAACACTTGTTGTGAATATTTTCAACCTTGTCACTTCAATCCCTATAAGGGCGAAGAGCTTCACCCCTAAAATTTTAAATGGAAAACGGGATCGTCTTATGCGATAGTACCTCCACACCACAGTTAATGGGCGGAGCGAGAGAAAACGCATGACCCTCCGCTCGCTTCGGAACCGCAACCAACTAAAACTAACCCAAGGCATGACCAAAATCAGTTCTAATTTAGCAGAAAAAGTTACTCGCTTTGTTTTACATTTTTCAAATTTCATAAATTCTGTCACTCTTTTGCATTCCTATTGTTTGACGTCTCTGCTCTTATTTCTGTTTATGTGACATCTAGTCCAAATTTTGGAAAAGTGTTACTCATTATTCAATCCTTTTAATTGGGATGAGTTTTTAATATGGTACTGGAGATTAAGCAATACCAACTTTCGATGGTCAGTTGGCACTGATTGCATCTATAGTAACTTTGTAGTTGCTGCTGCTCTCATTAGTTAAGTAATAATTAATTAAGAAATAATACTTTTTCTATATTTTGACAAGGTCTCACATGAACAGGTATAAGGGTAGAAACGTCAAACGCGGAAGTTATAATAAGGTTCAAAAAAAACCATTTAAAGTTTTAGGAGTAAAGCCCCATCACCCCTAGGGGGTTGAAGGAACAAAGTTGAAGATAGGCAAAAAAAGTGTCCCCCTAAAATCAAAAATCGAGGGGTCCGAGCGTTTTTCCAGATTTTCATTTTAGAGCCGGAAAATCAGGGTGTAAAGTTTTCGTTGGCCCACCCTGTATATCGAGCATTAAAAAATCTATGAAAAAACTGAGCACGCCATTGAGTTCTACGTTAAAATATGTATAAGATAGTTTTTGCCTTTGCAATATAATTAACCGTTGTCAAAATACGAGGTATGCCCCATAAGTGCAAATTCAATTCCTCCCTGTATCTAAAAAACGAAGCTGGCTCAAAAAATCTGTTTACGGTATCTTTCCTTTCACAAAAAAAGCAGAAATGTGTTGAGAAAACCGCATCCCGCTAACTCTAAAAGTAACGAAGCTATTCCGTAAATACAACGAAATCCGGATACCCTGTACAAAGAAAGTCCACGAGAGCTTCGGTTCCCAATTTATTTATCGTAAAGGTACCACGGTCACAAACTTGTTACGTTTTTTTTAAGGTTATGTTTGTTTCTTTTTTTAAATTTGGGCTAGTTTAGGTTGGTTTCGTTCGGTTGCGCCCCGGAGCGAGTGAAGCGAGTGGAAGGCCATTCGGGAAGTTAACAGTACCCTTTTAAATTCAAATTCAAATCGTTTATTGTCCAACAGGAAAATCCCAATTACAAGACAATCTCAAAGATTTATAAATAAAATACAAATACATTTATGAGCACTTTAGCAGATAAAAGCACACAGTAGCTACAACACTTATAGTAATTAAAACTAGTAAACAAGTAAAAATAAGCACAGCAAATAAAATCACAAGCAAATCAAAAATCTATAAAATTTAAATAGGAACCTATTCTTGTTTTAAAAACATTCTCAGAGTTACCGAAGAGGTCAACATCAAAAATATTTATCTGGTTGAACCATCTACATGCCCTATATAAAGGAGCTTTACTACACAAATTAGTCAAACTGACTGGATGATAAAACAGGTGATGTCTCCTGGTGTTGGCAGGAGGTGCACAGAAAGGTAACTGGCTTAAAAGTGCAGAACAATCCACTTTATTATTGCACAGCCTGTATAAAAGCATCTGACTAGATAGAACAGTGTTCAGCTTTAGTGATAAATAATTGAATCTCTCCAGGAGACATTCCTGCTCAATACCACTCTCGGTATATACCCCATCAACTTTAAAGGAGAGGCATTTTAAAAACCTACGCTGTACAAACTCCAACCTATCAACATAAACATTGTATATGGGAAACCACAGCACAGAGCCATACAATAACTTAGACCTAACCAGAGAATCATACAGTGCCGTCAAACTTGATATGTTTTCAAACTACGAACAAGATCTCACAATGTAAGCTCCTTATCTACTTCAATGCCCAAATCTCTTACCGAACTGCAGTCAAGCAGCTGGGAGCCATTGAGAGTATAAGAAAAATTCTTGCCCTCCCTTGATACAGCCATACACAATTGCATATACTCCCAATAATAAATTTTAGCCCCTGCCACATCAAAATTACTACAAAAAATTTAAAAATAAAGAACACAAAGTTGAAAATAAAAGTTACGGGAATAGTGCGTGCGCGCGCATTTAGGTTCATTTGTGTAGCTTGCTACGTAGAGTCTTGTGACAAAATTGAACAAGATTGCACGCTCGACTTCACGGAACTGCATACGATTTTTCGTGAGTGTACATGGAATGTACGCTACTGCATGCGACTGCACCAATAACTGCATGGGACTGCAAGGAATTCCTAACGATTGTATCACGACTGCATACATTTCATTTGACTGCATGAGACTGTATGGACTGTATGTGGGATTTATGTCTGGCGACTATCCCATAACTCTCAGCAGTCAGCTGTTTTCATGTACTTCGTGATGTATCAAGTCGTTTGTATGCCTCTGACCTCTGATGGTCTAGAGGTTTGCATGGTTAGCCTCCACTTCGGCAACGTGAGTTCAAACCCCATCGGTTTCTTTTTATTTTTTTTAAGGTTAGATTTCTAAACAGTTTTTTTTCTTGGTTTTGAGTATGTCTTGGGTTAGTTTGGGTTAGCACCTGGTTAGTTTCCTTTTCTTGAGCCCTCGTAGCGAGCGTAGCGAGCGAAGGGCCTGCGAAAAGTGAATTTAGGCATGCTTCTGAGAGTTATGGGATAGTCTCCAGACGTAAGTGTATGTGGGACTGTAACACGAATGTATGAGATTTGTACACCTACTGCATGGGTGAAATACCCCTTGGAAAAACTTAAAAGAACCAATAAAAATTTGTCATCAAAATATACAATGCCTTTCAAATAAAAGCACTGAATTAGATATTGCTCTATCAAATGAAATTTGTTGTGATTTCGTTTTAGTGTCTGAGCACTGGCAGCAGGCTCAACAGTTGCAAGAAATTAGGTTAAGTAAGTTTAGTTTATGTAATAGTTTTTGTAGAGATTCTTTTAAACATGGAGGTGTAGCCATTAATAAGAATGATAATTTTAATGAGCATTTTAAAGCTTTAAGTGTTAGTCAGTTTTGTGTCGAGAAAGTTTTAGAGTGTGCAGCTGTTTTGATTGATAGTTGTAAATTAATGATATTTGTTGTATATAGAGCGCCTAGTGGAGATTTTAATTAATTATGGAAGCTGAAAACAAATCAAAAACTATGTGGCAATTAATCCATAAACTGCAAAAAAAACCTTAGACGAGGAAAGAAGAGGACAGATAACATGGGAAAAAGCCTGTTACCAGCTGCCACATAAATTACTGGGTAACTTCAATAAATTAATTGAAATTATAAGTAATAAATAATAATTAATAAGTTAAAGTAATTTTCAGTCGTAAAATAATATAGCCATTTTATAGGTAGAGTATGAAAAATATATTACCTACGCCTCTGTTGAATGACTCTCCTTGAAGAAGATTTATGGCTTTATTGTTATTATATTAAATAAACATCCCTACCATAATATACTCAGAGGTAACACCATGTGTACATTATGCATTATTATTAAAACAATAAATATGCAAATAAACTACAAGGTCAGCAGATAATAATTACCTGTGAAATGAAATTCCAGGCTCCTTCTTCTCGCTTCGACTCTTGCAACCATATGCCGAACAAGTTACCATTATGAATCTTAGTTTTTATCTCTCTTTGTTCAAAAACTTACAAAATAACTGCAAAATAGCACCGCCACAACAATAGATGTGTTTGCCACATAAATAATGGCCGCCGCTCTGAAAAGGCTTCAATTTCAGTACATTGGCTTAATGTCATGCGCGGTATCCTTACTCTTACCTAATCTAAGAAAAAAACTGTAAGAAAAACGCTGTTGTAGAAATATATTAAAACAATGTTAAGTTGTCTGATAAAGTAGTGGCCAATAATTTTAACGATCATTTTTCAAACCTCCCTTTTAAGTATGATAGCTCAATTGACTATGATTTTATATCTGAGCACATAACTTTAAGAGACAATAGTTGTTTTATGCCTCCAGTTTGTCCTGCAGATGTGGTAGCTTTAATCAACAATCTAAGTCTTCGGGTGCCGCAGGTTTTGATGAAATCTCTAATAACTTCTTGAAGAAATGCAAGTCTGTTTTGTGTAATGTTTTAGCTTTTTTTTATAAATGGATCTTTGGAGAAAGCAGTTTTCCTGACAGGTTAAAAGTAGCTAAGGTACTCCCTTTGTTTAAAAGGGGTGACAATGACTATGCTAACTATCGTGCTATAAGTTTGTTGTCAAGTTTCTCAAAAATTCTTGAACTGCACATGAAAAATTTTCTATCTACTTTTTTTTGCAAAATATAGGATATTAAATACCTCTCAACATGGTTTTACCATCTCAAAAAGCACAGAAACAGCATTATGTGAGTTTCAAAACCATATTGTGGATGCTCTTGACAAGGGAAAATGTATCTTAGGGTTATTTATAGATTTTTCCCGTGCTTTTGATTATGTCGATCACAATATTTTATTAGAAAAACTTTATAGGTATGGTATTAGAGATACATCATTGACATTGTTAAAGTCTTATTTTCAAAATAGAAGCCAAGTAGTAACAATTAGTAATGAAAGAAGTCAGTCTAGTTTAATAGCACAGGGCGTGCCACAGGGATCTATCCTGGGGCCTTTTTTATTTTTGGTTTATGCTAATGATCTTGTGTTTTTTATGGAGAAGATTTGTCCTGATATAAGGGTTATATCTTATGCGGATGATACCAATGTTTTGATTGGAGGTGATAGCTTGGAGGCTCTTGGAGTGATAACAGTATAACAATATGGTCTGAGAAAAACAAATTATGTCTTCATAAAGATAAAACACATTTGTGACATTTACACGCAACGCACAAGCTCAAGATGCCCTTGTTTTATTTAGAGATACGCCGGATCAGTTGCTTCGGTTGAGTAGCTCCAAGCTATTGGGTGTGACCTTTGATCATGACTTGTGGTGGAATTCCCATATAGAAAATGTATGTGGCAAATTAAGAAGTAGTTGTTATGCTTTGAAGTTTCTTTCTAAACACTGTGGGAAACAGGCACTCTTGACATTATACTACGCAAATTTTTATTCATTCTTAAGATATGGTATTGTGAATTGAGGTTTGAGTCCAATGGCTTCCAGGGTTTTTCTTATTAGAGTGATTTGTGACATAAAATATCGTGACTCTTGTAGATAGCATTTTAAAAATTTTGACACTAACACATTCAGCGCCAAAGCAGACACCGATCACCGATGTCTGTTCACAATTTTGCTCAGCAGGCCGATACAGACACTGGTGTCTGTTTTAGAATAAGTCGAAATATGCCAAGAGGATACACGTTTCATTTAACTGAAGTTGTCTTGTATCTATTCTGGCCTATCAGGATAAATCTATATATGTGGGCCAACGAGTTAGTATTGTCACGTTTTTCCCGTGGGTTCTGGCGAAATTACAGCTTTTACTATTTTAAACAATACTCTCTTTATTCTTTATCACTCTATATAATTAAACACACTAAACTACTCTTATAACTCTACAACTATTAGATCTTTACAATTCAGAACTCAATGATTAACTAACTGCAACTCGCCTCTATCCGCTATTTATATACAGTCTAAAATCTATCGCGATTACTCCGGACGAAGCGAGGCTTCTTTATATTATTCTCGACCAGGCATCGGGAGAATTCCGCAGTTCCTGAATCTTCGCGGCCGGCGCCGGCGATGACTCATACGTGCGTAGACGCGACAAGGCTAGTTCTATAGGGTAGCACAAAAACATTCGGATGGTTGCTAGCCGTGACATTGCCTCCCTCTTAAACCTGTACTACGCTCTTTCTGTGCTTCTAATGGGCGCAAACCTTCACTCCAGCTTAGAATGAACTGGGAGTGAATAATCTCAAATCGAAAGGAAAAAAACATTTAATTTTGAGAATTTAAAATTAGATATTGAATGAAGTTACGTAGGTATGTCAATGCGTAGGCTAAAACGAGTTGTCGCCGAGCGTATAAATTAGGCCTTAGCTCAAATGTCAGAGAGTAGGGGTGGGTTGATTTATTTAGGGCGCCACGGGCTTGTGAGTCGGTAATAAGCAAGTACCCAAATTAACCGAAAAAACTAATTCGGTGTGAAACAAATACTCAAATATTAATCAGAAATAACTAAAGTAAGCGATAAACAAATACTCGAATTTTAAACAAAAGTAAATCAAGAACGTTTCAATTATTGAGCGCAAAAAATTAAAAGAAAAAAAACAGATACTTACTAGCGGGCCTTTGGAATCGTAATTAAGAGTTAATTAAATAAAACAGGTAAATAAACAAACAAAGGATCGGTTTTATTACCTAGGAAAACTGGTTAATTATAATCGTTTTATAAAGATGAAAACCACTGAGTGGAAAGGTCCAGCAATTAGAACAAAAAAAAACTACTAACAATCGTGGTACCCCGGTACACTTGACTTATGCCTGACCATAACGACTAGAAAGTAAAAACGAAGGCGGTTGTGACGTTCTGTCGGGTAATTTTCCCGTAAGTCTTGAAAACTCCTACATGTCCAGCTGCTGGAATGTTGTGACAACGCTGGAAAATCTCTTTCCTCTTATCTTTTGAAACCACTATTTTACAGTTATCAGGGAAGACAATTCAGGGAGAGCGGGTCGTTTCACAAGCTTATAGAGAATGGAGTTGTTTACACGTCAAACAGGGAACTTTACAGGACATTTCTCAACCCTCTGCATCATACTCAGATACCATTTGTCTTTGGTGTTCCTGGGATCGAATGTTGGTGGATCCAGGCCATTAACAGAATCAACAGGAACAGGCACTGATCTGGAAAGAAAATCCGGGACGATATGGTCTTTACCCCCTTCGATGGATGAGTTCAAAATCAAACTGTTGCAGGCGCAGCTGCCAACGCGCTAAGCGACCTTGAGGATCCTTTAACCGATGGAGCCATAACAGTTAGGCGTGGTCAGTAATGACCTTAAAGTGAACGTGATCTAGGTAATGCCTCAATTTCCCGACGCTCCAAATCACGGCGAGACACTCTTTCTCAGTCACCGATAAGTTCATCTCCTACCTGGTTAAAGATCTGGATAGGTAACAGATTACCTTTTCACTGTCGCCAAACTGCTGCGTTAGAACTGCTCCTAGACCATAAGATGATGTATCAGTTTGCAGACAAAACATCTTCTCAAACTCAGGTGCTGTAAAATAGGTGTCGTTATTTAACACTCTTTCAAAGCTGCAAAAGGCTTCTGGCAATCCGTTGTCCAATTCTATTGGTGTAGTCAGATTCAAGATATGTGCCAATAGTGACGAAAAATTTGGGACGAAACATCTATACCACGAAGCTGTGCCGATGAAACGACGCCGACGTATCTCGTTAATGTTCTGAGGCGGTGGAATGTTGACAATGGCCTCAACTTTCTCTGGATCTGGCCTCAAGCCCTTGCTAGGCAACTAACCCAAACTAACCCAGGTACCGCAATTCGCGTTTGCAAAAATTGCATTTATCAGGGGACACGACAAGACCAGCTTCACGCAGACGGTCAAATACTGTGTTCAATAATTCCAGATGATCAGGAAAAGAATTAGAAATGATCACAATGTGAATTATATTATGTTTAGTGGGAAACATAGAAAGAAGGGCTTCCAATCAAAAAGCTACTGAAGTTATTGTCTGGGGAATGATAAATGCATACAACATTACAATACTAGGGCAAATTATCAAGAACTCAAACTCCCTCTCAATTATGTTTGTCAAAATCACTAAAAGCAGTAAAACTATTCGAAACACGCTCACTAGGGTTGCCGATCTTTCAGAAAAGTATCGATTCCTGAGATCGATCCAAATCGAAAGCAACAGAATCGATTCGCGATTAAATCGGATATAGTAAAATCGATCTTTAAGAAAATCGATCTTTAGTTTGGGTTAGTTAATAACAATACTTAAGAGTTTGCGATGCAATAATATTAATGATTAGGTACAACGTATTACGCCACATAGGTACTATTCTATTAAAAATATAATTAAAAGTACTTAAAACAAACTTACCTATACTAAAATACTGCTGGACTATAACTTACAAAACGAGCAATAACTGGACTATTGTTTCAAATGTCTTACATACATCAATCAGTGCAAACAGCAATCATAAATAGAGAAATAACAGTCTTTATCAATTTAACGACGAAGAAAAATTCAAAAAATATGTCAAAATAGGCTCACTGAAAACCCTCAATTGAATCGCAATGATAAAAGAAAAAATGATGTAATGGCTAGGTTATTAAATACGTCATACGCACGCGGCACGATAACCGATGCAGTATCACAGTTTATACCGTACGGGTACGGTATAAACTGTGACAGTATTACAGTTAGCTTAGCATTTTAGAATTCTCCCGAACGCGCGGCGGAGGATTCCCGGAATAATATGGTTACGAATTTGCGATTAGGATGTTGCCGATTGCCTTGCCTGTATCGCATATTATTTGCATTCAATAATTTATTAATTTTGACGAGGCCGAAACCCGAAAATAAAGTATCGATTCTAAAATCGCTTTTAAAAAGATCGATCTTCGATTAAATCGACCCAAAGAGAATCGATTCAAAAGATCGATTTTTTAACTTAAAAAAATCGATCTTCCAAAAGATCGATTCTAAATCGGCAACCCTAACGCTCACTCACAAGGGCAACCGATAACCCTTATCTATGGGCAACCGTACCTCCATGACTATGATGGAAACAGTCAATAAAACTATATTTGGAAAACCCAAATCGTCCAAATAAAGTACAAATAGATCATCAGACTTGTTAAAATGTATTAATGTTGAGTAATAACTTCCTTCATCCTTATAACCTTATAATATGTATTGTTATTGTCCCATTATAAGTGGTCGTTTCACATCTTTCTTATTAAGAGACGAGAGACGTTTCATTATTTTTTTCCTATCCAAAGCTAGTGTAGCTTTTTAATCATTTAGTTCACATGCCACCTAAAAGAAGGTGTAGTCGAAACGCTTCAATAGACCGTATATGCAATAGACCAACAACGCAGACGATCCTTCCAAACCCACCAAACTGTTTTGGAAATTAATTACTTTTGACTGTGTTATCACTGTTATCGGAACGCACCCTTTTGTATTCAAGCATCGTATCTCTTCGACGTTCGGACGTCGACGTCATCGTCATTCGCTGTGACGTACGTCGAGTATGTCGACCTTCCATCGGATCGGCCATATGATTTTGACAGACAGCTTTCACAAAGAACAACCGAGGCTAGCGTTTTGGAATGTTAAATATTACGGAAGTGTTTTAAATGTAAAAAAACTAGATACACCACACTTTCATTTGATCTATATATCAGTTTTTTATTAGACGTAGTGAAAACGCTGTGATAACATATTTGTGCGAATAATGGTTTATAGTACAAAGAAGAACAAAGTGGTAGACATAGTTTAGTGATTACTTTAGTCATAAGACGAGTTTTACTAGATTTTCCAAACATATTTACACGAGAAATAGTGGTTGATAGTTATAATGGGACTATTATTTGCCAAGTTGTGGAGCTTATTTGGCAATGAAGGTAAAGGATTTCAAATAAAAGCCTGCTGCTTGGCATCTAAAATACTTTCCAATTAGGGAGGTTAATTACTTTGTCTTTTAATTTTAGAACATAAAATAGTCATTGTTGGACTTGATAATGCTGGGAAAACTACAATACTGTACCAGTTTCTAATGAACGAAGTGGTTCACACAAGTCCTACAATAGGGTCCAATGTTGAAGAAGTCGTGTGGAGAAATATACATTTCATAATGTGGGATTTAGGAGGACAACAGTCTTTACGAGCAGCTTGGAGTACTTACTACACTAATACAGAGGTAAGTAAGTATTTAAGGGCATTAATAGTTATTTTTGTTACAAGTACCTAAAATGGAGTGTTTCAGGACGAATCATTGCTGTTTCCGGACGAGGCGTTAGCCGAGTCCGGAATAGCAGATGAGTCCTGAAAAACTTCATTTAGGTACGTGTGACAAACACTATTTTTTGTCATACGCTCCCAAAATTTAATTTTTATTTATACGCTTTTTGCAATTCTTCAGAACGCCTAAATTTGCAAATTTACCATAATTTTTGAAATCATAATGTATGACAAAGTTAGCTTAGAATTTGATACCGTAGCAACTATTTGACAATTTTGTCATGTCATTCGAAATTTGACATTTAGACATATTCAGGAATTTTGGAATAGTCCGTAAAAGTTGCCATGACGACTTTTAGGGACTAGGCCTAAAAAGAAGCATTTTACGGACTCAAATGAGTCCGTAAAATAGCTATTTTTGGGAGCGTATGACAAAAAATAAGTTTTTAGGAGTTTAAAATATTTAACGACTCAAAAATTCATTTCATATATAAAATTTCAGTTATAATTAGGTATGTAGGTATTAACTTTTATAGCAGCAATTATTGCTGGAATTGCTATAATAAAACTCAGAATAGCGAGTGTCCCATTAATTTTAACATATTATTTTAAATGCATGTGCACAGCCTCTATAGAAACAAGGGGGAGGTGGTCAAAGTTAAATTACATATATGTATTATTATTATTTATATATATCTTCAAGTACAGATAAAGAAGTAGTTATTAAAATAAAGAAGTGAACCTATTACAACACCAGACTAAAACATATTATATTGTCAAAGAGGACTTATCCTTGAGGCAATTTGAGACTTCCTCGAAATGCTTTTAAACTATGTTGATTCTAATTAATCTTTCATTATGTAATGGAATTTTTCCAGATAAGCTGAAATTAGCGGTTGTAAAACCATTGTTTAAAAAAGAGGACCCTAACCCATATGCGAACTATAGAGCTATTAGTCTCTTATCTAGCTTTTCAAAACTTTTTGAACTTGCTCTAAAGGATCAACTTGAATCTTTTTTTTATAAAAATAATTTACTTTCTCTGGCTCAACATAGTTTTTCTAAAAATAGAAGTTGTGAAACGGCTCTTTGGGAAATTTTTAAGCAAGTGGTTGATGCTCTTGATAAAAAAAGATTTGCTCTTGTTGTTTATTGATTTTTCTCGAGATTTTGATCTTGTAGATCCTGAACTCTTAAAGGCAAAACTAAGTAGATATGGCGTAAAAGGTGTCCCTTTGGACCTACTTTCTTCTTACCTTGACAACAGAACCGAAGTTGTAAGACTTCACAATTCAGTCACAAGTCGAAGCTGTGTTATCAAACAAGGGGTTCCTCAGAGTTCTATCCTAGGACCACTACTATTTATAATTTTCGCTAATGATCTTATCTCATATTTAAATAACACTCCTAATATATATCCTATATGCTACGCAGATGATACAAATGTATTAATTGTCCGAGATAATCTAAATGCCCTTAAGGATACAGCTGAAGTTACATATAAAAATATAATCTGTTGGTCTGAAAAAAATAAACTTAATTTATATAAAAATAAAACCACTTCCATCTTTTTTAACTTACAACATAACTTATTTTCCTTATTTTCTGGCTGATCTAGAAATCATATCGGTAAAATCTGCAAAAATTTTAGGAATTACTATTGACAATAAAATACGCAGGGTAGAAACCCTGTGTGGGAAATTGCATAGTAGTTGTTATGGATTAAAGTTTATGTCCAAACACTGCAGTAAAGATGTTCTGTTAACTCTCTATTACGCGAATTTTCACAGTCATCTAAGGTATGGTATAATCAATTGGGGCAATAGTGTTGAAATAGATAGGGTATTTTTACTACAAAAATATGCAGTGCGAATGGTTGCAAATTTGGATTTTAAGGAAACTTGTCGCAATGCATTTAAAAATTAAAAAATTTTAAACCTAGTCAATATTTACATTCTAGCAGTCAGTGCATATGTTTTTAAAAATAAATCAAATTTTCTTGCTCAGACGAATCATTCTTATGACATGAGATTTGGAGATTTGTTACAACCAAAGTCACATCGAACGGCTCCATACCAAAGAAATTTTTGCTACTGTAGCATGTCATCGGCTGTAAAATATACAACACTCTAAATGACGAATTTAAATCCTCGCCTAATGTATACATTTTTAAATCTAGGTTGAAAAAGGTACTCTATGAGAAACTGTTACAGTTTGGAGGAATATTTTTTATAACTATTACTGCTTCTTTTTGTTTTGTGCTTGTATTATGTGTTATGTTAATTGTCTGTCCATTCTATGTATTTACACTTTTGCTATGATTTTTTTTATATAATAAATAAATAAATATCGTCTTTATTTGTTCATTTGGTATGTGTACAGGTACTAGTTTACCACCATACACACATCATATGTTGGGTAGGCGAGATTTAACCAATGGTTACTGTTACATCCAACCATACCCACACATAGCATGCTTACATTTTATTTTGGGCAGAAATTGCACATATATACCAATTTTTGACGTGTTTCTGTATTTATTTATACTAAATGGAGAAATAAACCTTATTATTATTATTATTATTATTGTTATTATTATTATTATTAAGAGAGTTGCTTGGGTTACTTTATATATCTGACTTTAATTATCTTATTTTTATTATTTCTTTAACTGACGTGTTCTAAGAGAAGTTTATTTGTGCATTTCCCGTAAATGAACAAATTGCAAAAGAGAGTTTAACCCCCGGAGTCTTTCCCATTAAGGTACCAAATAACTCTGGTTGAACACCCAAACACCCAAGAGCCTTTCCCTTGAAGGTACCAAATAGCTCTAGATGAATAGTGGAGTGAACTTGTTGCCAGTACGCTCAATAAAGTAACCACGAACTGAACCAAGTTGTCGTTTACTCGGTCCGCTCGATCTTTTATAGTAAAATTTGTTAAAAGTTTACTGATTGTTTTTCAAACATGTTTAGATAATAATCATAATAATTATGTTTCAAGATCAAGTATCAAGTTTAGATTTTAGACTATGTGTTTTTTCTTATACTAGAATCATTCGGTAATTTCGTTTAAAAATACCTTGCAAAAACAAAAAAATACCATTTCATCTCCTAGGTCCCCATGTTGCCCAAGTGTCTGCCTTATGATCTTCCCTATTAGGTACTTATCTGAGACAGTTGGCTACAACATACCCTATACCTACGACCTGTGTATAATTTCGCTTTATAGCTGCTCCTTTATTTTAGTTCAATATTATAACTCTTTTACTCTCAATATTATCTCTTTTATTCTCCAATTTCTTTTTTTAATTAAATGCCTGTGTGTTTTTTCTGTGACTTTCCCAGTAAGGTACTATCATTAAACACTTGCATTTAAAATTATAACTTTTTCCCCTAGTTATATATCTCAATTTCTCAATTTGTTCCCTTAATGCCTACATGTTTTTTCAATGATTTTCCCAATAAGGTACTGTCGTTAACACTTGCATTCGAAATTTATTTCTTCTTTAGTCACTCGTATCTCCATCTAAAAAAAAATTCTAACGCCCATGTTTCTTTTTCCCTCTATGATTTTCCCAATTAGGTACTTATCGTGAACCTTTGCATTCTTCATCATCTCATGTACCTACTATCGTCCTCTGCGCCACCTTCTTTGTTTCTTCGTTTCTGTGTGTATTTGCTTAGTTTTTGGTTACTTCCTAATTACTTAGTTATGTGTTCCTTCTTAGTTATTATTTTTTCTTTTTTGATTTACTTTTTCCCTTGGTCCAGTTCGAAGTACTCCCTTAGTGTATTGTTTCTTTATAGTTTCTTTCTTCTAGTTTCTGTTACCATATGTACCTTAGATAATAGTTTTATATGACTTTCTCTATGTTTGGCGATATCTCTATTATGCTTTATATATACTGTCTATGAAACTCTATTTTCATTTCTTAGTTTCTCATATATTTTGCTTTACAACTATCTTGCTTGTGATTTTCCCCTGTTTGGTACTTATTCTGAGATAGTTGAGTTCAGCAATTATTTATACCCCTTGTATATACTTATTTCTTAGTAGGTACATCCTTTATGTACACATAACCCACTTCTTAAAAACTCCTTCTTTTTCCTATTTGCTTGTTCCTCCGCCTAAGTGTTATTTTACCTATTATCTAAGGTATTTGTCAATGATACTTATGTTTTAAACTTATAATTTCCCGCAACTTTTTCCCCCAAAAAATGCTGGTAATTTTTTCTCTATGTCGTCGTCCTTCCTAATGGCACTTCTCTTATATTTTTGTTGTATATTATCTGTCTTATATTTTGCATTGCCTCTTTTGTCTCCCGCATGATTAACTGAAAATTCACTTCTTAATTATGGTCCTCTTTGTCTTCTTACATTATGATATGAATTGGTGATGCCTTGGTCCCTGGATCCATCATATGAGTGTCCTTGAGCTTAATTTGTTTTATTGGTTTTTATTATGCTTATTTTGCCATGGGATAGAGATTTTTTCATATAACTCCGAGGGCAGTCAAGTTACTCCTCAAAGGAACGAAATTCCACCCGCAGAAAAGATTCACTCCCTCTGGAAGATGTCTGATGAACAACTCGAAGTCACTAATCTCTGTAATACTCAGTAATGTTGATTGATGGTATCTCAAATCTGAAGAGAAGCTGGTGCACGAATTTAACCTTGTGGATCTTAATGGCTATAAATTGTGTTTGGAGATTAATTTAATTTTGATGAAAGAAAAAAAATCATTGTGGACTGACCCTGTATATCAAGGTGCACAGCAATCGAAACGGTACTTGTCAAAATGGCTTGAAGAAACAAAAAATGATGATACACTTGTTATGACTACGGGGGTACGAATGGCGTTACTTGTAGAATGGTCGAAAAGGCACTTCCACCATGTGACTTCACTGCATCTAAATAACTGAAACGCCTCCGAGGTTAGGGATCAGAACGGCAGCCTCCACAACGTGCTAACTTCTTTGTACTAGGAATTAGCACGGCAGGGTCCACCACGTGATCAGCACGGCGGCTTCCATCACGTGTCAATTTCTTGGTACTAAGGGTCAGCACGGCAGCCTCCAATAAACGGCAATGCGGATCCGAATGGCACCTCCAAAGGTTATCTCCTCTGCGAATCCATGGTCCTAGGTCCAATGTACGGGGATCAGAACGGCAGCCTCCAGCACGTGTCAAAGAGGATTTACCCTTGAAGCAATACTTTTAAATTATGTTGATTCTAAGAAAGTTGCTTGGGTTACTTTATATAGCTGACTTTAATTAACTTGTTTTTATCATTCCTTTAACTGACGTGTTCTAAGAGAAGTTTATTTGTGCATTTCTCATAAAGGAACAAAATGCAAAAGGGAGTTTAACCAGCGAATATTAACTACGATAAGAAGATTCACTCTCCGCGGCGGCACGTCAACGGTATGTCTCCTTCCCCGCGCGAAAACTAGCATGATACTGGCATGTGACCTTTGGACCCGGCGCACACTGGTAGAATTTCTAGGAAAGCTGGCCATAATAAGGTTTACCAGAAATAAGACATAAAAGTTATTAAGTATTACACGTTTAATATATCGTGTTTTAGACAAATAATTGTTGAATTTTTTCCTCATCATCTATATTTATATATAGGGAGTATCAATTATCACTAACGATAAAAATCATGTATAAAAATCATTTGTATGTTCTTAAATCGTTTTAAAAAATGATTTTGAAAATTAGGGGCTCATTCGTTGTAAAAAAAGGGTTTTAAATTTTTAATTCGATGATACAATTTTATTTTTGCAACGGTTAATTCAGGAGTCTCACGAGTAAAATAAATGTTAAGCGGACGACAGAAACGCATTGATGAGGGCCTGCACTTTTGCCATACATGTATTTCAGAGTTATCGCTATTTTTAAAAATTAATCTAATATGGACGAAACTAGTAAAAAATATAGACATCCGTGCAGCTGTTGTTCAAAAACACTTGCTTATATTCTGACTATCCCAAGGTAATATCAAAGCCATATTTACAAATTAAAACTAAATTATAAATTTTTATCTGCTGATCCAGCCAAAGTATTTATTACCTCTTTTTATAATAACATCAGTCTTGCATCAGCAATAATGATTCTACCGAAATTTCAGCTTCAGTTTCACTTACTACAATATTATGGGATTAGGGGTGGGCGACAATAATCGATTATTCGATTCACTTTTAAGAAATTACCGATTAATCGACTTATCGATTAATATTTCAGAAAATATCGATAATCGATTATTTCGATTATTCAGTTATTTGCTGAAATATTAAGCGTCTAATCGATTATTCAATTTCTTGCCCACCCGTACCGATGACTTTACAACAGATATAGCTTTTAAAATTCCAATTTAATAATGCGTTGCGTTAAGGGTAATTTGAATGACATTTGAAAATACTTTCAGTACAACATATGAAGCAAAAAAACAGAGAAACGTAAATGCCCAAACAAGACAGCAGCAGGGAAAACTGCGCTCGTTACAAATTTAGCCAATAAGGGATCCTCATTTCGACGCGCCATTTTCTGATAATCTGGCTTCAGTTGTTGCACAATTAGGTATAACACCAACACATAACCTCAACGGAGTGTTAGCACTTTAGCAGTATAGTACATCAGACTTTATCTTTTTATTATGTATTTGGGCAAAACTATATGATAAGAAGGATCACTCTCCGCGGCGGCATGTCAACGGTGTGACTCCTTCCCCGCGCAAACACTAGCAGAATATCGGCAGGCCATGATACAAATAAAACAATCATGTTGGCACGCGACCTTTGACGCGGCGGCCATAGACCAGCTCTACCTTTTGTCAGATTAATTTTCACGCCTAAATTCTATAGTCGAGTCAATATTCGATATAAGATAATATCGCTATTTTTTAGTTGTGTTGTATTACAAAATAGGAATGAAATATACAGTAAAAATATTGTGCGAAACCTTTAACCAATTTTAAAATCACCCAAAACGCCAAAATTTAATTAAATATTAAAAGATGGGGCAAATTCGAGCAACATTTTCTTCTTGGTGTCTTGTGTCAGAATATTAGTATTCGGAAATATGGTGAAATCATTAACACAAAATCAAAACCTTTTAAATATTAGTTATTACATACCTTGAGTATTGTTATCAATAATAACTAATTAAAAACGTTAACAGATTTTTGAAACAGCCAGTTGAATACAAACTTTATCAAAATATTTATTTGGTGATAATAATAAAAAAAAACATAATGTAAGTTTGACAGGGCGCTGCAAACAAATCAGAGGATATCAATTGTGTTTTTCCAAAGCCAAATAGAGTATTAGAGTGCTATAAATAATTTCGTCATAAATTTGATTAAATATACCGCAAACGAAAATATTGTTTATGGCCAGCTTTTATTTAAATTCAACCTGTGTGCGGCGAAGTTCGCCGATTGTTACCAGGCAACGAAGAAAATAAACGACGATTCCTTTGTTGCGCTCTTTTGCCATTGAGTGGGCCTTCTTGTCGTAGTTAATATTCGCTGGTTTAACCCCCCAGAGTCTTTCTTGTTAAGGTACCAAACAACTCTGGTTGAACACCCAAGAACCTTTCCCGTGAAGGTACCAAATAGCTCTAGATGAACAGTGGGGTGAACTTGTTGCCAGTACGCTCCATAAAGGATCCACGAACTGAACCAAGTTGTCGTTTACTCGGTCCGCTCGATGTTTTATACTAAAATTTGAAAGTGTACTGATTGTTTTTAAAACATGTTTAGATAATAATCATAATAATTATGTTTCAAGATCAAGTATCAAGTTTAAACTTTAGACTGAGTGTTTTTTCTTATACTAGAATCTTTCGTTAATTTCGTTTAAAAATACCTTGCATATTATTTTATTTAAAACAGCTTCTCAAAAATAGCATAAGTGTGAGGTTTAAAAACAGTTTGATAATATAAATATCATTAAGAGAAAAAGGCTTTAAAATTATTACATTACTTATAAAGTTTTGCTCTTAACGGTATACCGAGATACTTATTATTAAATTTTGTTTAGAACTTATAAAGCTAATTTTATCAAAACCTCAAACATAAAATATATTAAATAAATATTACCTTTTTATTCTAAATATATTTTTCAGATTTAGTTTTAATTTTCTGTCCTACAAGGAGCATAAGTTAATATTTCTTTTAAAAATGTGTCTCAGAAGCATTTCAGGAGGCTCAGGACCTTGCACCATTTTGAAGGAAATCAACATTGCTGCTCTGTGATGTCAAACCAATAGATTTTTACAAATTTGATATTTTAAACTTTTCTATAATATAGGTACTTATCTTTAATGCAATATTTCTTTTTTGATGGAAAATACGTCATTTTTAAGTTTCAAAGAACCGCTACGTACATTCAACATCTTTATTATATGACTTCTTGAATAGAACATGCACTTTATTTTCATAGTGATTGCCTACAATGTAGGTATGCCATAATTTATTAAAAATGCGGATATTTTAAGTATTAATTAATATGGCTGTGCATAATACATATTAGGTGAACTTATACTAAAATATTATATACAATCTCTTCTATAACATAGGGCCTATGTTCATATAATTTATGTTTCTCGTGAAATAATAGTACTACTTATTTAACACAACTACTTGCCTTACTCATCTTGATACAATAAAGACAAGATATGATATTTAGATGTGTACGTCATATGGTGAGCAAATAATCATAGAAATCATTTATCATTTCTTTGTTATGGGCAATGTTACGACCCAGAATTTTGCTCATCACATGAGGTAGCATATCTTATCTTGAAGTTATTGTATCACAGGTAGTTGCTAAACTGAGTTTAAGAAATAATATTGATAATTCCAGAAGATAATTCAGGTTATATTGAGTTTATTCGGAATTATCAAATATACCTACTAGTAGACATTTTTGCCAGCAGATCTAAAAACAGAGAAAAAAAAACCGTTTTGCAATTATAGATAAAATGTAAACCATTAAGTACCTACAATAGCTAATAATAAAATTGTTTGTGAATGAATTTTGCACCTGCCTATATTTTTAATTACCTGATTGTGTTTATCAGCTGGTATCTGACTCATATACTTAAGTCCCAAATAATACTTTAATAGTATTATGATATGTGTTTAGATAAATTTCATTATCATTTTGCAGAATAATACCGTTAATTCGTAGAATCTTAGTAGTATGTTTATTGTTTTCATCCATGTAACTATTTTTGGACTTGATCAGTAGCCTAACAAGGCATCGCTAGGCCTGGGCGCATGACATGTGTTTTTCTTGATTTTTGTTTTAATTTTCGATTAATACTATACTTATTTCAGTCACAATTTTTTCAAAAGGTAGCAATTGCGACTGCCTTTTCACATCCCACAAGGATGTCTTGCAACGTGCAAGATTGGTCCAATTGGGGTAACACCAATCCTGTATTTGGCCACACTGGCACAAATTGTCCCGATCAGCCGGCAGAAGCCCCACCCTGTGCAGATTCGTCTTGCATCTCGGATCCCTAGTCCTCAGTAGATTGAGTGTCCGCCCGCCTTACACTGAAAGGTAGGTTGCTGCCTAGGGAAGCTCCTCTTTTGGTTGAATGTTTGTCATGCTGAGTTCGCTTTTCCTTGATGTGATTGAGAATAAGACGTTCCAGGAGCTTAAATAGGTGGCACAAGAGAGATACAGAGCGAAAATTCCTGTGATCATTTGCCTCTTTTCTTGGCCTCAGTAGTGCAACCACTCTCGTCCTTCTCCACATTCTCGGTATGTTACTTTGTGACATGCAGGCATTCA
This sequence comes from Pissodes strobi, assembly GCA_016904865.1. NCBI lineage: Eukaryota > Metazoa > Arthropoda > Insecta > Coleoptera > Curculionidae > Pissodes > Pissodes strobi. Next base: position 137,604 of record MU182277.1, on the reverse strand, counting down.
TCAAACCCAGTAGTTATAGGAGAGTCTTTAGGCTGAAATTCTGGATTTGCGCCACCCTGAGCTCGTCTACACCAGTTGCCTTCTTCAGCTTCAGGGCTCTAATGAAAATCTGAAGTTCTGATATTGTGAACGTCTTATCTAAATGTTCATTTTCAGATTCGATACTACGCACTATGAGTTCTTCCGAGGTTGTGGCATTCAGAGGCAGTTGGCTTGCTATCTGGTCTGGCGTTACGTCTGTCAACTTGTTATTTTGCTTCGTCATATCTTCGCTTAAGAGGTTTTAAGATTTTCCATGCTCGCCTGCTGTTAAGCTTTATATTCATCACCAGGTCGCACCACTTTGCTGTTCGTCCTCCTGTAGCCAAAGGGTTCCTTCTAAGTTAGAAAACCTGCAGGAACTTACAACTGAGCACCCGGGAGAAAAATTAGATACCAACAGAGTAGTCTACAGCATCTGAAAATAGGCCACTTAACAAAGTTTTCAATTTTGCAATAGCTCCTAAAAGGATATCCATATAAGATATCATTTCCAATGTAGACGCAACACTAGACAAGAAACCGGAAGAATCGGCTAAACAGGCAGGAAATGGCACGTGTACTGACCACCATGATCATGCTGAAATCTAACCCTTAAAACTCCCAAGGGCAACAAGGAAATGGTTATACTTAAAGCAGACAAAGGAAACGCAACAGTTGTGATGAACACGATGACTTCATCGAGCAAATGGAGGATATCCTTAAAGGAAAACCTATAAACCAGTCAATACTAAACAGTTAGCTAGAGGCAGTGACATTAGCCTGCCAATTGCATTTTACTTTGCAACCTTTATGGATCGTCTATACGGATTCCTTGAAAATGATCCGGATAAAAGTTTTTGATAGAAATGTGATAAACCTAGAAAACACGTTTGTATGACGAGTTCACATTTATGTTACATGCGGGCTCGTAATTGCCTTAATTATCGCCATTGAAGGAAGACTGTAAGTAGGTACCGCTCGATGAGGGGTATAGCTTGTCCTTTGAAATGCGTGAAATAGCACAGAGGGCGTCTATGTATAAGGGAGTTAGACAAGAAGATAGATAGACGTAGAAACTATAGTGTCGGAACAAGAAGCGCCCGCTGATGGGTGGAGCGTTACCACTGCGCAACAAAATGAGCTAGAATAGTCGAGTTGTGCCCAGGTACATTCTCAATAATCCGAGATAATCAATGTGACCGGGCTAATGCTTTTTGATCATAATCTCACTGGAAATCGACATTTAGAATTCGTTCAAGAATACCTTGTTCTGGATCTGATTTTATTTCCCCTGGTATTATCCTTTTGGGGTTATTTGAAATGGCCTGATTTGACAACCAGGAAGATTCACATATTGCCATGTTGAGTTTCGCTTGTTATAATATCATTTAAATGTACGTTTTCTATTCGTCGTACTATAATCTATTTTTGCTCCATATTTTATCAAAGAGAAATAAACTTCCCTTAATTCTAACCCAGCAGTATTATTTTAAATCAACTACTAGTCTGTTTAATTTGATCAATAATCTACATCTTTAACTATGTACTATTTCTGTATAGGTGAGTTCAAATAATGTCACATCCTACACATAATTTGCCTCGACGTCTTCAAATCCTCGGTGTCGAGTTGTTTATAATTTGTGTATTTATATCTGCGTTAATAGGATTTCGAATCGTCCGTTGATTACTTTCCAACTCAATATTGATTATTGTCTAGCCAGATGTGGACTACAAAACTTTGCAGTATTAGGCTTTGACAAATGACGTGCGAGGTTTTTGTTTAAGATTGAAGGTCGTTGCGTATATAAAATTTATTTTATTAATTAGTGTTTGTATTATATCCGTGTTCAAATAGCAATTCACCTAAATATGAGTATAAATATTATATTTGACGGTTTTCCATTTGCATATAGCTTTTGCGTTCAAATATTTTTAAATCTGAGGTCTAATTTTATTTGTTTTTTGTACGACAGGGTTTCACGCTGTTTCCGTTGACAATTTATTATGAAATGTTTCAGTTTTAAATAATTAGGTCACATGTTTAATGTCACGATAATCTCTTGCGAGGTCATGATAAAAATCATCGGTAATTTTGGCCAAATTCAAAGAAATGTAATGGGCCGTACACAGTAAACTTTTTACATGAGAAGCTATTTGCCACGAACTCATTTTTGGAAAAAAATTCACATGTATAGTAGATCTTGGAAGAGCCTTTGTGAAATGACCAAAAGTGGCTAAAATGAGATAGACTTTTGCATAACAAATCGAAGAAAAATCATTCTGGACATATTAGTCCTTAACAGTGTCGTAGCCGAAAGCGACCAGCGCCTTGTGTAAGACTGAGCGGCTATTTTAATATCAGAGCACTGAGCAGAAAGTGAAAGATTGTGATAAAATAAGAGTCATGTACTCACAGTTCTCTTTATTATTGTTTATTGTTTAGAACATTGCTGTTGCAAATTAGGAAGTCGATTGCACTGTCCGTGTGGACATCTTTATTTGCTCTAACCGAATTTATCAAGTTCCAAGGCTTTTTGGCATTGTTCCGAACAATGTTAAACATTTCTTCGTAGTATGATTGCTTTGCCTCTTTTACAAGCCTTCTAACTTCTTTATTCCACATCTGATACCTTGCTTTATGGCAGTATTTATGAGAAAATTGTTGGTATATTTTATAAAAATAATCTCTTTGCAGAATATTTTCATTACCTCCGTCATTAAACCAAAGTTTAGTGTCATTACGAATTTCTATCGTTTTTCAGAGAACTTTATAGGTTTGGTGAAGAATTCAATTAAAGATTCATAGTTAGTGTTAACATCTGTGCTATCTAAGAAATTCCTATTATTTAAGTTTTCCAGACACACTTCTATGGCATTGTAGCCAACAATGTATAGTTGACTCTTGGGAGCTTGAGACTAATAAAATTTGCATATATTAGTCAATTTATGATCGAATATCGATTAAGGTTAAAGAGTTTCTTGTTGGCAGTTCGTGTTGCAAAATCTGAGACCACTACCTAGACAAATATCTGGGTAGTAACATATGTCCTGACTATCACTGAAAATATCAATCTTCATGTTTCCGACAAGGGAAAAATCTTTTTATCAAATGATGTGGAGCTCCTCACCGAGGAGCCTCCATGATGGTTGCACGAACAATCTCTCCTGTACCCCTAGCATTATAGATCGCACCAATGTAGTAATTGACATTTAGTAGGCATATAAGCAGGAAAGGTATGCCGACGTATTCAACATTGTGTATAGTTTTAAAGTTCTCTGCTCCCATAGACCACAGAAAAGCCAGACAAATTATACAACCCCTTCGATTTGGCAACCCATACCTCCATTACAACAATGATTGAGATGGTAATAACCAGGCCTCAATCTCCTCCAGTTTGTTCTTCAATGAGCAAGCATTCAGATACAAAATATTGTCACCTATCATTCATAGTAATATAAAATCGCACAGTGGAAATTTTGAACATTTAATCTCAATTATAAATCGTTATTATCTAAAGTATAAGCTGTTATATGTTATGATTAATCTTGTTGATAATTGAAAACAATATTCAAATTGAGGGGTCGAAGTTTGATATAAGAAGCCATTCCTTATTAAATCCTTGTAAAAAGCCGCATAGCGGCCTACACCGGCAGACGCTCTCCAGTGCATACCAAATAGGGACTTGCTCCACTGTCAGGCAATTAACATCTTAAAAAGTGCGCGTCTTAGAATTAATAATGTCATACAGCCAAGCGCTGCTTAAATCATTAAAGTATTAAAAGTAAATTAAAGACAAATTATTCGGGGTGACTGGTCTATATTTATTTTCGAGAAGCACAATCCCCGATGCCCAAGAGACACGCATATCTAAATGTGCTGCTCAGCCTGCCAATCTTGTTTTACCGAGTGTTTCTATCCAGCTTCCCTAATTAACTTCTGAGCTACGCAAGAGCGCAGATCGACTGCAACAGTCAGTTCCAACTGGCGATAATATAAAGGTCCTGCGAACGCAGTGCGTTCACCCCCCACATTCAATCCTATGATACTTGAGTATTTTTTAGCTATGAGTTAAAAACTTCACACATAATATTTCGCACATACCATAGGAGGAATTATTCTCATGCTGAGTTTTACTCTGAGCACTTTGTTTGACCTCTTCTATTGGTTTGTGGCTTCTAATAGAGTGGATTGCGGATTTTGACTACAAAACCTCCTTTCCCCTTACACCGTACAAACTCCAACCAAATGAAAAGGTTGCTTGTAGCCTAAGGGATATCGCTGATGATGCCTCTATCTGTTTCGTTTTGGGCCACTCAGCCGTATTATTTTTGAGCACAATGTCTCCCTTTTTCCCTTCCTTCTAGTGCTTTATTTTTTATTTCTTCAGAGCTAAAAGAGACCAGAACAGACCCGTTTGGACGTTTACAAAATGATAAGGGAACTTGTCAGAATAAACACATATCAAAGCACTGAATAATGTCAAATCGGAGAATATCAGAGCAAGACGTGTCATTACAACAAAATATCCACAAAGAAAATGAAGTGAAGTTGATTCAAACCAACTACACTGACGCACAGTGGTCAAAAATTGAAAATTTGCGATCAAAACCTGTAGCTGCCAAATGAAAGGAGTTATGGATTCCATTTTCTATGGGCTTTTACACTTTTAGATAAAGAATGAAATGAGAAAGTATTTTTAAATTAAAATTTCAGGTAGCTCCCTTAAAAAGACCTTATTTAAAAAGTAATGAGAACCTAAAAATAAATATCATACAAATATTTTAACACATTTCTTTATACATTTATTTATTATGATTTTATTTCATAGAAGTTTTAGGTTTAAGAAATAATATTTTAAAAATAGATCGGGCACTAAACTCGGTAATACATTTACAGATAATATGTAAGTATAGAGAAAAAAAATAAAACACATGTTTCAGTTGTCATGTTATGCAGGATCTTCATCGGGATATGGATCTTGATGTTTACTCGTTTCATATTCCTCATTTTCTTCTTTATTTAATATTAGCAATGGTCGCATATCTTCAGTTACCATAGATACACCACGACTTTTCAAATTAAGACTTGATAAATATGGATTCGAGCTAAGTAGAAGTCGGTGAAATAAATCTTCATTTACTTTTAAGGCACTTACTTTCCTTGTATACCCGTCTCTAAATCTTCGTATGTCTTTATTTTTTGCTTTTTGAGCTTCTTCTGACAACTCTTCTATTGGTAGCAAAGCTTCTTTTATAATGGCTGGTCCGTGAATTAAAATTTTGTGCACTGATGTTGGCATATAATACCGACTATACTGTTACTTTGTACGGTCTGCAGTTTGCAGGCAATATTGTTCGAAATTATCAACATTTATTTCGTGTCCGCTATTTATTGTACGTAGGATATCTGAAAAGCGCTTTATGAGTTCTTCGTCAATACCTGTGATTTCGGAAGATAAAGCTGGATTTGAAAAAAAATGTCTGGCTGTGTTTCCGTCATTCGTATTACCAGTACCTTGCGTAGGAATGTCCACTAGTAACCCCATTTTTTTTAAATTCAGTTTGAATTTTTCTTTTTCACATATCCATATCCTGTTTTTTATCAGCAGGCACCTTCCATGTTTTGATTTCTAGCCTATATGATATATGTAATAGGCATTCGAAAAATCGTATATAAGCGTGAAGCACCGACAATCCGAATTGAAGTGTATCCTGACGAACTGTACGTTGACGGACAGAAATGATGTAATTCTTTGGGAAATTTTAGCACCACAAATATGAAAGGTCATGCTAGAGGTTTTTCCCAAAGCACTGCAAACCTTCCCGTCAACCATTGTCAAAAACAATGAGAAATGTATGGATCATATTATGGATTGATATGGGAATAATTTTGCGATTTGCTCATTCATGTAGTCTCTTTCCATTCTAGAAATGTCCTCGGTTTCTTGAATCCATTGTATTCTAACTGATTTTTGAAGCTGGTCTCGGATTTTTCCAAATTTCACAGCCTGACTGCTCATCGATGAGTCTTAACAGTACAAGTGATGTTGCGAATAAACTTTCTTCCGCTCGCAAAGATACTGGCTCGTCGCTTTTCGTCTGTTTGAATGTGGTAAACCCAGAACTACCATCCATTCCCCACTTACAAAACAAATTCAGCCTTCGTTCTTCATTTCTACTAACACCGGAAATGCATTTAATAATGCGTTCGCACGTGTTATTTAATAATGTTTATAGTGATACCTTGTATTTTCTTTCGGAAATTACTATTTCAGGCGGATATAAAGCTTTCTTTGCTTCTAATACTTTGTAATACGCCGGATTTTATGCCTATGTTGTCTTGCACTTCGTCTTAATACTTCATTCTGAATTTTCGTAAGGCTCAAATGAATTATGTGCGACAAGGCTTCCTCCTCCGAATAACTTGACTGCGGAGGACTTCTCCGCTACTTCAGAACTTTCATCAAAGTGTTTAGCTGGGCGGCCACCTGAAACAACAACTATCGTTATCTTATTGACAAAATAAATATTCGAAAATATCACGCGTGATAATTTAATTATAGGACGAAATTCCCTATACCTTACAGTACCTAACAGTTTTTTTATTCTAACTGTATCACACAAAAATATTTTTTGTCATACGCTCCCAAAAATACCTATTTTACGGACTCATTTGAGTCCGTATATTGCTTCTTTTTAGGCCTAGTCCCTAAAAGTCGTTATGGCAACTTTTACGGACTATTCCAAAATTCCTGAATATGTCTAAATGTCAAATTTCGAATGACATGACAAAATTGTCAAATAGTTGCTACGATATCAAATTCTAAGCTAACTTTGTCATACATTATGATTTCAAAAATTATGGTTAATTTGCAAATTTAGGCGTTCTGAAGAATTGCAAAAAGCGTATAAATAAAAATTAAATTTTGGGAGCGTATGACAAAAAATAGTGTTTGTCACACGTACCTAAATGAAGTTTTTCAGGACTCATCTGCTATTCCGGAACAGCAATGATTCGTCCTGAAAAACTCCATTTTAGGTACTTGTAACAAAAATAACTATTAATCAACAAATTCTTACTATATATATATATATATATATGTAGGGTTTTCTATTTGTTGTCTAGGGTTTTGATGTAGAAATGAAAGTCCTCGGGGTAGATTAGGAAGTATTATTTAATAGAAAGCTTGGAGTGTAGT
>MU182277.1:89686-103339 GCA_016904865.1 Pissodes strobi | reverse complement strand
TTTCGTATTATATTCAAATAATTTCGAACAAATCATCTTTTTTGAAATTTGATTAATTTACTCTATATTTTAACAGCTGATCATAAGAACTGGTTTAATCTGTGACTAATTGTTTGGAGTAATACACACAATATAAATTCAAAAAATTTACAATTTCGTATTATATTCAAATAATTTCGAACAATCACCTTTTTTGAAAATTGATTAATTTACTATGAAAACGCATTTTTGGCTATTTGCTGATGGAAAATCAAAGCGAAACCTGAGAATACCAATTTATCCTGCAGATAAAAATAATTGTTAAAATTGCTTTATTTGCACCCGCATCACGATATAAAATATTTTGACCTAAAAAATTGGACCTGAATTGCTTTTGTAATTTATGTTTCTAATTAAAAATGACATGGGTGTTTCAATATCGTTATTCAATCCATGATTCAACTAGTAATAATTAGTGGTATAATATTGTATAAGATAAAGATCAATTAGTTTTTTTTTATTTCTAAATTAGTACTTTTCTTTTTCTTGCGCTTAATTCCGATGTTTTCACGAAGACGAATGCAATAGGTAGTTGATTTTATTCATTTATAACGGGCTTTGTTCTGCTTCTTTTTTACATTTCCCACGCTGTTCGTTCGTTCAAAGCATTAATTTTTGAACATACAAACGGAATTTCGAGAAACAATTGTCATCACTTTCTCCAATTGCTTAGTTATTGAGATCTGTGAAGGATAAACATTTTTGATGAAATAAATCACTTAAGTGGGCACGCATTTAGATGGTCAATGTCAAACTGCTTGTTAAGTGTTCCAAGAGAATAATTTCCATGGAAATGATTATGTCAAGTCCAAACCTGGTCTTTAGGAATTTTGAATGGAGGTATTTTATTATTACTGCTGTATGCGTAGCTGCACGTATTTTCCATTGACATTCTTGTAATATTCAGGTTTCTTTCCGCAGTACGCCTAAATATTATCTGCGAATCTGTCCCTCCACCTCAGTATTTAATGTTTCTGAGACATGAGTTGTCAACCTGATCCACGGCTACGCTCAATCTTACCTTGAAGCACGAGTTTTAGGATGATGTATCTATCATCTCTCAGAAGATGTCTCAGATAAGACACCTTGGGCTGTTTTATGATGTGCAGCAATTCTCTAAGTACTTTGATATTCAATGTAGATACCATCTTTCGACACTATATAGGAAAAACTTAGTTCTCTGAAACTTGCATAACAAGCATTAGACGAAAAAGCATCCCAGAAGCAACAGGAAGAGCCAAGTAATGGAATTTTTCAAGATTTTAGTACGCTTTTTCAACAAATGTTTTGTTAGCTTCTTTCACTGTCTAGTCTTCTCTGCCTAAGAGGAAGACGACTAAATTTTGTGTTCCCCAAATATTAGGCTTCTTGATAAGCTCCCGCCTGATCTTTGCCGAATATTATTATAGGCAGGAAATGACAGCTTACATATATTTTTTTCATATTAAGAGCCTTGTTTCCAAAATGCTCCAGGAACAAGGGACGACAAAGAAAAACACTCGGTCAACCCCTACAGAACAAACGAAAAATTGTGAGCACGAGCCGAAAAACGAAATTCCATAACGCATAGCATAGCACACATCTTTATTAATCTTATGTGTTACATATTACTTACTACTAGCTATTCTATCCATCTAGCCTAAGAGCTTCTAAAAGTACTAGGTTTCCCTATGAGCACATGCTGTCAAAGCATAATCCTACGCAGTAGGAGACAGATTAGACCTAACATTGAGTAACAGCAATTTCTGTCGTTATTCAAATTACGTGGGTTCGCCCCTTCAGTCGTGTTACAGAAAATAGTTACCCATGGATGTTAGTGATTTGTATACTTGTGTTGCTGTGTGAAAAAACAAATGCGCGTATTCTATAGGAAAAACACTCTGGAAAAACCTATTTTGTAATGACAATCACACCATAAACTATATACATTATGTACACCTAGCACTAAAATCTTAAGATAGTAGTGAGTTACAAGGAAGCGCTTGAGCTTAAATATCGTATTTTTCGACATAAGAATTTAAGTGATGCTTGCACAATTGCTTGCTTATTGCCTTCGCAAGCCTCTAATAGGTCTACAAAGTGCTCAAGTGCTTTGAGTTATTCACTGATATCTACAAGTGAGTTAATTCTATTCATTACGGTTTGAAGCTTATTAAAAGTGTTAACTGTATGGGTCCATGGGTAAGGAATTGCGGGTACTTACGTTTTTATCAATATCCACACGAGCACCATCCCGCGCACTATCACTGCCACATTTTCCTCTTAATGGTGGTAAGTTCTTGTCATAGATCTTGTTCTCGCCTGTTCCCTTTGGTCCCTTGCCATGCAGGACGAGCTGGTGGCGGTGCTGGTTTGTATGCTCTGCCTGACGAGCGCTGTGGCGGCTGCAGCTGGTCTACTTTGTCGTTACAGACAGGGCAGGCTGCATCTATAGATCTGTGCGCTTCATTGCAGTTAGCACATTTTTCTTCCTTGCTGTTGCATTCGATTATCTGATGATTTCCAGCGCATCTCGAGCATTTCCATGCACGTTGATAATATGTCGAGGCATGTCCGAGCCCCTGCAACCGCTTGCGCTGTATGATTGGCCTTGCAGATTTGCGGTGGGTGGTCCCAGGAGACTCGGACATTCATTACAGTCTTGCATTTCTGATTCAGTCGCTTTAATGTGACTCCGGCTTGCGTCACTACGAGATATAAAGGTGATCTGGTATTTTTCATTAGGAAAATATCCTTTATGTTGAGCGTTTCTGATCTCTTGGGGTAATATGCCCCCGTCTAGGCTTTTTAAAACAAATGTATGGGTTCTAGCTGTCTTCTCAGCGTATGAATGGTATTCCATTCCTTCGCTATCAAACATACGCTTTAGGTTGCTCCAGTCTTTGTTTTCTTTACACCAAACTATGACTGAGTTGCGGGTATATTTCAACTTGTAGTCTCGTATGTTTGCTGCCCGCAGACTTGCCGTGAAATCCCGATGGTTATTTTGTCCGCTCTTGATAACAATTGGCGGCGGTTCAGTTGGTTTTGTGCGGAGAAGGGTCTTAGGCTTGGAGATAACTTTTCTCGGCCTGGTTGCTTGAGGAGGAGGTTGAGACGCCTCAGAGCCCCCGTCATCGTCATCATTATCACTGAGCAGCTGAAAGCGATTGCTTGTCTTGATTGCTGGTTCGCCGCCCATATCCAGGTAGACCTGTTTAATACTTCGCCTAAATTTCAAGGTTTTTAGCGGTACCTTGAATTGCTTATTCGTGCTAAGCTTCACCCGTCTCCATGGGCGTGTCCTCGTTTGTAGTCTGATTTGTGGGCGGAGCTTCGTTGGCCACAGTGGGTGGAGCCTCTATGGCTGCTGCTACATCGCCTGATTCTGTAGAGGTCAATTGAAGGGCGTTTTTTGCTTCGCCCTCGATCACGCCACTTTTTTTTGTCGATCCCGGACTTTGGACTTTCGGTAACCTTCTTTTTCTTGGAGTAAGTTGGCAATTGCTCATTCTTTCCTTTCGCTAGAGTTACTGTGGGAGTTTACATTCATTCTATTTTTGATGTGTTTCGGGTGGACTTCGGCGAGATGGATTCTGCCTCGATGAAAAGCTTCCTCTAACTCTTCTGTCGATGCATCACGCTCTTTTGGGTAGGTTCCGTGCCAATGCATGCATTCACGGCATGGCATTTATATTTAAGGCCATTTTCTCACAATTCTGCGACCATTTTCTTGAGTTCGTGAAAAGTACGTGTCCTTTCACTCATGTCCGAGGTGTTTGAAGCTTCGGACATGTCGCCCGCCTCGGACATTGCCGTTGAAATCCGGGGGTCCGTCCCCGGAAACACGAGAATCGTTTATAAGTCGCGAGGATCTGGTTAGTACGGAGAACTCCGATATCCGTGTTGCATCTAGGACGGCTAGAAGCAAAACTATTTCCATAACGAAATTTGGTTTCAATCAAAGTAAAATATACATTTCTTGCTATTGAAAAATCCAGGTTGTAGATATAATTCAATAACAACCTGAGGAGATCTTATATATATTTTCTATGTGTTAATCAAATTTTAGAAAACAATTTATAGCCACTTAAATTAGCCGTGAAAATAAGTTAATTTTCAAAGTAGATATTCTCTGCCGTTATCTTTATTTTCACCACCAGATCATTGCTTATATTCAGTTTCTTCAACACATTGTCATGCCAAAGAATTGCGGTATTATTGGCCAGATCACTATTGATTCGTAGGTATATCTGTTGTTGGATTCCAATTAAGTTCTTGGATTATTCTTATGTCTTTATGGTGGATTTAAATTTCATTGAGCCTGCCTCTTAGAAGATAATATTTGACATAGAATAGACTGCTTTCCTAATACCAAGTCTCTTAATAAAACCGATTTGTATCTCACCACAAATATTCTCGCATGTTTTGTATACTCTCGTGTGAATTATTCGTAGGCATATTTTGGGTACATGGCTCAGTACACTAATGAGTCGATAGGCATCGAACTTTTGGGGTAGTGTGACGGAAATAGAGTTTAGCCAATCATTGGGATCTTACCTAAATTGAAATAAAGCTATTGCTTAGGCAGCTATAAGTATTGGGAGCGATACTTTTTAACCTACTGCGTTTTGTATTATTCTATTAATACTCTATCCTAATCTACCGGCCGATTCAATACAATGTCAGGCTATCGATCAGTTTTATTCTCCGTGAACCAGTGTAAGAGATAATCTCTCAGTCTGAGGGTCATGTTATTATAGGCCGCTGTAAATGTTTTATCGAACGTAACTGATCGATGGTCAGAGATTGGCCCGTTTCAATGCTGCTTGAATTGGCTGGTAGGTAGATTAGGATGATATAAGTACTGTAGGTAAGCATATTTTAGCTTTGGATGCCTATAATTCTCAAAAAAATTTATTAGACGGGGTGGTGCATTGCCAGATTGGCCATAAGAAGTAAATTTTGGTAAAGTCTATATGAAGTCAGTGCAAACAGCAATAAATCAAACCTCGATTGACAACCGGCATTTCATTTGAATAATTCGGCATAGGCGTGCGACGCGACGGTAGAAATGCAAAAATATTATATTAATTATAATTTTCATAATTATACAAAGGTATAACACATAATATTTTAAACAACGTTTGCTTGATTGCTAGCATAATTGGGTTTTAAACGTACCTTTTTTTATGTCAGCATTACATAAAAACTTAATAAGAAAAAGTAGGATTATATGATTTTGTTTCACTCATCTGAGAAATTTATGAAAGTCACTATCTGAATCCGCGGAGCTGGAATCTGAATTTGGCGTTATTATTATGGAGTCAATGGCCGGTAAAATACAATATTCGCCCCCCTTTTCTATAACATAACGGACACAGTTCATCCAAATGCCACTTGCGTTTACTTCATCAATTACTGTCCTTATATTTCCAAGTACGAAATCGGTGTTAGTTGGCGATTGATTATATTTTCCAAGTTTTTTCTTGATGGCAGCCCACATCATCTCAATCGGAGTAAATACGCAGTAATAGGGGGGAAGCCGCAAAATAGTATGACCATTGACCATGTGCTTCGCATAATTTGTCAATGACATATTCTTTTGTAAAGTTCTTTTTTTAATAGCTTCCAATGACACTTTTTTGTCGCCTTTTGAGGAATTTCCATATTTTTGCTCTCCATGAATTTGAGAATATTGTCCTTTTTATTACTGCTATTGGGAACTTTGCTATGAAGGCGGGAATCATACGATGCATTGTCCATTACAATAACGGAATTTGGGGGAATATTCGGCAGCAATTGTCCGGTAAACCAATTTTCAAATAGACTGGCGGTCATGTCTTCATGATAATCAGCCGAAGAGTGCTTTATATTTTTGGCAGACAATAATAAAGCATTGGGTGCAAAGCCCTTATCACGTCCTGCATGCAGTATAATCACTCGTTTGTCGCGAGAACAAAGCCCGTTTAATTTGCAATTACTGCCATCATCTACCCAACCATACTCAGTGTTCTTGCCGGTGAGCAACTATGCGACGCGATTCCATGATAACTATTCTTTTATTCAATTTTTTATATTTAAAACCGCAATTGAGTAAGATATTACGCAAAGTGTCAAGAGATTTGTATTCATAATTCAGGTAATACGATAATTTATCTCGCATCATTTCCAATGTCGGGACTTTGATGTCTTTGTAAAATTGACTACTCGGCGTAGTACCTGCTTCTTTGGAAGCATTATCAATTTTTTTTAGCTTTTGGTCGGATCTTTTTCGCTTTAAAGAATGGTCAATGATATCTCCTACCTTAATCACTTTATAAACTGTAGAGCGTGGAAGTTTAGTAAGCTCACAAATTCTTTTTACTATTTCATTTTCTGAGATCTCATGATTTTCACTTTTCAAACATGTATACATATTTAAAATAATTCTTTGTGTTTGGATATGTAAGTCTTTATTACGAAACTCTAAAAGCTCTGCAACGGCATTGGTTTTGGGATTTTCAGACTCCGATTCACCATCAGAAATATCGAAATGTCTCCAGAACGCTATTTTGATTAGCTAAATATTGATTTCAAAGAACAACAAAGCTATGTAATCAAAACAGACGTAAAATACGCACACCAACAACAAAGTACAAGCAAATACTGACAAAACTAACAAAACAAACTTGCCAAAACACGTAAACTGAAACCAAGCGGTACAGCACTGACTGTCGTTAAAATCATACGATTTAAATGCTCTAACTCTAAAAACAATTAAGGAATTTCGCAGGGACCAATCAAATGCGCTAGTTTTCTAATACCGCCCACATTTTGTGCGGACAGACTTCTCAAGTCAACGTAGACTATCTACGAGGAGCCGTCAATAAGGATTTTGATTTTGATTTCATGCATTTCAATGCAAAGCTATAAAAATTGATCGTACCCCAATTTCCTAGCCATTCATACTGACTTCGTATAGACTTTACCGTCAAATATTGGACATCCTATTTATTTTACAACAAAATTGAATTAGATTTTTCGAAGGGCCTCACACATCAAATTTCATTATTTTCTAATAAGTTATTTGGAAAAATCTGTTTGAAAAATGGTTAAAGATTAAACACAGCACTAATACATAGAGACTGCTCGGGACAAAAGTATTAGGCCCGAGCCCGAAGTTTTATAGGCCCGGCCCGGCCTCAGACCGACTAAAATATGTTCTGCCCTGCCCTGCCCGGCCCGGCCAACCCGAAATAATACACCAAGTGGATTTTAGCGTTTACCAGGTTAGAGATTTAGGATTGGTAACCACTAGTTATTTGTCTATCCCTTATACCTTTCAATCGTTCGTTTTGAAAAAAAATGGTTATTATTATCATAAATTTTCTTTAGCCGGTTAACGACAAAATCCGCGTATTATTAAAATAAACAAAATATATTAGTATAAAAAAACACAATAAAGCAGGCCAGGCTCCGATTTGCTTTTCTATTTTGAATTTCGATTAGTATTTATTTATTTTTTCTGTGACGGGAAAAACGTTTGACATTTTATCTCTGTTGCCAGGTAACAAAATATCCCATTTTATGAAATTACTGTTTTTCCCCGGGAAAAAAGTGACTACTTTTTTCCCGTATATACATACATATATACACATAAATCAAATCACAGAATTAAATTGACAGATATTTGATTACTCTAAAGGTTTCCCTAGCAACGCAGGTCTTTTGTCACTATAAGTACAACAACCTACCAGTCTAAAAATTCAAATTTCACATCGATAATTTTCTGACTTTAATATATTGTAGTAATATGTTTTTTCAATAATAAATCGTCGTTTTTCCCGTCACACCCGTCACAGAAAAAATAGTGTATTATACACGGGAAAAATATTAGATTTTAGCTCTCGGTTTTTTGTCTCCATCCGCTTCGCGTCGGGAGGCAACACAGCCTCGAGCTAAAATCTAATACTTTTTTCCTTGTATAATAAATAACTATTTTTCAATCACTTAATCATTATAAAGCTAAAAATTAGGTGAATAAAAAATATAAGGTAAATGTACTTGGACAAGATCATTATTCAAAATAATAATAAAATGATATATTACTATATTAATGGGGCAAATCGGACAATCGGGCTTCCTTCGTAGAGCCCGAATCGATTTAAGCCCCACGTCTTTCAGGCCGACCCGGCCCGAATCCGGGTTCCGGCCGAGCTCGGGTCTAGGCCCGACCGGGCTAACCCGACCAGGCAGTTCTCTACAATACATACCTCCACGAAACCACCAGTGCATTTTAAAAATTATTTTAATTGTACTTATTTAAGAAGCGCAAGTACTTAACTTCCATTAAAATTTGACATGACATAATACTTTCTGGAGGTTTCATTGAGGTATGTATTAATTTAATTTTTTCGATTTTACAAATATTTTTCCTAAATAGTTTTTAATTGGCTTATTAGGTGTGTTAGTCCGTCATACAAGGCCCTAAAAAAACGTCTAATACGTTTTTATTGTGAAATTAATAGGGACGCCAATATTTGAAGGTATTAAAATTTTCATGAGATTTCCTAAAACCAGTCTGGCTAGGCACCACCCTGTATATTATTATATTTGCTCCCTGTCCTTTTTTGGATTATGTATAAAAACAAAAAAAATTAAAAATTGTTCCTCCTCTAATATTGGCTTGTTTTCTGTTTAATTCATGTCATCCACTGACGCACTAACGTATTAAATTGTTAATTATTATCTACTCACCCTTATGAGCCAAATTTGAGCATATCATATTTGTTGAAATTTTATGTTGCACATTTATATTTTATAATGTTCCTAGAAAGCTGGTCAATGCCAAAATATGTAAAGTTTATAAAATTCATTAATAAATTTGTGATATACATGCGTAGTTAAAAATATAGGTTGTATTATTCATATAGTTTCTGACTAGTAAGAGGGCAATATCCTCATTTGAATGTTTTAAGTTGTCATATATGTAGGTTTATAAACCGTTAATGTTCTGCTATGAATGAAACTGTTCAATGGTAATTTGTTTCGGCTTGTCTGAGGTTGATTATGTCTATAGGAATAATAGTAATTTTTCATTCTTTTAAGTTACAGTAAAGAAAAATGAAGCAGCTATAGAAATTACTAATGCGTCTATTTTTTACATTTGTATATAGAAATTACTTAATTTGTATTTATTGTTTATACTCGAGAACGAATCTGATTTTGTAGATATTTATCTTACGAAGCAAACCCTTAGCCAAGTGTTGCAATTTGATTTTTTTTTTCTATTAAATATTCTTGAAATATAAATACATTTTTCCACTTCTCTCACTGCCTTTTATGATTTTCTATAAAGAGTTTGAAACTTCATTTATTTGATATGAAATATATATTTAAACATAACAATTTAAAGAGTCGATAACATATCTAAGCTTTTTCTTAGAGCACAAGAGAAAGTGTGTGGAATTCTGTATATTGAATTTTATAGTCCTAACCAATTGCGAATGAGCAACACAATTGAGATCGATGAAACTTGACTATTTTTATATTGTCTTCAAAAGCACCGACTCATAAAAACCTTTTTTAAATGTTTTCCAAAACCTCGTACGAGGGACGCTAGACTATCACTCAATACTTCAACAATGCACAATTTAATATGTACTATCAATGTTAAGTGTTGATATTTCTGATTGCATTCCTTAGTCTTATGGAGATATTTTGTAAATATGTGTCACACTATGAAACATTTATATAATAGGCTCATTAAAAAAAAAAACAATCAAATTTCTATTACCTATCCAAAATTCTCCATAAAAATAAGCCATATTCGACATTTTAAATCAATCCGTTAAGCGGTTCTTGAAATATAAGAGTTTAAATATGCTGAATTTGAAGCGCGTCTCGATCGGGGATGTGACGTAATAAAATAGGATCACGCTCTGTTGCTATGCCGCGACCCGCGCCACCACGCCGCGATAATGCTGACGTTTCTGTCACTGTCATAGATAAATATATATCCCAACGCGACTTTTATATCTTATGACGTCACGCTTTTACAATGTTCCAGCGACACTTTCGTATTTATTTTCACTGAATTAGACTTCTCAGAAAAATCTGATTTTTGTCATATCAACTTAATATGTCAAGGACTTTTGAATAAAATTATTTTTGAAAAATTAGAAATTAGCCTATTAAAACCATTTCACGAAAAGGAATATAATATAGGACAAGTGTACGAACCGTGTTTAACCTAAATGTTTAAAGTGGTTAGTATTATAGATTTTTTTTTAAAGATTATATGCCTCCTAAGTTTCGAAGTCCCAAAATAAAACTTTAATTCTTATCGAAACGTCCATATAAACATATAAAACTATTTTTATTCTTAATTTAAAATTTATTTCGAAAGATTATAAAATCATTCTCTCTCTATAATATAAAATAAATAAAACTTCAAAATGGAACAAAAATAATAATATAATTTTTGGAAAGTTGGTTTTAAAAAAAATGTGTTGGACAGGTTTCATCATCTACATAGCAATGCAATTTGTCTGCGAATACCAAAACATTTGCAAATCGTTCAGTTATTCCCGTCAATTTTGAGGGTTTGACAATTTCAACATCTCTAATAAAAAAATTCTTCAGCACAAGTGAATTTGAATCACTGTAAATGCTTAAAGTATATACCATCAATGTCTTTTCCAAATAGACCGGTCCTTCAATGATTTGCCAAATAATTTGAATTAAATTTATTAGGCCACTAATCCGCTCATTATGCGCCCACTCACATATCAATTCAGCTCCATAGCCCGGTCTCCCTACCAAAGACACACAGCTTCTTCAGCTGGATTTCTCCTTTCGGTTCAGCACGCAGGAACCTCTCTTACCTAGCCAACGCTGGACAATCTGCAAGGACATTAGTAGCCGATTCTTTGTCTTCCATGCACAACCTGCATTCCGTATTTTCTACGATCCGCAGGTGCAAAGGCCGGTTCAGGCGGTACTACTATGTGAATAGCCCTGTCACCGGCCTCAAGTCCCGCCTCTTCAAAACCATGAAACCTTCACTCTACCAAGCACAGAATCTCTCATGAGAAGCCCAGCCTGTCGCATTCTTGGACTAATCCGCCGTAAACCCTTGGCCCGCTCATTCATGGCGTTGATTAGGATAGCGGCGGCCATACTATAGGATACCTGTGATAGACTCGGGTCTCATTGGACGCACTCCGGAATCCTGTCGTGACAGACGATCGGCCTCGTTGCCCGAGACAATCGTGGGTCCCGGAATCCATACGAGACGGACCCTATTATACCCAGCCAAGGCCCCCAAGACGTCTCTACACTCAGACATCAGCGCAAAAGGAACTCTGACTCAAGAGCTGACGAGCAGACCTGGTGACCTACCAAATGTAGATGTCCCTCCCTCTCAAGGCTCTGTTGCAGTACCACTATCCGTTTTGGAGCCGTCTGTGTACCAGACGATCCCTCTGCGATGCGTCCTCATCGGGTATATGAAATACGAGAGGTCACCTTTATCTGATGGTGGGCAGTATGTTGTCCCTCCCCATTAAGAAAGAGTTCCGTGCAATTATCAACCTCCCTCCTCGAAATGTTAGTGTGTCCACTTGGGCTTTTATTGTCCCTTAGGTGACCTATACTGCCGTCCTTATTTGAAAAGCGGTATGTGCAGACAACAAGATTTTGAGAAAACCGCCCTGAAAGTTAACTCAATGGAACCCTGTGATTATTTCGGTTTCTAATAAAATAAAATGTGGTATGATATTTAAAACCTTTATAATTGAGTTTGTAAGATATCAATTAGGTTATATTTTGGTTCTCCTAGCCAAAAAATCACTTACGGCTTTTTAATTATGTAAAGGAATCTGATTATACCGATTTGAGCATAATCAAATGCCGTATATGCAATAACCAAAAATGAAACAAATGAGTTTTGTGTTTATAACATATTTTTATTGACAAATATTTTATTTATTTAAAAAGTTAATCTTCACCAAGTTCTTCAACTTCATTGAGGTCTGGTAAAAGCCGAGTCTAAGGATGATTTCATAACTAAATTTGCGTCATCTTTTGTAGTTTCAGCAGGCTGGCTTTGGGAATCCGTTTCAGACATAGTCTTTTCAATAATTGTATTTTCAAGCCAACCTAATACTCTGTCGTTTGTGATTGTACATGGTAAGTTGAGCTTGACAAATCCAGCATTCTGTGCATTACCATAATATGGAAATTCCATAGCTTGTAGTTCATGTAATACCGGTGATTGGTTCGCGATACCTTGACTACCTTCAGAATTTGCATCAGCAACTTCCATGTTTATCCTACAAAACCATTAGAAGTTAGTGGCGTACATTTTTTCCCAAAAATATTCGTTCAGATGCCACTCGAGACGCCACTGGACTTAATAAATCTAATTAAGTTAGGACTAAATTAGCCCCTTGGCGCTATAAATAACACTGCCAAAGACAACAAAATTGAATAAAATTACTTACGGGTTCATATATAATACACTATCGCCATGATGGTCTTGTAATAAGTTTATATTATCGGTATTTTTAGGACACCTTGAAAGTATTAATTTGGTTCTATTCGAAGCCATATTGATCTAAACAGTTTTATTATTATAGCTGAGAACACAAAATATCTAGATAACAACACACACTTCACTTACAAATCAAAACAAAAACAAAACAAGTTAATGCAAAGCACCTTTCGCAATAGATTCTAAATGCAAATAAACCGAATTCTCGATTAAAGTGCGGCAAATGCAGCGTGCTTATTTAAAACGCGGTAAGTACGTCCGACTCTTTGACACATACCGCTTTATTATTATGGACCGCGCACATGCCGCTTTTTGACTGAGGAAAACCTTTGATTTTGCACATACGGCAAAATGTTTTTCTCAATTTATGACAACTAATAACCAGATACGGCTTTTGCATTGTGTAGACGGGTAAGTTAACTCACTAGTAATACCTAAATCGCAAAATTTCAATTTTTAATTTTTTGCACATACGGCTTTTCAAATAAGGACGGCAGTATACCTATCAGTCTGTTTGAACACCTCAAATCCTCATGTTTCAGGGGTAGGTGGAGGAGCGGCAAACCAGTTAGTCTTCTAAGAGGGTGCCGTCTCATAGCACCTGTAGTTCTCACGCACTTTCGAAACTCTGTCTAACTGAGTCCTGGACGTGGCCGTTTGCGTACCGGTCCAGCATATAATGGCCCCATAGGTGATAATGGGGCATACTATAGCCGTATAAATCCAATGGTGGATCCGCGGCTGTGGGCCTCACGTGCATTCATCCATAAAGCATGAATTTTATTAATGTTTACATTATTTTCAGAACTAGAACTGTCAAAAAGTTCAATATTTTACACCACATCTTTTGAACTTGAATCCGTTTTTTAAGCTTTTTTCCTCGGGCGGGACTATTTCTTATTTTTTAATTTCTGCTGTTGTAACTTATCTGATTTTGAGGATGGATTTATTGCAGCAACTGATACGAATTGATTATTAGTACTAGCGATAGACTTTACTGAAAGATCTAATTTGTCATATCATTTTTCTCTTGATGCTTCTGTTGTTTGTCACTGACTAGTTCTTCATTATCACTTTGGATACTTTCAATTAATGAT
>MU182277.1:3148-89676 GCA_016904865.1 Pissodes strobi | reverse complement strand
CACTGACTAGTTCTTCATTATCACTTTGGATACTTTCAATTAATGATTCTTGAGCTTGTTCTTGTATTTCCTCATTAACCCAATATGTAGGCTTTCATTAGGATGGTGGCGGCGGCGGCCGTACTGTAGAACACTTATTATAGACTCAGGTCCCAGTGGACGCATCCCGGAACCCTGTCGTGCCAGTGGATTTATTGAAGCAACAACAACAACATTTTTCTCTTGGCACTTCTGTTGTTTGTAACTGACTAGTTCATCATTATCACTTTGGATATTGTCAATTATTGAGCTTGTTGTTGTGGCTGGGTCTATATTTAGTTGCCCAAAGATGCTAAGTCTCCTGCGGTCCAGTGCCTCGCAGTTGATCAGGATGTGTCTGGCTGTTTCCGGTTCCTTATTGCATAGTCTGCAGTTAAGGTCTGCGATATACAGACCCATCCTGTTCAGGTGTACCTTTAGGGGTGCATGGCCGGTCAAAAGACCGGTTATGATTCGCAACCGATCTCTGCTTATGAATAGCAGTTTTTCGGTCCCTTTTTTACATGGTAGGCCAATAAATTCCTTTCCATGGTTTTGCCTGGGGATTTCTGTCCAGTAACGTCGATGTCCTTTTCGAACCCAGTCTTTGATGTGGCTGCGGGTCATACTTTTTGGTATTCCCAAAGCCGCTTCTGGGCCGATTAGTTTTGTTTCTGATCCTCTCCTGGCGAGTTCATCAGCTTTTTCATTGCCTTCGATCCCTCTGTGTCCTGGTACCCAGATTAGTCTTACCGTATTCCGGTCTGCCAGGGTTTGTAGTTCTTCAAGACATTCCCACACCAGTCTTGATGACACTTCTTGGCTCAGTAGTGCTCTTAGTGCCGCCTGCCTTCCTATTATTCTCTATGGCGCACCGAAGTATGGCGTATACCTCTGCTTGGAAAACAGAAGCATACATACCCAATGCATAGTATTTGCTCTGACTTTGACTAGCAGAATAGAATCCTGATCCAGTACCAACTGCAGTTTTTGACCCGTCTGTAAACCAGATTTGGTCCTGCCTTCTGATAACTGTTGGTCCATTTTCCCATTCGGTTCTACTTGGAAAGTTCACCTCGAATGATCTATTAAAACAGTATCGCTTTTGCATATGGTCCGTTTTCATGTTTAAAACATCTCCCCCCCACAAGATCCGCGATTGCCATGTGTCCCGTCCTTCTAGTAACGGCAATTGTTTGCTGCAGTCTATGTACCTCCAGCCTGGCCTCCCCCTTATCACAAAGTGTAGAGGCGGGGGGTCCAGGAGGACCTCCATGGCCGCAGTTGGAGTGGTCCGCATTGCCCCTATCATTCCTAGACAGGCAAGTCTTTGTACCTTGCCAAGTTGTGAAATCGCGATTATCTGTTGTGTCTTGGGCCACCACACCAGAGAGGCGTATGTTAGGATAGGGTTTACCACCATTTTGTATGTCCAATACATCATGTCTGGTCTTAATCCCCATTGTTTCCCGTGTAAGCGTCTGGTAATCATGAGTAATGCCACCGTTTTTTGGTGATATTTTCCAGGTGTCGGTTCCATGTAAGTCTCGAGTCCAATGTTACCCCTAGATCCTTAACCTCGTTCGAGATCAGTATGTTTTGTCCTCTCAGACTGAGTGGTCCTAGATCCCCTACCTTGTGCCTTCGAGTAAAAGCTACGATGTTAGATTTGTTGGGTCTAATATTTAAACCCTCCTGATCTACCCATCTTGTAGTCCGGTTCACAGCATTTTGCATCTGTTCTCTAACCGTTGAGTTAAATTTGCCTCGGGTGATGATGACTATGTCATGAGCATATCCGAGTGCACAGTGTCCCCCATCCGTGAGCGCCCTGAGTAGGCCGTCCGCCACCAGGTTCCACAGGAGCGGAGATAACACCCCGCCCTGCGGACACCCTCGATGCATCCGAGCCGCCAGCGCGCTCCCAGCGACGGTTGCTTCTACCAACCTTCCCCTCAGCTTGGAGTTAATCCACCAACAACAAGTGCCCTCAACTCCTCTTTGCGATTTGGTTATTGAGTCGAAGGAGGTGTTGTCAAACGCCCCCTTCACATCTAGGAAGGCGGCCAGCATCACTGTTTTCCAGTGTATCCTCCACCCTCTTGACCAGCTGGTGGAGTGCTGTTTCTGTTGGCTTACCTGTCTGGTAGGCATACTGGTCGGGGTGCAGTGGGCTGTTTCCCAATACAACGTCCCTAATATGCCTGCACAAGTTTTTCAAGTGTCTTAAGTTCAACAGACCTGCAATAATATATATGGTTATATCGTCCATTCACTGCAAACTAAGTTGAATTGAGTTTTTAATGACTTATACATTGTTCTGTCCAATGACTGCAGTGTTAATATTTGAATCAGTATTATCAACAGTAAATATAAGCGTAAAATGTTTCAAAATGTTAAACCGTCCTCTATTTGATTCTAATCCAGAACTTACAGAAGGCCCTCCATTTAACATTCTTGGCACACATTTTTGGGAAAATCAAAAAGGCCAAATATATTGTCCTGATGAAAACATGCCAATACAAGGAATCCTTGTTCGCCTGATGGGATTTGTTACGTCTTTCCTTTCGATTAAGGCTGATTAAGGACTGTCGACAAAGCAGTTTTATCGAAACCATAAATATTACAGGGCGCAAGTTGCGTGAATCTTTCATATCTCTGATTAAATTGTCCACAAACCGACTGACGTTCTGCTAAATGCAGTCGCCATTAAAACGGTTGCTGCTTGCTTCGGGTTTTCTGCAGGAAATGTCAGGATGCCTTCTGCGAGATAGGTTAAGCCAGTTTTCTCTACTCAATCCAGTTTTGACCATGATGGTGGAATTCTATATTGATTATGTTTTGCTAATTTATAGGCTAATTCCCTCGCTTGATAGCAACTTCGGTAGCTATTTGCTCATCAACTACTCCACTTAACAGCATTTCTCGTTACTCCTGATGGAGCTTCTTGCTGGTTTTGTTTTTTTGAAGTGAAAGCTTCTTTAGCGCCGTTAGCCGGCTTAGAACAAGACCGATCTTGGGTTGAAAATGGGAGTGATTTGAGGCTCAATGAAACGGAATGTAGCCTGCGAGAGAATGAGAGAATACAGTTCCAGACACACGTTTTGAGGCGGGAAAACTAAATGTTGTTTTCAATAAAAAATATATAGATCTATAGGTTGTGGCCTGCGAGAGAATGTGTTACGCATATTCATGGATCCTAAACGGTATAGCAATGGAGTAAAAATGGAGTGCTGTGATTGGTGTTTTGAAGGTCAGGAGGTGTTAGAATTTTTAATGCGCTTTGTCAGTCTAAAGCACATACTTGGCTGACATGATTGCAAAAAAAAATGATGGTTTGCATTAAAAATCTTATGTAGATAGAGTCAAGTTTAGTTTAAGTACTTTAAGTTAATTAAACAGTAATTCATGCCGAATGTATCAGAATTACCCATGCCTGTACGGTCCATTGAATTGCTTCCAACACATCTGCTGGTGCAGTGGTCATACCTTCTGCTTGTCATTCACACGGCCCGGGTTCGATTCCCGTCGGTGGCAAGACACTAAATTTTATATAGTTTTTAATATCGCTCTGCTGAAGTGTTAACTTATGTCGTGCGGTTTTAAGCACATGCATTTTTTCCTTAGCATCTTCTGAAGCAAAATTCATAAATAAGAAAATCATTTCGTTGTGGGGTAATGATGTGCTCTACAATGGAACGTTGTTCCCTTAACTTGGAAAGCTTCGCCCCCCAGCGTAATGCAACGCTGCATCCTGTATAAGTGAAGGAGGTACGGTCGAAATGAAACACTCAGAATTGTATAGATTTTGGATATGTGAGGTTTAAGCTACAGTTCCATAAGTTATTATTACACATTATTAAGGTATAAAAAAACGTATTTATATAAGTGCAAGTTCATCATTCGTGGGTAAATAAATTGCAGAAACGTGAAAAATCTATTTTCTTTGATTTTCCTATTAATTTGTGCTGTATTCATAAACAAAATCAACATTCTGACTCCTGCCAACTTAAAGGCACAAATAGGAGAAATATCCATAATGTATTACTGTTCCTCCTGTAACACTGTTCGCACTCTTTTCTCTATTATTTGAAAATATCATGGTTGATATTTTTTCTCAATTTTGTTATGTTTATTTTTGGTAGTGACAGTTTTTAACGGTTCTAATATAAACCTACACCTTTTCTATTTCTATTTATATATTCTAGAATGAACTTGCATGTTGATGTTAAATGAGTGCCCGGTAATAGTATATTATGCAATGATACAATGATGGGTATTAAGACACGAGTATCAGGATGACAACTCGACCTGTAGGCGAATGTCGTAATGAAAGCAAGTGTCTTAATATCCAAATGTGAGTTGCATACACTATTTTTCTACGACCAGTCATAGTAATAAAAAATAAGTGTTTTAGCTTTCAAAATTTAGTAAATAAATAGAAACTATAAACTGTCAAAATTGATCATGATCATGGCAATGATTGCTGTGATGTTGCATTTTGATTGGTTATAAACTTGCATCTTAATGAAAAATCTATATCATAATGAATCTC
This sequence comes from Pissodes strobi, assembly GCA_016904865.1. Classification (NCBI taxonomy): domain Eukaryota; kingdom Metazoa; phylum Arthropoda; class Insecta; order Coleoptera; family Curculionidae; genus Pissodes; species Pissodes strobi. The sequence continues at coordinate 85,103 of MU182277.1, read as the reverse complement.
ATTAAAGCACAGGTAGTACCTACATTTCTAATAAATCAGTCAAAGTGTAGGAGCAGTAAAAATAATTAATTTGTATTATATTTCCTTTATTGTTGCATACTATTTCTAGATATTTGTTATATTCACTTAAAATAAGCCGGGGCAGCGGGTGACTCTCAGAATTAAAATAAAAAAAGACAATTTTTAGTGGCTTTAGGCAAATGTTTCCAAATTTATCTAAGTAAATCAATGTTTCGTGACGTGCCGCTATGAAAGTACCGTTTTAGTTTCAGTTTTGGCATTTTGCTTAAGTACTTGGCTATAAGTATAATCCCCTGAGTGATTTTATTTAAATATTATTAATGAATTAAACATATAAAATTTGATTTAGACGCTGCAGGTTATTGCCTTCTTATGTTTACCTATTTCTGTATTTATTTTTCATTATATATTTTTATTTTACTGAACTTCACTTCTGTGATGGCGTTTTTATATAACGGCGTTGCCATTGATCGTAGCTGGGCGGAAAAAGTATTTAATTTTATGATTTTTTTTGATGATGGTAGTTGCTTATAATATTTCGATAATAAATTAAATAATAATTTAAGGTTTTAAACCTATCTCTGATAATATAAACGGTGTTGCCAATTCCTTAAAACTGTACAAACTAGTAAGTGAAATACGCTTACTTGCTTGTATGGATGGTTTGAAGCACGCTGTGTAACGTGTTTTGCAAGTGTTTAGTTGTAGCTAAGCATCCAGCAAAGCATTTCAAAATGACATGAATTGCAAAAACAAATTTGAAAAAAAGCCACTGGGGAAAAAGATGAAAGTGAATTTAGGTAAACGGTTACAAAGTGAATCTGAAATGTTACAGCTAGGAAAATTATCCAACGAAATTCAGAAAAAAGTTTGAACATTTTGAAAAGTAACAATATAGGGCACAACCTCACAACAATATAGAATTTATTCGTCAAATATTCGCTAAACATCGCTACTTTTACCGTTATGTTTGGTGACATATACTCTGTCTACTCACTATAACAGCTATTCGAGTCCACGCCCTAGCTCGTTTGCTGATGACGGCTAATCATTAGGAAGTGGTAAAAATTCGATACGAGCTAGTTTCAGCTGCATCTAAGAATCATCTGATGATCAATGATGTAGGTGTGTGATATTCCCAAGTAAGCATACCTACTAGTTCCGACAACTGTTATCTCATATTTCTTGTCTACGAATTAACTGAAATTTGAAATTTATTGGTAGTTTGAAGAGTCAGTGTCTGTTAAATGTTCTGATCACCATAAATCAACCGGTGTTTTCTTATTAATTATATTATTCCTTATACCTTCGATCATCGGGTGTTAATGATCATCCCAACAAGGTATTAGATTTATTATTTGTTCGGGATCCTTTATTGCCTTTAACATTTTGGTCGTCATTTCAGTCATCGTCCATCACTCAACTCTACGGTGACGCACTGAGAAAAGTTAATATTTTATTACTTACAATTTTTACTTGTTATCAAGGCAGTCAATTCAAGCCTATACTTGCTTTATCCAGTTGCTGGTCAGAATAAACCCTCCAATAATACATATCCTCCCAACGATAGAAGAGTTGGGCCTCCTTCTGTGACCATCTCCACGACTCTAAAGTTTTTTCCCATCATCACTCACCTTCGATTTCTTCCCAGAATAGAATTAACTTTCATGGGAAAATATGACTAAAGGCATTGCATTCCAGTTTCTTTAGTTTCCATTTTAGATTCTTGTAGAAAGTTTGAGTTATCATCGCAGCTCTGAAACATTTCATCTTCTGCTCTTTCCTTATATACCTTTTGAAGCTTCCCCCAATTCTTCATTTTCGATACTCTTTCCTGGTGTAACCTGAAGGCATTTATTTTTTATGGGTTTGATGAAGAACAAAATAGTTTTCAATTCATTCAGATGGATTTTTGCCATTGCTTGGCAGCAGGCAGTCTTTCAAGAGCAGGCGTACCTCAAGGATAGATGCCACATTTTTCGAAACCAGCTTTTCTGATGATGTTTGAGTGAGACAAATCATCCATAAGTTTTTCATCAATTGAGAAAATCACTATCTAGAACATTACTATTTCAGCCTGAGCTTGCCTTATGGTTTGCCAAAATGTATCGCCATGCTCACTTCATTGGGGCGAAGATAGCCACATCAAGAGGTTGCGTCAGATGAGTGCTGTTGGCAAGCATATAAATGCAATATCATTTTCTTTACATTGTTGCAGAATTTGAATGTTACTGAGGACTGAAAAATTGTCTCCTATAATGACGCTTTTTCCACCACACTTCTTCAGCTTAGGCAGCAGCGATGATATAAACCAATCAGAAAACGTTTAGACTCGAACGTGTTGCTATAGCGTGCTCCCTTGGGTCCATGTTCTGTCCATATATCCCACATATGCGCAGATGTGTACATAGTGCCCCCGTGAGGGTTCCCACGCTGCGTTTCCGGTCATCATAAGGGAAATGCTGGTTTGGAAGAATCGCAAATTCTTTCTGGACATAGTTCCGCGCTTTTTTTAGAACAGGGTTATCTGTGCGATTTATTTCAGCATAGTTCCAAATTCTTTCTGGTGAGATTTCAGCTAAAGTGTTCTTAAGGTTTTCAAAATATTCCCTCAATGTTTCTTCATTTACGGCGACTCCGCTGCGCTTTATATTGCTTGCGGTACGGAAAATAATCCGTCTTTTGATATCTGTTTGGGATGATTAATCGCTCCAATAATATCCTCCCAAGGATAGAAGAATTGGACCTCCTTCTGTGGCCACCTCCACGACTTTAAAGTTTTTTCCATCTAATTTATAAGAGTCCCATCATCAGTCACCTTCGTTCTCTTCCCAGAAAGTTAACTTTCATAGGAAAATATGACGTATTCGCCTGGCTTTTTCTCCTGCGTTGGGATTCCTTGACTAAAGGCATTACATTTCAGTCTCTTTCTTTCTTTAATTTTCAAGTTCTTGTAGAGAGTTTGAGTTATCACCGCAGCTCTGAAACATTTCATCTTCTGCTCTTTCCTTATGGCGTTTGTGCGGAATTGACTTTCTGGGTTCGATGGATGTAAGTTCAGATCTCTCCTTTTATAAATAAGGGATAAAAGAGTTTTCAATTAATTCAGATGAATTGATGTCATTGCTTGGTGGAAGTCTTTCAAGAAGAGGCGGTATGCGACAAGGATAGATGCCACATTTTTTGAAACCAGCTTTTCTGATGATGATGATGATGTTTGAAACAAAGCATCCATAAGTTTTTCAACAATTGGGGAAATCACTGTTTATCTGGAATATTACTGTTTTGGCCTGAGTTTACCTTTACAGTTCTCTTCACTAAGGCGAAGAAAACCACATCAAAGGGTTGCGTCAAATGAGTGCTGTTGGCATATAAATGCAATACCATTTTCTTTACATTGTTGGAGAATTTGAATATTAATGAGAGATGGAAAATTGTCTTCTATAACTCCGCTTTTTCCACGATACTTATTCAGCTTAGGCAGCAGGAATGATATAAATCAGTCAGAAAGCTTGTTAGATTCGAGCCATTCTGAAGACACTATAGCCTGCTCCCTTCGGTCCATGTTCTGTCGATATATGCGCAGATGTGTATACAGTGCCCTCGTAAGGGTTCCCCCGCTGAGTTTCCGGCCATTAGAGAAATGCTAGATTTGTAAGAGTTGCAAATTCTCTCTGGACATAGTTCCCCGCTTTGTTAAGACTTTTTTAGAACCAGGGTTATCGATGAGGTTTCTTTCATCATAGTTAAAATTTCTTTCTGGTGGGACTTCAGCTAAAGGGTTCTTAAGGTTTTCAAAATATTCCCTCAATGCTTCTTTATTTACGCCGGCTCTGCTGCGGTATATATTGCTTGCAAATCGTACTGTCAGTTCTTGATGTAGTTTCATCTCTTCCCTTCCAGGAAAATTATTTTTAAATCGGTCCCTGCTGCTGTAAGTACGTGTTTATAATAGATCTTAGTTCAAATTCGTTTACTGGAAAGTCGGAAGCGCTTGCCAAATGGATACATGATACACAAGGGAACCCTTTTCATTTGCCGTAATAAATACGGGTGGGTATCCTGGATTAAGGTAATGTTTTTTCTTCAAGTTATTATTTATTGTTTTTCTGGGTATTTTGAAAATTTCCTCTGCTTTTCTCTGAGTCATTCCGTTTTGTGTAGCAGTCAAGCCCTTTTCCAAAGTTTCAAATGTTAATAATTTATCTTAGTATCGCTATTTTGGGTATACTTTGCACCAGGTGCGATGAATCCCGATTGGTTAAAGCTAAATACGAAAGTTGATAGAATATGTAGGTGTTCCACTTCGAGTTAAAGATAATTCTTTTAATGGAACACATGACTAATAGAATTATTATAAACTACGAAAAAATCAAATTTACCAAGTCTATTATATTTTTGTTCTTCATAATTGAGTTTTGATAAGTGATATTGGCGATAGTATTATATCTAAAGGAGCGAAATGACTTGGTATCTATCTATATAGCAAATTCTTTTAAATCGTACACGTAGGTATGTGGCATACACCATGTATCTTTTATCCTTAAGCATATAGAAGCAAAATTATGTATCTCACAAAACTTATAATTGAAAATATTAGGTACCTATGTCTAAATATTAACACACGTTTGTTTTCCGCTCTACGATCAAATGGCATCGCTTGATATAGGTATTTTTATTTGGTCCTCTCATTTCGTAAAATTATAGATATATGTACAGTTATTGTTTAATAAAATAAGAAAATTAAAACCAAGTTGTATATATGAACATTTGTGTATTTGTTAAAAACGGCTGTATCAAATGGAATTTTTGTTTTTGTCTTAGCGAAAAACTGATTTTTTCAAACATTTTTGTTAGAACTACAAAATCCTCAGTCATTGTTAAATGTTCGAAATAATTTGCAGGGCGGACATAATGAAAAAACAATATGAAATTATACTATGGATAGAAGTAAAGTATATTTTTTGGGATATTTTCCCAGAGCCATCTACAACAAAAAAAAATTCATAGGAGGAGACTTCAATGCGAAGAACACTCAACGGCAAGGGCGTATGCAACTCAATACGGGAGGGGGGGGACAGCTTTCTGACTTCATTATCTTATTCAAAGGGAGACTGCGCTGCAGGCGCAAAAGTTTTGAGGTGCCACGTCCAAATTTTAACCCGAAAGTCGTTAGTTTGTCAGGTAAACATTTTGATGGCACATTCGTGATATTGCCAAAATAGGTATGTTTGTCTTTTTTTCAAACTTCGAAGGTGGGCAACTGCCCCCTTGTCTCTCCATGGATATCCCATTGCTCAAAGGCGATCTACGCTCCTAGATCCTTGACACATCCAAATACTTAACTAGTCCTGTTATCTGCAAACCACGTGATCAGTTGGGACCTTCACTGAAAACCTTTTCGCCTGTACCTTAGCTTCCCTGCTATAGGCGTATCCAGGGCTTAACGGTAATTCCCGGAATGGTTCCCTGTTAGCTGTGCGTGGCTGCTGTCGGACCGACTGTCACCCCAAAGATCTGTGTAGGTGTCGGTTTGGGTTAGTTTGGGTTAGCAGTAGTTACATAAAAAAAAAAATTGAATGTTTTAGACCAACTTGTACCGCTAATTAATTAATTACAAGAGTATCCTGTGGACCTTAGTTTGACATACAAGGTTTTAGCCAACAACTTGAAAATTTACTGGTTACAGCAAATATAATCAGAACTTAAATTACAATTTAAAGTTCAGCAAAAATTATAAATAACTATGATTAAATAACACTATGAATAATTATTGTTACTCAAGATATTTCTTTTCTTTACTTAGAGATATGAAATTCAAAAGAAATTATGATCAAAATTAAAAATTTAAAGACAATTATGAAACTTGTCCAAACAGTGGCTCTCGGCAACTTCAAATAGAAAGTAACTAGATTTTAATAAAAAATAGGAAGAACGATGTATAACCTCTCTTGAAACAAGTCTAATGACTCCAGATAAGTAATTTCTTTACTTAATCTATAAATATGGCCCTTGGCACATAAACAATAATTTGACGTAAATTACGTCGCAATTAATTAAAGATAGAGATAAGATAATTACTATCTTGCTTTGAGATAGGAAGATAAAATCCGCTCTGAGAATTACCCAACTAATACTGTTCAATCTAAATGAAAATACGTAAAATAATATAGTGACCGTTAAACGATGAAATAATTTCGTTCTCTTTAAATTTGGATTAAACCATTATCAAGATACACGAATTTGATCAATAAGATACGCAATTATTCACCAAAAAATCAGTATTCAAACCGAAAGGTCAACATAAAAATTTAAGATCATCAAAATCGTCAATCACTCGAAAGTGTAATATAAAAATGCTAAATCTTTACTTTAGTGAAATATGATTAACCGAATCAAAATCAGTTATCAATTCTGTATTTAAAATATGCAAAGGCTATTGAAAAATATGCAGGATGAACAAAATATTTTGAGATCAGAGATTTAATATCACTTACCGCGTCAGCGTCTACACACAAGATGCCAACGACCTTCTTTTCAAAATTGTACGTTCTACCTATTTTAATTTTCAACGCTTGGATTGGGCAATTTAAATACACGTGACAACCGTTGTAGGAAACCCGGCGTCAAACTAAGGAAACTTTCAACATACGCTACATGTAGCAATCTGTTGTGGATTACAGGCATTGAACAACACTCTACGTTCTTCAATTACCTACTACACGAGATAAGCCCGTTTCCGAACAGATGGCACTGCCCATCAATGTACTGAACATTGAAAATCATTGATAAATAGGTAGAATTAATGGAGCGGAATAGACTGATATTTGATAACATGTATTCCGTTACAACATGTAGCGTGGAAAAATCACTTACACAGTAAAATAACACGATTACCCAAAATAAATCAGAGAACAAATTAACGAAAAAAGACAATAAGGAAATGGCAACAAATTAGAGCCCCAATGGATAAAGAAGCATTAAATAATGCAACTCTAAAACGATTAGAAAGAGATTAACCGTTCTTAAGACGAGTCGGGAATTAACTAATGAGACAAATACAGAATATGTTCTATGGAAAGCTACTAAGAGAATTAAAAGACCTATATCTAAAACCCACCAACGAGAAATGCAGACAAAACTTGGGCACGTAACAACAGAGCTCAGCCAAAAGATGGAGAAGAATACAACGACTGGATTGAACCAACGAGAGAAAATATCATTAGACCTACTTCTCTGATGGAATAAAAGCTAACATTAATTCCCAAAATGCTTCTGGTTTCACCTAATAACTAACTGAAGATATTTTGAAACAACTTTCAAAGAAAGCATCTAGACTGAGGTATGTACTTAAATTCTGGAAAATATCAGGATAATGACGTCAAAACTAGGCAAACCACCTAACGAGTTTTTATCATATAGACCAATTTCCTTCCTGCCTATAATATCAAAACTATATGAAAAACTACTTAAAAGATAAAAGCAATAATAGGGGAGGCAAATCAATTTATCTTCAGAGAAAGCCATTCTAAAGTAGATCACACAATCATTGAGATCATCGAAAAATCGTTAGCAAGAAGGAAAATCTGCTCAGCAAACGTCCCGGACGTGGCGCAAGCCTTGGAGATTTGTTCTACAAGCTGGAAACAAAATTACCAAGATAATATCCAGATCTATTACAATCATATCTAACAAAAATATATTTCAGAATTACACAGGAAGAGGCATATTCTGAACCAAAAGAAATCAGGGCAGGAGCGTATGGACTTTTTTTCATTTATTTTAATGCGTCATCCTTTAGTCTAGGTATGAATCTGATTGATAGATGTTTAGATTTTTCTCGCAGCTTCTTCATGATCTTTTCCTATAGCTGGTATTGCAATGTCTCCTGCAAATGTGGCTATTGATTGTGTCGCGCTCAATGTTAGGGATATCACTGTCGTTTAGTAGGCAGAGCTACTAACCCACCGTGCCAGCCCCGTCTCCAGGCTTTAGGCCGCCCGAGGCGAGCAGGATTTGGCCGCCCCTGACACAGACCAATTAAGGAACTTTTGTCCGTTCTAGATCAGTGGCGGCTCGTGACCTGTTAAAGAGGCAGTGCTGCTCAGGGGAGGCAAGATCGAAATATTTGTATACAGCCGCGGTAGGGGGCCGGACGTGGCAAAATGCGCCGCAGGCGATAATTTTAACAATTTTCAAGGTCAAACGGCCTACAATGATGAATTAAAAATTCGCCCAGCAAAAATATTTCATTAAAAAAATAGGTTTCGTTACATACATTTTCCCTTTTTTTGATACGATTAACAAAATCTTTGTTAAAAACTACTTTAAATATTTAATTATCCTAGCAGGGAGGGCGGCGGCGCCGGCGCCCTAGAGCCTTGCCACCACTGTTCTAACTGAATACCAAAGAACGACACTATTTATTTGTATATAAAAAGATACCGAATAAAACTAGGAAAATTTTAATAACATTTTTAAATTTACACTTATTTAAACTTAAGCCAACCTTATTAGGTCCAAGACTTAGGTTCATTAGAAATTACTCCTTTATTATTTTTAGATTAAACATTTCAGTAAAAAAAAATAAATATGTATAGGTATTCATTGCTAGAGTATTTACCGTGTTACATACAAACACAATAAAACTTTATAGAAGAAATAAAAACGGCCGCCCCTAAAAATCGGCCGCCCGAGGCGGCTGCCTCGCCGCCTCACCCCTGGAGACGGGGCTGACCGTGCTCACCAAGTCAGCCAGAAGTAAAGCGCAAAAACTTCTTCAACATACGAGCGTCGAGTCCATGTAGCTCCTAGACTACACAGATCAAGTACGAAGACAACCAGTGAAAGAACAAAGCTTGCGGGAAATTGAAGAAATTTTTAAATTATCTAGGTTCAATAGTCTGCCAACAAATTACCATCAGCTGATATGTTTCCACCTTTTTACGGCTTTCTCTTTCAGCAGTTTCAGCAGTGTCATTAGTTACAGTTATTCATCGTTTAGATTTATTTTGAGGATAATCGAAGTTTTGTATTTAAAATATCAACTTTTTTCTGTCGTAAACGTTGCTTTATCAATTTTATAACAGATAGAAGTCGCGGAGATGATCTAGTGATGTCGGTGTGTCTCGCCGGGAATTTTTACACGATACTCCTAAGACCTACCCAGCGAAAAGTGGACTGTTTAACTTCACGGTCAACTACATAACTCATATTATCAGGGAGTATCCTTTAAATCCTTTAGATACCAAATTGTTGAAATCATTTGGACTAATTTCTTCTGCTGAAGATACTAAATTTTTAATGGAATATAGAAAATAGTCGAAAAAATCAATTGACTGAAAAATAAAATACAGCAGCTATTTGTTTTTTTGGAAACTGATCAATGAACAGCTCTTAAAATATCTCGAATCGGCAGGCCATAAGCGATCGCCAGTATGGCTTCTGCAAGCACAGTTCAACGGAAGATCTCCTGACTTACGTGACCTACCTGTGGACCAAAGCCATCGAGAGCTACGGCGAATCTCGTGCAGTGGCTCTCGACATATCCAAAGCATTTGATAGGGTTGATAGATTGTTAAGCAAATGAACAGCACACGGACTACCACCAGCACTGCTTCTATGGCTTTTCAATTTCTTAAGGGATCAAAGCATGCGAGTTGGTATTGATAGACGTCTCTCGGAGGAATTTAAAATCAATGCCAAAGTTCCTCAAGGGTGTATATTTTCTCCCACACTGTTCCTGCTCTATATCAACGATATCTTAGACAGTGGCAAGAATCTATTGGTAGACACATAAGGCGAAATTTGGATCTACTAAAATGGGTCTTCCAATCTTCGTTGGGTGCTCGAATCTGTTATTAAAAATAATCACGAAAAATTCAAGTACAGGGTGTCCCAAATTCGAGCCTCATCATTGGGATCTCGGAAACTAGAAGAGATATGAGTTAGGTTAAATGGAGGCAAAGTTGCGCAATTTGATGCTGATCAAAATGCCCCCTTAAAAGTCAAAAAATTCCGAATACTTCCGAAGATATTTAGAAAAAAGCGAATATTCGCGATTTAATTTTTAATTTTTTATGACTCTATTTGAATAGATAGAACAAAATAAATTTCACATTCTCATTACTACTTTTCTGTTCCACAAGATAGTGTTATCAGATTTTCAAACCGACGTTTCATCTCTGAGCTGCCATAATCAACTTTGTTTTTTTAAATACGGCCCTGGATTTTTTATTACGGACTTTAAGAGCTTCTAATGTCCCGAAACCAATGATGTATCACACTTAAAAAAGCATATTTTAAATTAAACGAACCGTCAAAAGTATTATTTATGAATTATTATATTCGCAGCGTATTTGGATCCATAGCACAGCTTATTTTTAATGGACCGTTGAATTTAAAACGAATTTTCGCTTCAAGATCCACGACAAATTCGTCCGAAGCCACGAGTATCGTCCTAAAAAAAAGTACGAATAAAAAAACATATTATTATTTTAAATTAAACGAACTGTATTATTCAGATGCCCATCAGAGGTTTAAGACAATATTGAGTTATATAGTCCTCTTCTAAAATTTTAATTTGGTTATTGACTTTCCCAAATCAAAGGATGTCGGCCCCATCGAGGAAATAATAAACGGTATTTCCTCGATGGTCGGCCTAACATGACTAGCTAAATAGGTTGTGTCCATATGTTGATGTTATTCCTGGTGGCATTAGAATTTCGTGTCGAATTTGTGCAGTGAATTAATTAATCCACTCCGAAGCTGCCAGCAAGTATTATTAAAGGATCCTAACTAATATTATAGATGCGAATGTGTGTGTTTGTTTCTTACGCTTTCACGCATAAACTGCTCCGATCATCATGAAATTTTGTACAGATATAAAAAAACAAAGAACATAAAGAACATAGGACACTTTTAGCTTTTACCCGCGGCTTCCCTTGTGTTGATTTTCACAGTTAGTTTTAATCCCATTTTTGATTTTCTTGAGGTTATATTTGTAAAAAGTTTCTTTCTTGATTTTGGGCATGCCTTTGGTTACTTTTTGTTAGTTTTTGTTCGTTGCGCCCCTGTGGCGAGAGAAGCAAGCAGAGGGCTATGCATGAATTGTAATATTAGACATTCTAATGTAAACGTTACAAATGAAACGCACGTCAGGCGATATCTGTGACGGGAATGTGTTTTGTAGGCTGTCTGTAGCCGTTACTGTAAAACGTGTTCTTTCTAACGCCTGGCAACCAATTCTAAATAAGTGGTTGCCTATATTCTGGCGTCACGCGGCCTATGGTTGCATTAGATTTTCATGTCGATGATGTCGATATAGGATATGTTTACACATCAGTGTCTCGAGTACTAGCAGACTCGCTCAATTTTTTTTTAATAGTTAAAGTAAAATGTAATGTGAAACAACAGTGAAACACTAAAACATAATACTGCATAATGTAGGTAATCATTAATTAAATTAAATAGAACAAACAACAAATACAAACATCGAAAATAACATTATTATAATAAATAAAAAAACAAGGACCAAATATATTAATATTATTACTGAATTTAAAAATTACAAATGTCTTTTACGCACTTTTTCATTTGCAATACTTGACTTTGTAAATTATTTTATAATTCGCGTGGGCCCTGAATCAAAGCTTACCGATTAATATAATTTTGTATAGGTTTTTTTATTTATGAGTACGAATTCCGGGTCCCACTAAGTAATAGGTTGAGCTAAGGTAGGAATCAATTCCACTTGCAAAAAGTCGAGATAAATTTAGCCGGTCAAGTTCACGTTGAAAAAATAAAGACCTTATACTACCGGTGGATGTGTTCTTTGGACATTGAAGGAGCATTCAATAATGCATTATCAAACTGACTCATACACAGCATTAGCTGAAAGAGGGGTTGAACCGCAGATATAAGGAACTGGATCCGAGGTACGTTAAATTGCAGAGTGGCCACAACAACCCTACAGGGGAAGGGTTACAGATTCAGAGCTGTTAGGGGGTGCCCGGAGGATGGAATTTTGTCGCCCCCCTTCTGTTGTCTCTCTTGATCGGTGATCTGCGAGCGGTCCTCTCGCTGTAGGACGTAAAGGTGCAGGTATACGCGAATGATCTAGTAGTACTTATATATAAGAAGCAACTCGCAAAAAACTATCTCAGAGGATCTTCAAGAGGTGTTAACCGTAGTCTGTGACTGGTGTGAAAGGCAACAACTGTCTGAGAACCCGCACAAAATAGTTATAGTACCGGTCACGAGGAAGAAAGGGCTGGAAAGTCTAAGACCTCCTTCACTCAAAGGAGAAATTGTCCCATTTGCGAATACAGTTAAGTATCTGGGAATTACCTTAGGCCTGTCCAGATGGGCTACGTATAGATTAACACAGGCGGTGATCAACAATCCGCAGGCGATCATCATGGTGCCCAACAAGCTGAAAAACGCTAATGAGCGGGATAGTGTGTTGGGTCTACCATCAGGTGTTATGTCTACCAAAACTAACTATTACCATGCCTATGACGTCCTCCTACCAGAGAGGAACGAGTAGACAAAAGACTTCGAACCTCTGAGAACAACAGAAAATAGTTGGTTCACTGACGGCTCCAAGACCAATGATGGTACAAGTGCCGGTTGCATGCATGGAATAAAAATCTTAAGGTTGAGCTTAAGTGTTCCCTAGGCAAACATGCAATCATTTTTCAGGTTGAAGTTAAAGCTATTGATATGATTGCACAGTGGCTCATCGATCGAAACTGGAAAGGCAAGTCAATCCATATATTCTCGGACAGTCAAGCGGCTTTAAAAGCTCTTGAATCTAGCCGTTGTTCATTCAAGGCAATATGAAACTGCCTGGAACTCACCAAACTAGGTAGAGAAAATAAACTTACACTGATCTGGATACCTGGACATACAGGATATGAAGGCAACGAAAGAGCTGATGCTCTTGCGAAGCAAGCGGCCGCAACGGCCTTCATAGGACCAGAACCAGTACTGGGAATAGGTTACAAAAGAAGCCCTCTCCAGGTGGACATAACAGCAACTTGTAAACAAATGGAGAGAATTACCGGGCCTTACTCATTCAAAGATGGCAGAGAATCAGCCATCAGGGGTGAGAACTAAACAAATTCTTCAACTTGGCCGACAACAGGCACAGGCTGTAGCTGACATGCATACTGTCCATCTTCGGCTAAGAAGCCACATAGAGCTTTCCGAAGAAACGGAATGCCGCCTATGCTTGGAGGACGAAGAAACAATGGAGCATGTTTTATGCTGTTGTCCAGTAATGGAAATAGCCAGACAAACAGTGTTTGGAAATTCTCAAATTACACTTGCAGATTTGAAAACTATTCACCCCAGAAAGCTATTCGATGTCCTGAAAAGGATCGTGCCTTTGGCCTAGTGAAAACCACAGATGTGAGCCACAATAGACCAAGGGTCACAGTGGAGAGCCCCATTTGGGCCGACTCACGTGTACAAATATAATACTGTGTTGAAATATTCGAGCCCAAAGATTGATTTTTATCGGAATGTTGCTTGCGTGTGAGCCACTTGAGCCCAATGAGTATTCTCTGTAGCCCAGTATCTGCAGTCTTTTTGGTCGACAGTACCATTAAGACAAATGGTAGCTTCATCTGAAAATAAAGTATTTGTACAAAGAAATGGACCTATGTTCGCAAAACTGGAGTCGCTGGGGTGCCCTTTATTTAATTCATGTATTAATCTTATTTTGTATGAATGATACAAGGCAAAGTATCATGCATACAAAATAAGATTAATACATGAATTTAATAAAGGGCACTATGACCGTCGACTCCAGTTTTGCGAACATGCCTCTGATTGACTATATGGGTTAAATCATAAACTTAACTACTGGTTAGTTAGGTTTATGGTTAAATCTAAAGCTTCTTGACTGGTAGGTAAATATGGATTTTCGTTATAACTGAGTAAAGCATCTAATTTCACATTATCATCTAGTTTTGGCCTACCTGTCCTGAAAATATCTTTTGGAAAACTATGTTCACGGAATTTTTTTACACTTTTGCTGACTGTCGATTTTGTAATTGCTAGTCCGCGCTGTGGATGTGTCTTATTAAAAAGTTCATACGCTTCGTCAAAATGTCTTTGGCGATCTCCCCAGCCCAGCACCACAGGAATTTCGATTTCTTCTCACTTCAAATAAATTTTAATAAGATAAAAGTAACTCTCCTACAGTATGTTGAAAATTGATACAGTTGTCATTACATGACATGGTAGTTTCTAAGGCAGTACTAAAATGAACCACTAGATTTCACGTTGCATCAGTTCGTCTTCAAAAAGCTGGATAAGTTGTTCAGATGGAGAAAGGGTTGACTTTAGGCACATATGCTAGACCAAATCAAAATTTTACGGAGAATCGATAAATGAAATACTATGCAAGATGTTCAATTTCAAAATATTTTTCAGTCATAGATCATAAAGAACTATACAACTTTTATTTGAAACTTTTTCCCAGAATAACAAAATATATATTATATATAAAAATATGTCTATTTTTTAAACATTTTTTATTCCTTGGTGATACTTTCTCAGTTTTGTAATTATGATTGGAAACCTGAATAAATTCGTCTGAGTTTTCTCTGGTTTATTAATTTTTTTGCAAAATTTCCAAAAATATTAGTTATTTAGATTCTCAATAAACTTCCATACATTAACGCTGCAACTCGGATTTATACATCCCGTATTCCCGTATATATTTCAATTAAAAAATCAAGGGGCAAGTGTCAGTTGAGTAGGTAATTCATTGATGTTCTTTGTTCCATTGAATGTTACGGACCACCCTGGTATAAACTACGCGCATCTACGACGTCTCCTCATAATTTCAGTAAAATATCAAGTATAGTAGCCCAGTCTCAATTATTGAACCGGTGAAGCAATTTATTGTTTGCATTGATCGTTCAGATTAAAGTAAAGGCAAATAGTAAAGTGACAAAATTACAAGCTTTATCGTTTTATTTTATTCCTGCAGAAGTGTGGTTTGCCGCAGATGCTAGGATTGATAACGAGGTCATTGGACTTAACTGTGAAATGTCTTATTACTTTCTCTCTCAAGAGTCTCAAGCGAAACAAACATTTCGTACTCCGTCTAAGTACAGTGAAAATGATAAGCAATTTTCCAACGGAAAATCCACAAAACAAGTCAGAGAAAAATGATCATATTAAAACGATTTTACAGGGCAAATTGGCGGACCGCAGAATATCGATAGAAGTATCAGCGACCGGAAATTTTCAGACCGATATACTTGATAAAATTAGTCCACGTTTCGTTGCAGTAACCTGGTTGGGAAACACGCATTTGGAGTTGCCTACGGCAGAAATTCCTGCTGTGATTTTGGCGCGAAAGTTATGCGATCGTAATTTTCCGGTTCTGCTACATTTGGCGGGTAGGAATATAGGCAAGAAACGAATGCTGGAAATTTTGACGTACGTGAAAAATGCAGGGATTAGGAATATTTTGGCATTACAAGGAGGTAAGTAAATGAATCATAATAATATATAAGCGATTTCGCAAGCTTATTTGTCTTATTATTAATACAAAATATTAAATTTGTGACTGATGCACTCTTGTCAGAAATAGAATTAATCTAGGGCGAGAAAACGACAAAATTAAATTCCAAATAAACATATGTTAATTTTTCCTATTAATTTAGTTAATAGGTCAGAATCATATTTGTTGTCATTTCAGTTTTTTATATTTAGGGCAATTAAGTTGTATATGTATGGGGAGTTTTAAGGAATAAGCAGAAATTTTATTCAGAGCATTAGAGTGATAATATCATTTTATAATAAAATACTATAAAATGATAATATCCAAAGAATCTGAGCCATGCCATAAAGGTGTCGCAGGCCTACTAGCAATGATTTTAAAAACATGGATTTTGTTGAGGGGAAATTGTGAAAATAATAACTTTATATGCTAAACGCACCAGTGGTACCAGTGCAAGTAATTTTCGTATATCTCAAATAAAAAAATACAATATTTTCTGAATAATATATGATTCACAGAAGTGTGGACACTGTTCGCTTTAAATTGATTGATTTGAGTTGCAATGACGAAACTCGGTATAATTATTTAGCGATAATGTAGAAAGCTTTTGGTGGTACCAAAGTCCAAGTATTTTTAAACACCACTTATATATTAAAAGTATCTTATGTTTACTGTTTTGTCAAGATTGTGACAAATGTGTCCACTCTCCGCTTCGAGGTGCGTTGACGAAACTTGGTACAATTATTTAGTGAGAATGTGGTTGGTTTTTGGTGGTACCAAAGTGCAATCCCTCCCCCTCCCCCCTTCCTCCTCCCATTGTCCAAGTTATTTTAATAACACATTTATTTTTTAAAATAACTTAGGTATGTTTACTGTATTGTCAAAATTGTGACAAGTGTGAACACTCTCCGCTTCGAGTTGCGTTGATGAAACTTGGTACAATTATTTAGTGATAATGTAGAAAGCTTTTGGTGGCACCAAAGTTCAATGCCCCCCTGTTCAAGTATTTTTAAATACGCTTTTTATATAAAAATACGACTTATTTCTACTGTTTTGTCCAGATTAAGAAAAGTGTGGACACTGTCCGCTTTGAATTGCGCTTACGAAACTTGGTACTTGGTACAATATATTATCGATAATGTGAAAAGCTTTTGGTCGTACCAAAGTTCAATGCTTTTTTAAAAACACCTTTTATATAAAAAATACCTTATTTTTACTGTTTTGTCAAAATTAAGACAAGTGTGGACACTGTCCGCTTCGAGTTGCGTTGACTAAACTTGGTACAATTATTTAGTGATAATATAGAAAGCTTTTGGAGGTGAATGCCCCCCGTTCAAATATTGTTAAAAACACTTTTATATATAAAAAATACCTTATTTTTACTGTTTTGTCAAAATTGTGAAGTGTGACACAGTTGCATTGACGAAAAGTGGTATAATTATTTAGCGATAATGTAGAGAGCTTTGAGTGATCCAAAAATTCAATGAACAAACCCCCTCGTCCCAGTATTTTTAAAAACATCTTTTATATTTAAAAAATACTCTATGTTTACTGTTTTGTCAAGACTAAAACAAGCGTGAACACTATCCGCTTTGAGTTGCCTTGACGAAACTTGGTACAATTATTTATAGATAATGTAGATTTGGTGGTACCAAAGGTTAATGCCCCCACCGTCCAAGTATTTTGAACACACCTTTTATATAAAAAAATTCCTTATGTTTACTGTTTTGTCAAGATTTTGACAAGTGTGGACACTATCCGCTTCGAGTTGCGTTGCTATAGTAAGCTTCTGGTGGTACCAAAGTTCAATGCCCCCCGTTCAAATATTTTTAAAAACTCCTTTTATATAAAAAAAGGCCTTATTTTTACTGTTTTGTCAAGATTAAGGCAAGTGTGGACACTGTCCGCTTCGAGTTGCGTTGGCCGAAACTTGGAACAATTATTTAGTGATAATGTAGAAAGCTTTTGGTGGTACCAAAGTTCAATGCCCCAAGTTATTTTAGTATTAGAGTTTTTTTTTATATAAAAGATCATTGAGCTTTGGTATCACCAAAGGCTTTCTATGTTATCTAAGAAGACAGTGTCCATACTCTTGTGTTAGAATTTCCGCTACATGTGGCTGGTAGGAATATTGGCAAGAAACGAATGCTGGAAATTTTGACGCATGTGAAAGATGCAGGAATTAAGAATATTTTAACATTACTAGGAGGTACGATATTCTAAATACATACATGAGTCAGAGAATAATATTGTAATGAAATACTAGTTGATCGCCAATTGTATGTCATTTAATAACCTTCAACGTTATTTGCTAATAATTGATGTTTGTTTTGAGACTCATTTTCCTTATTTTTTTTTTTTGGTTATTCTCAGGGGTGGGTTGTTTCACTTATGAACAGGGTGGCTCGAATTCGTGTCTATGTATTGGGAACTCGAAAACCGTAAGAGATACAGTGTCAGTCAAATTAAGACAAAATTGTGCATTTAAGTGCATAACAATATGCCGTTTAGAAAGTTTTAAAATTCCGAGTATTTCCGGAGATATCCGGAAAAAACAGAAATTTTGAAAATTCGTTTTATTTCTTTCCTGGGCTTATTTAAAAACGGATTTCAAATTGAATTTCAACTTTGCATTGCCACTTTGTTTGCTCTATCTAATGATGGTATCCAGTTTGAAATCCGACGTTTCGTCTTCAAGGGTTCATCATCAATTTTCTTTTTTTAAATACGAACTTTAATTTTTTTATCGTTTTTCAGATGGTATTGGCGTTATTAATATGACTATGTGTTTTTATTTTTTTTTTATTTTTTATTTTTATAAAATTTTTATTATTATTTTTTTAATTATATATTTTGCTTTAGCCTAATTTTAAATAATTTAAGGTAGGTATTTTTGAAATTTTTATATTCTATAAAAATATCTTATTTTGTTTTTGTATTAAGTGGAAAATTGGACCGTATTAAAAATAAAAAATTGTAAAATTATTTCTTCCGAGAATATGGCCATGAACTATTACTCAAACAAGTTGCTTACTTCAAAGATAAAATATTCCCAACTTTTAACCAATTAAAAAATTTATTTAATAGAGAACATCAACAATTTATAATCATACTACGTGATACTATAGGAACTTTGATGGAAAAACACTTGTTGGAATTTTGTTTGTAAATAAAATGCCTACCTTAAATTATTTAAAATCACGCCAAAGCAAAATATATAAAATAAAAATAATAAAAAAATAATAAAAATAAAAAAAAATAAAAATAAAAAAACACATACTCATATTAATAACGCCAATACCATCTGAAAAGCGATAAAAAGAATTAAAGTTCGTATTTAAAAAAAAAAGTTGATGATGATCCCTTGAAGACGAAACGTCGGATTTCAAACTGGATATCATTATTGGATAGAGCGGAAAAAGTGGCAATGCAAAGGTGCAATTAGATTTGAAATCCGTTTTTAAATAAGCCCAGGAAAAAATAAAACGATTTTTCAAAATTTCGGTTTTCCGTATATCTCCGTAAATACTCGGAGTTTTAAAATTTTCTAAACGGCATATTGTTAAGTACTCAAATGCGCAATTTTGCCTTAATTTGACCGACACTGCATCTCTTACGGTTTTCGAGTTCCCCATACATAGACACGAATTCGAGCCACCCTGAACAGTAATTTTTTTTGGGCACCAGAAATCCTAGAGACAACGCGAACTGGTCGTGAACATTTAAATATTAATATTATCAGATATTTGCTCTCACAATCCGCAATGTCTCACAGATCTCGTATCTTGCGGTAAATAAAAGAGGTAAATTCAAAAGCAATTAGTATATTAATTATATGACTAAATGAATGAGAATACAAGTATGATTTGATTCAACCAATATAAAGTGAAATTATATAGTGATTTAATTTTAAATGGAATTGATCTGATAAATAAGTTGACTTGATAATGAAATTAATGTGAAAAAAACTGATTAAACAAAGAAGCTTATATGATAAAGAAATGCTACAAGATTGGTCTTTACAATATGTTCATCTTCCGATTGGCTAATACTTAGCTTCGTCCAAAATATGCTGTAACAAAAATTGCTCGTATTGCGATTTCTACTGAAACCGTTTCTGCCTATTCCCAGGTTAGTGTCAACTGGATCTATCGAGGACTTTTGTGGTTCCTAACGTATCAATTCCCTTCCGAGTGGTTCAGTTCAGCGTTTACTGATGTGGACGAACACCTGCTGCTTAACAAGCAAGATGTTTTCTTCAGCCAATCATGACATGAAGTCGGAAACAAACTAGTCTTAGACCATGTATATTGCTAATTAAATAATATGAAATTAAATATCATGTGAACCGCAGCGACAATGTTAAATCTACGATGAAGCTGTCTACAATTTGAAAATTTACTGGTAAAAGCAGTTACAAACCGTAAATTAAATTAAAATATAAAATTACCTAATAATAGGCAATAAAAATATTATCTACTACAAGCAGATACAATTCGAAATTGAAATTATAATGTAAAATTAATTTGAATGTAAGCAAAAAATTAATATTTACTGTTACTCCAGATATCCTTTTTTTATATAAAAATATGAAATTCAAGAGAAAATAATGGATTGACTTGTCAAAAATCAGAGACTCGGTAAAATTCATATAAAGGTATTATTTCAAATACGATAATAAATAGAGTTACAACCTCTAACAATTAGTCTTATGACTCAAAATAAGTAAGCACTATTACTCTTACTTCGGCCCTTGGTACCTAAACGAAAACTGAGCACGACTGTGTCTCAATTTAATTAAAGATAAAGATAATATAATTCCTAACTCGTATCCGAGATAGAAATTTAGATAAAAGATAAAACCAGGTAAATTTACATATGTGAGATTAACCTCTCATAAATGCTCAATAATGTCGGTACATCATCATAGGGTGAATGCTAATAATTATGCGTGATGTAACAAGGAACTTGAGAATTTAATTAAATGAACCTGAAAAGAAAAAATGAAAACCAGCCACACTGAGGGAAAGTTCGGAGAAATTTCACTAAAAATTCAATTTAATACCTTTGAAGGAATACGTAGAATTTCCCCTAGAATTAACCCAAATAATGCTGTTAAATTTGAATGAAAATACGTTAACCGAAATGTGCGTGACCCTTAAATGATGGGACTAGTTGCGATTTCCCTAAATTTGGACTGAGCCTTTATCAAATTACTTACACTGAATTTGACTAATAAGAATTGCAACTATTCACCAATAAATCGGTAATATTACCCAAAAGGCCACGGCAATAATTAAAAAAGAATGATGGTGTAGGCTAATTAAAGTTGGATATAAAAATGGAAAAGTTTTGCTTTATTCAAAAAATACTAAGCAAATCATGAACAAATATTAATTATGTATCTAAAACTGAAAGAATTGGTTGAAAATGTTGCAAGATGGATCAAATATTTCAAGATGATAAATTAGCAATCACCCGAATGAAAACCCTTTCCCCCTAGATGTGATGACGTCACTGCAATTTTAATATTGATGGAAATGATCATGTTTCGGTTAATTTGATAACTGATTGGCGAGATGCCCTCGTACTCTCGGACACAGCACAAAGGGCGCCCGCCCACCTGACGATTATAAGCAGTCAAGACCTAAACTTAATCTGTCTTAATTCGAACTGAACTCTATTTCCACGGTTAAATTTGTTTGAAATTGTATATTTTAAAAAACAACGATTCAGCAATATGCATACAGATAAGTATTTGAAATTGATGAAGCTGCGCTATCTGACGGTGTTATCGGTTTCAAAGAATTAAAGTGTTATTATTAGGGCGGATCAGATTTCATGAATGGAAATTTGGTTATTAATTTTATACTGGATTTTACGAATAATGTGTTTACCCTGCAACCTCCCCCCACCCCCAATGACCTACTGGCTTCAACAGATTGTCTTTCTGATTACCCTCGAAGGGCAAAGGACATAATTTTGTAATTGAGCGTGTATAGATTCTGTCCTTCGTTCTTACTTTTGTCATTCGCACCTTTCCATCCGAGCCCGTCACAACTTCTATAACATTTCAAAGGTGGCACATTATCTTCTTTTAAAAGTACAATCATATCTTTATTTAGGTTCTTTGTCGAGTTGAACCATTTTGATCTGTTTTGTAATATTGTTAGATATTCTATCGACCATCGTTTCCAAAATTGCTATTTTATTTTTGAAAGTAATTGCCAAAAGTTTAATCTATTGTCTGGTATATTAGATAAATCCCTTTCTGGATATGCGGTTAAGAGTTCCCCTATCAAAAAATGAGCCGGTGTTCCCAATGTAAATCGGTAGGATCAGAAGAAACTGGAAATAGGGACCTTGAATTTAAAATAGCCTCTATTTGTGTTAAAACAGTTGTCATTTCCTCAAATGTCAGAATCAAATTACCTACTATGCGACGAAGGTATATTTTGTGGATTTGATCTCCGCTTCCCACAATCCCCCCCAATGAGGACTAACCGGTGGAATAAAACGCCACTGCATTTCCCTATCTGCCAAAAAATTGTAAACGGTGTCTAAATTGAGTTTAGATTTAAAAAATAAATATACCTCTTTAAGTACGTTATTATCCCCTTGAAATTTGGTAGCATTATCACTATAAAGTATCTGGACATCCCCTTCTATATAGCAATAAAACGTTTAAGTGTATTAATAAATGCATCTGTGCTCAAACCACTGACTAACTCTATGTGTACAGCTTTGGTCACCATACACACAAATAATGCAATATATGCCTTGGTTAATTTTCTAAGCCTGGATTGTTTTATTTCAAAGGGCCCACCGAAATCGCCACCCACTTTCAAAAAAGGTCTTGCAATTGAAACTGTCCAATGGACCCATGAGTTGATTCGATACCTTTGCCTTGAACCTATAGCAAGCATACAAGCCTTAAGGACAGATTTAATAACAGCGATCATACCATGATTCGGCCAAAATCGCAATCTTAAATCTACCAACACAGCTTGAGGACCAGCATGACACAACTTTTTATATTCTGAATAAGCAAATTAACAATATACACACCATATTTGGTAACTAAATTGGAAATCGTTGATTAAAAGCTATAATTGCCTTGAATAGCCTACCATTGACCCTAACAATTCGTTCCTTATCCAAAAATGGATTTAGGTATCGTATCCTGCTATTTTTAAGCCCAGTTTGTATTGTTTCATCGTCAGTTTAATTTCACTTCAAAAACATTCAGATTGAACGACTAGAATAATTTTATGAAAAGCACCTTTTAACTCCTCAACTGTAAGAGGCCCGCGAATTCTATTTTTTCCTTACAAACCCTAAACAATATGCTACAGTTCTTTTCAACCTGTTGAAATTGAAAACGTATGCCAGTCAATCAACGGTTGAACCTTTACTTGAGAGAGTGCAGCTTTTCTCCCTTCTGGTAATGTTTCCATTTTTATCAACTCATTAGTCAGAATAAATTATTTCGGAATTTTCAAGAAATGAGGCACCGTGCCGGCATAATTTGTTTGACAAAATATCGGAAGCTGACATGCCACGAGATATAATATAATCTGCAGGATTGTCCCTAGAACATACATGCTTCCACTCCTTATTTATAGTTAATTCGTGTATTTCCGCGACTCTGGCGACAAATGTAGTCCATCGTGTTGGTGATGAATTTAACCAAGATAAACAATACTGGAATCTGTTCATAAATAAACCTTTGAAATTTTTAACTGAATTATTGGTAAGACCTTGTGCTAAAAGCAATGCTCCACATAGTTCAAGTCTAGGCATTCTTATAGTTTTTAATGGAGCTATGCGCAACTTTGAACGTATAAAATTTGTTGACGAGGTTTCATTTGAATATAGTGCTTTCACATACACACAGGCGCCATAAGCTGACATCTAGGCATCTGGAAACCCCTGCAATTGAATCTGTGTTATCTCAAATGGTTTGAATAACCAACGGGAGGGAATCTTTAAGTTGGATAAATGATGAAGATTATTATAAAAATTAGCCCACTTCTGTAAAACAGTAGGTGGCAATTCATCATCCCAATTGACCTTACTAACCCATATCTCTTGCATCAAAAAGTAGGTATAGTATGGGGGTTCTCAAACCACCGCCGCGGTGGAGATGCGCAGTAGCAAAAATCGTTCATAGCGGATTGACGGCTCCAAAGATGTATAATAAATTATATATAAATATTAATATTCTAACGTTTTCCCCTCAGTCTTAAAAATGCCTTTGTTCTGTAAGGAGTGCATGGAAAATGTTTTCTCTCATTCGCATAGACTTAGTCATAAACATAAAAATAAATGTTGTGTCGAGCTAGAAGCAGACGTTGAAATTGCTAAAACTGCATTTAAAATAGAATGATTAGTGATAGGCTTTCTACCAAGTTACATCCTATAGATGTGATGTTGTATTTGGAGGAACTTAAACCTAAAATTATTCGTTTGATTGAAAAGGGTCTTTCAGATCATTTAAATATTAAAGTAAATATTATTTGGATTATATCTATTAGCTTCTCAAAAAACGTCAGAAAAATCATTTAACTCGTGTTATATATCTATTTCCAAAAATATAGATCTAGAGGAAGTATTCACCGATTTGAATTTAAGGAAAGAGATAGCGGCTGGTCTTTAGCCAGGCTCTTGTTTATGGAATTAAATATAAACAAATGTCGCTTATTATAATAAATTTCACTATATAAGTCCACTATTATGAGATAATTTTTAGTTAAGTACAAACATCTTCAGTTCCATACCATCTTCAGATATCGAGAATTTAATGGATGATGGGGAGTCAAACTCGTCTTGTTCGTCACCATGTTGGGAGTGGCAGTTTAATCGCATGGTTGCTAGAACTAATGCAGAAATCAAGAAAGAAACCAAATATTTGGCTGAAACCTGTTATTCTACCAAGAACTTCAAAATTGCTGTAGGGCTTAGTATTGCACGAGGTTTGCTTCCAAGTGTCAGGATAACGAGTAAGGTATTGAATCTCCCAGAAGAAGAAATAACTATATCTATCACCGATCCTGACTGGTCATTCTTTGTTGCTTGCTGTAACTTGATCGTTGAGGCTGCTGCTAGATTATAAATTCAAAGATGACTGTCATGGTGCTGGGACCTTTATTTTGGGTGCTTTTAAGTTATTAGGCGAGGTAGTGATTAGAATGCAAAATTCAGAAACTATGGCTACTTTATGTCTTTGTTTAGATGACTTGAAAGATATTTTAAATATTTATGAATTAGTATGTTTTAAGTTAGGATTACTTAAGGAATTAGATTTAAGGACTTTTTATGATGTATCAAAATATGTAAAAGTGTCTAGTACGACTGAAGATAATTGTTTAGATATAATCAAACATTATTGTAATTTAAATATTACCGACTTATCTTATTATATGTTAGAATATATTCATATTAACCCACTTAATAAACTCCGCAGTATGGATGCTTAATAAATGTATATAACCATGTATTTTGTGTTTTATTTGTTAGTATAGACTAGCTTTTCACGATTTTTATCTGGTGCTAAAAATATAAAAGATTATAGCGTCAAAGTATTAAAATCACTGCCTATAGACTTTTTCCTAAAATACGTTGACTGTTATTCTCTTTTATGTATTTGGGGAAAACTCCCTGCTGAATATAGACAAAACTTTAACTTGCAAATTAAATTACCATGTTTCGTCCACTACAATCGGCCTGAATGGAGAACTCAAATTGATGATCCACCGACTTCGCAGGACGCATGTCCTTTCTGTATAAAAAGTATACCAAAGTAATTCCGATTCATTATAACTCCAATCATGGCTTGGTTAAGTTCAAGTTTTGTCGTGCTAACTGCGATTGTTAATCATAAATTTTTTGTGTATAAACCAAATCAAGTAGTAAATATACACGCACAGTTGGAATCTGATACCTTTTCTACAAACGGTTCTTGGATTCCTCTGCTTTCTGCACTTATCCATAATACGACACCTGTTTTTATGACATGGGTTCCTCCGTCTTTGCAAAACGAGTGTCAGTATAAACTCAGACTCTATTTCCAAAATAGAACATTTTGGATGCTAAAGAATGGACTACTATTGGTTTAGGAAAGAAGTTTCAAGCTACCCAATACCTAGAAATTAACTGCAAGAATGAGACCATTACGACTACGTCAACCCCCGAGAATCCTAATGAATATTCCTATTTTTTAAATATGTGTGTAATTACTCTTGTTGTAGCCTGTGGTATATTATTAGCAAAATTTGTATATAATATCGGAAAAAGCCAATGTACTGTATGGTTTAATAAATAATTCAATATATATTTATCGTTGATTTATTTTCCGCTATTTCCAGCTGATATTTAAAATGACAACATCGCTTACAAAATGTTGACTGTATTTCGAGATACTAATGAATTATTATATTTTATTTATAAGGAAAGGAAATAAAAAACATTTTTCCTGTTGTTTGGTTTATTATTATTATTGTTAATCACATGTCATTTAAAACACAGAATCTAAAATTATATAATAGTTTAACATTGTTTAAGGCACAATGCCAAATACCACTATCTTTGTGAAAACAACATTTTGGTGTTTTTTTAAATGTAGACAACTTTGGTTCACTTTTCATAGGGACGTTGAATATTTGTTTCACATCAATAAAAAACACCCGTCTTTAAATCGCCTTTGATCACTATTTTTAGATTGTCATACATTTTTAGCATATCCAGTAAAACTTATCTCGTTTAAGTCGATGAAGCCAGACTCCCAAAGTAATCCATGGTGGTTATTTTCTAAATCTGTAACTACTTTCAGATCTCTCAATAGCTGCTTGCAATAAGGTGGCTTGAATAGTAAAGTACAAATTCGTTCTCCATCATAGATAGCAAGCTCTTTAGGAATAAATCCTCCTGAAACCTTGTATATCGATAAAAACTATTTTCTGCTCAGACATTTTTCACAGTACGTTACTAGGCTAGGTATTATACGATACTAAAAACGTTTATGATTGATCTGATGTTAAATAATCGTTACATAGACAAGAAATTAATATAATACGCATGAGTCTCATAAGGCTAGGCTAAACTCGCCCCTAAAACTACCCCCCTTAGTAGTGGTTAGGCCCCTTTGGCATGATGATGATGACGTCTCACTAGATACGGGGTAGATGGAGTAGGTCACGTGGTGCTCTAGGATAAAACGGCATTAGTTTAGCCTGGACCGAATTATTAAATGAACATAACCCCTATTGCGTCATATATACACTTCTAAAAAGGAATTCTGCAAGGTTCGTTTGGTTCAGTGGTATCGTCTATGCCTCGCATGCCGAAAGTTTGTGGTTCGATACCCCCAAGACTCCAAGACTTTTATTATTAATTTAGGTATTTCCGAGGATGGCCGAGAGATCCGAACGTGTCTGTCAACTGCCAACGGCCTCCTCATCTGTCAGCTGTCGGATGCCACGCCTTAAATATGACGTAGCCCACGTGAGCGATGCTTGTCAACTGTCGTCAATTGTCAAATGTCTGGTGCCACGCCTTAAAAATTGCGTAGCCCACGTGGACTATTTTTGCTACTGCGCATCTCCACATTTTCAGAACCCCCATACTATACCTACTTCAAAATCTTAGCTACAACGACAACTGGACCTACAAAATCCATCGCATCGAATATTTGAGAGATCCGTGATAAAATCAACCTTTTAGTAATTTTTCCTTTACTCTTAATTACTCTTAACTGGGTAAGACAATTTTAAATAAATCTTGACCTGTATGCCATCTTAAACCTAATACCTTGTTGGAGGAGTCTGGATCATTCATGTCAACATTTCTACTATTCTCCTGTATGTCCGCAGAATCCAATAATATAATCATTGAAAGAGCATTTATGCAACTCGAATCCTCCGGCCCTTAAGTTCTAATGCCTCTGATTTATCATTAGACTCACAAATAATACCATCTATATAACTCTGATTTAAAACTGCTTTAGAAGCAAGGGGATAAGTTGATGAGTCATCATTAGCTAACTGATTTAAACATCGAGTTGTCAAAAATTGCAGCTGAGTTTGTCCCATAAAGCACTGTTTGAAGTTCGATGATTTTAAATGATAATTTGGGATCATCCCTCCAAAGAATGTTCTGAAGAAAACGTTAACTTGGATTGACCTTTATCATGCGGTCTTTTTAATATCTGTTACCAATACGAGCTGAAACGTCCTAAATCTGCACAATATCTGAAACAAATTTGGTTGGACAGGAAAACCTTTTAACGTAATGTCATTTAATGCCTGTCCTGATGAAGTTTTGTTTGACGCATCAAACACAACTCGAAGTTTGGTGGTTGTTGCCTCAGACCTTATAACACACTGAGGCGCCAAAAATGCCCTATTTTTATTTTCCTCAATACCCAAATCAATGAATTTTCCATGCCCAATGGTCACATATTCGTCAATGAATGCCTTATACTCAAAAAAAGTTCCGGAATTTTATTAAACCTATTTTCCATTGACTTAAACTTCTTAACAGCTGAATCGACAGAATGCCCCAATTTTAAGTAATCGTCATTTTTGCTCATAGGCAAATCAACCTGAAAACTACCGTCCTCTAGCCTTTTATGTGTTTCCATGAACAGGTTCTCACATAATTTATCATCCTCTGAGACAAATCTTTTATTACTAACCTCTTCTAATTGCCAAAACCTTGGAATAATTTCATCGATAGTTGGAAAATTAGAACAAAGTAAATTTACCTTATTATTACTACTCATCACAAAGGAACTGGCAACCCTGTTCCTAACCTTTTCATTTCTGGATATAGTAATTGAAAGTATAAATCCGCTGAAATTAAAATATCAATGTCTGCCTGTCTGTCTTAAAAAACAACGATTCAGCAATCAGCATACAGAGAAGTATTTGAAATTGATGAAGCTGCGCTACGTGACGCTGTTATCGGTTTCAGAGAATTAAAGTGTTATTATTAGGGCGGATCAGATTTCATGAACGGAAATTTGGTTATTCATTGTATCTTAAAAGATTGAATAAAATACTGGATTCTACGAGTAATGTGTTTACCCTGCAACACTTGTTTTATAACGAGTAATTGTCAGTAATTATCAATTATCTGCCTTGCTTGTTTAATAACAGTTTGTTTCTCAATTAGTTCACATAAGAGATATTCCATTTCTTACAGCAATTAGCAAACATTTTCTTTTAGCTTTAATTTAGTAGTTTGGGTTTAAGCAACTTCAACTTTTGATTATTTGCGATACGTCAGCTTTAGATTTGTGACATCCCGCTTAATAGTTTTTTTCTTTTGATTTGGCAAATTAGTCAGTATGCAATTTTAAAACCTCATAATTGTCTAAAAATTGACCAAAACACAAAGTACTTACATGAGTTAATAGAGAATGTTATCACCTGTCAGTTTACTATTGTTGGAAAATTTGGCAACAAAGTAAAACATGGCTGAAGACTTGTGTAACATCTACAAGTAGTTGTCGCTTAGACCAATGTAGAATTCTTCAATAAAATATCTTCGTCTTATTCTAGAGTCTGACCTTACCGACCTCTGTTCATCTCTTCTTCAGATTTCGTCTAGATCAATACAAAACTCAAAAACTACAAAACTAATTGTTACACAAATTATTTTACAAAAATCGAAAAGGTAAGCATCTCACTGAGCAGACTGGACTAGAAAATCGTGATTATTCGCAATTATGTACATATATTAAAAGACATACAATGAGAACTGCTGAAAAAAACGAAGACCATTGAGTATAAAGAAGCAAAAAAGCTGGAATTTTTTTCCAACAAGCATAGAGCTAAGTGGAAGAAAACCTGAGAATGTTAGCATTATTGATGATCAACGATATCTGCCATAATGTAGAAATTATTTAGAAAAAAATAATTAAAACTATTGAAAAAGATATCAGAAAAATATATCAAGCAGTAAATAAAGCATAAAATCAAAATTACGTAAAAAATCTTCTAATTTGCCAAAAAGAAATAATGACAAAGATTTTTCAAATAAGAAAGATATGACAAATTTTTTAAATGATTGTTTTTTAAATATCGGTGCTAACGTGAGGTGACTGACAAGTGACAAGAGATCGGAATGCAATTTTTTTAAGATTCCAAAATAATATTTCTTTATAAAATCTTCTGATTTTTAAAGAAAATTTAATTGCTGGGAGAAAATAGAGATGGCTCGTAAATATTTATGTGACATTCTAAAATGGAAAATATTGGAATTAAAATGGCAAGAATAAAGGACTCCAAGGCTTTATCCTTCTTCTTCTTACAGTGTCTTGCTTTCTCAAGCGTTGACGACTCCCATATTGAGAACTTCTTTGTATCTATCTCTATCTTGGGCTGCCTGAAGAAGTTCCTCAGCTGTTAGCCCTGTCTATTGTCGGAGATTTCGAAGCCAGGATAGCTTTTTGCGGCCTATCCATTTTTTCGATCTTGCCATTCAGAATAAGCCGAAGCAGACCATAACGTGGACCAAGCATCACATGTCCCAAGTATTCCAGTTTGCGGCGCTTGATGGTGGTTAAGAGCTCTCTATCATGCCCTATTCTGGTGAGTACATTCTCGTCGGTGGTTCGGCTTGTCCACGGAATTTTGAGCATCCTTCTGTACAGCCACATCTCGAATGCACTGATGCGGTCAATAATTTTTTGGTGAAGCGTCCATGTTTCGCAAGAGTACAACAGAGTAGAACATACATAGCACTTGGTAAACCTTTCCCGCAGATAAATGTTAAGTTGCTTGGCACAAAGTACCGGCTTGCGGTTTCAGAAATGCTCTAGCTATTTCTATTCCAGTCTTGATTTCTTCGTCTGGATCCATCGACTGATTGATCCAGCTTCGAAGATATTTAAAGTGTTGTACTCTTTCTATATTCTCGCCATTAATTGTTATTCTTTCTGGGCCAACATCCATTTTGCTAACAACCATAAATTTAGTTTTTTTTACATTGATTTTTAAGTCCCCACCTATTGCTTTCTCTGTTTATCCTATCTAACATACATTGTAGTTCTTTCAATGATTCAGCCAGGAGCACGGTATCATCTGCGTATCAAATGTTATTAATGGTTTCGCCTCCAATCTTTATTCCTTCGCCAGATTGTGTTGCCCCTTTAAATATATTCTCCGTGTAGAGGTTAAAAAGTGTAGGAGACAAGATACAACCCTGTCTCACTCCCCTCTTTATAAGTACCTGAGTGGTCTCGCCATCTAGTTACCGTGGCAGATCGATTCCAGCAGAGAGAAAATAACAAACGTATATCATTATTATCGAGGGGTATATTCTGCAGCATTTGTAAGAGTTTGTTATGCTGTACGCGATTCTTAGTCGACAACACACAGGTACACCAGCTTTGTTACCTCCCAACATCTTTGAAGTAGCGTGTTCATGCAAAATAACGCTCTGGTACCCAAGCCGCCTCGAAAGCCGAATTGTTCTTCACTCATGCTTTCTTCGCCTTTGTTGTGTATACGGTTTTGGACAACACGAAGTAGACCATAGGGTGGCTCATGAGACTTATCAGTCGAAAATCATTACAAGACGTGGCATTGCTTTTCTTTGGCAGAGGGATGAACGTGGATTCCTGCCAGTTCACTGGAACATGACTGGTTTCATAAACATCATTGAAGATACGAGTTAGTACTGTAACGTTTTCATCGTCCAGTAATTTGAGCCACTCTCCTGGTATTTGATCTGGCCCCGAGGTTTTTCTAGTTTTTAGTTGCCTGATTGTTTGTTCAACTTCGGACCGTATAATGCTTGGACCCTGCTCAGCGTCATTTCCGTAGACTATGTTATCCTCCCGATTATCTTCAAATAGTTGACGGATGTATTGAGTCCATTCTTCTTTGATTTCGTCTGGGTTTAGAATAAGTTTTCCATCAGCTTTCCTTAGGATGATTGCGCTGTATGCCAGTAATTTCTTTGGCTTTCTTGTGAATATTAAAGTCATCATGTTTCTGTTGTAGCTCTTCCATTTCCTTACGTCGAGCTTCCATCCAATTTTCCTTAGCCTCCTTGATCTTTCTTCGGATCAGTTGATGTGTTGCTTTGTATACATTCCCGTTCTTGTTCTTCAGCTGCCTTCGCTTGCCCATTAGGTCTATTATATCGTCAGTCATCCAGTCGTGCTTTTTTGCTTCTTTGTTAGCCTGTTGACTGCCTCTAGCATTGCCCCTTTCATGGCTTCCCTCTGAAGATCAATATTATTGGCATTTCCTTCGGGTGTTACCTCAGCTAGCATTGCACGAGACTCACGGGAGATACTTCGGTTAAGAGTGGAGGTGACTCTCTCTTTAACTTCATCATTCTTAAGCAGTTGAAGGTCTTATTTTAATTGTCTTCGCTTGGCCGGGTTCTCCTAATTTTTTTTAGCTTTACGCATATTTTTGCACTAAGTAGAGATCCGAGGCAGCATCTGCCTTTCTGGCTTCTGCCGATCTGGTTTCTAACTATGTTATGCTCTTTATCGGCGGGCGATTTCCAGGTATATAACCTCCGTTTCGGCTGCTTAAACCATGTGTTAGCAACAACGAATTTTTCTTCCAGAAAAAATTCACCAAGGTTTCGCCTCTTTCATTTAAACAGCCTAAACCCCAAGATCCAGTTACTCCGTTTGTGGTTTCAGAGCCAACCTTGGCATTGAAATCTCCCATTATTATATTTACTTCATGTTTCTTTGTGTGGGCGATCATATCTGAGCTGTCCATAGAATTCTTCAACGTCCTTGCCAGGTTTGTCTGCAGTGGGAGCGTATGTCTGAATAATGTTAACATTTACTGGCTGAGCTTCCAGCTTAATCATCATAACCCGATCTGACAGGGGAACAAAGCTTTTAACTGCTTGGTTTAATGATCCTTTAAGTATGATTGCTACCCCGTTTCTGTGTGTGTTATCAAGTGTACCAGAATAGTAGGTGGTAAATTCATTATTTTGGATAGTCCCTGTTCCAGGCCAGTGTGTTTCACTAACTCCTAAGATTTCAATATTCAATCGCTCGGCCTCAAGTAGAACATTTCTTAACTTCCCAGCTTCAAACATCGTGCGGACGTTCCACGTAGCACTTTTATCAATATTTTTTGTTTTCCACCCCATTTAAGGGGCGCCGGGGACTCGGGGCCATTGTCTGTTTAGTATTCATCATGCGAGTTTTTCTTGGGACGTATTGTGCAGTAGCTTTCTGCACCGCAGCTTTTCGACCGTTTTCGCCACTATGGCTGCGCCCGAAAATGTGACATGTATTGCCGATTCGTCTAGGACTATCGCCGCTACCATCTAAGAACGAGGCTGCTGCCCCCGCAATTGTTCACCATATATGACTACTCTCACTTAGTTTAGCCTGCAGGTCAATGGAGTTACCAGGGTTAGTTTGGGTTAGTTAAGTGAGAGCTGGATATCCTGTGAAGACCAGTTACTGTGATTCACTGCCCGTCTACGACGCTTGGTGTGACCAACCACAGTACCACAGCAAAAGGTGCTACCTCTCCAGCATACCCCATATCCAGACCGTTTTCTCTGTCTTACCGAAAGGAGATTTACCCATCTCATTGAAAAATCGTTCGATTGCAACCTGTTCCAAAAAAAGGCAAGAAAATCACGCCCTCAAACTATCGCTCATTTGCCTTGCTTCCAATAATCTCTAAAGTCATGGAACGTGTAGTCAATCAGCACCTACTCAAGTACCTTGAGACCAACAGTTTATTTAGCGATAACCAACACGGCTTTTGCAAAGAGAGATCGACTGGCGATGTATTGACCTATGTCACTCATATAGGTATGGAGTAGGGCAATTGAGAACCACGGAGAATCGCGAGCGATTGCGTTGGATATTTTGAAGGCATTCGACAGAGTTTAACATGACGGATTGCCAGCCTCTCTCTGCAACTGGCTTGCCAGTTTTCTTAAGAACTGATCTCTATATGTTGCAGTTGATGAACACATCTCAGGCACATTCACCATTAACGCGGGCGTGCCTCAGGGCGCATTACTTTCACCAACTCTATTCGTCATCTATATTAATGGCCTGCTGACCGAAACCAATAATCCTGTTTACAGTTTTGCAGAGGACAGTACCCTTGTCACCCAATTTAGATAAGAAAAACCTTTACCAGCGACTGAGACTTATCACCGCAGACAGGAGCAGATTACAGCAATTGATCAAGATCTGGAGAGGGTTCGAACTTGAGGCGATAGAAATTTGGACCAGTTCAATGCAGCAAAAACCCAAGCGGTCACGTTTACCAAAAAAGACAATATGCCGGGCCCTGGCATCATTATGGCAGGATCGACCATTCCTTCATCCTCGTCAATCGGACTACTGGGTGTCTCGGTCAACAGCAATATGTCCTGGCATCACTACGTTGCTAACATCGCAAAATCAAAATGCGGTATTTCGTAACAAAAAAAACAAAGATGTACAGGGTGGCCCGTTTAAGAGGGGCCTATACCTTATCTCGAAAACTACGGGCGTTGGAAAAAAAATTTAAATACAAAAGTTGTTCCTAGTAAAATGATATTTTTTTTTGTATTGTTTTAATCGTCACTTTTTTATATACGGGATGGTCAAAGAAAGTTACACTTTTTTAAATGAAACACCCTATATTTTATTAAACTTTTGGATTCTACTTAAAATTCTAAGCATATTTGATTATAATGTTATACCTCTAGAGTTAGTAGTTTCACAGATATAAACAGTTGAAAATCGGTACTTTGACTACTTTTCACCTTGGTAGCAAGAAGACCATTAGAGATGAAGTAAAATTAATTTCACATTCCATCAAGAGCTCTTTAACGGTACTAATTGGCAGGTGGTACCATGGGTACCAAATCTGGTACCTCTGTAGCACCATCAAATAGCTCTTGGAAAGTTAAGATAGGAATCTGGAATTCATTTTACTCCATCTTTAATGGTCTTCCTGCTACCAAGGTGAAAAGTAGCCAAAGTACCGATTTTCAACTGTTTCTGTGAAACTACTAACTCTAGAGGTATAACATCATACAACAAATATGCTTAGAATTTTGAGTAGAATCCAAAAATGTAATAAAATATAGGGTGTTTCATTTAAAAAAGTGTAACTTTCTTTGACCATCCTGTATATAAAAAAGTGACGATTAAAACAATACAAAAAAAATAAAGATCATTTTATTAGGAATAACTTTTGTATTTAAATTTTTTTTCCAACCCCGTAGTTTTCGAGATAAGGTATAGGCCCCTCTTAAACGGGCCACCCTGTACATCGATATTATAAACATCTTAAATTACCTATGTACTCAAACCTATTTATCCCTTTATCGGCCAGCATCTTACAAGAGTCTAGGGAGCAGACAGACGGAGCTATATTTCACTTTTCGCATGGCCCTCCGCTCGCTGAATCTAGGACTGTTTTTCGAATGACAATTTTCCGAAAGACAGTTCTTCGAAGGACAGTTTTTCGAATGGACAATTATTCGAATGGATAATTATTCGATCGGATAGTTTTTCGAAAAGACAAATATTCGAAAGGACCGTTTTTCGAAAATATTAAATTAGAGAAAACATAAAGATAATTTTAACGTAATTTATTAAAATTGTTCATTAAACATATTATTTAC
This sequence comes from Pissodes strobi, assembly GCA_016904865.1. Taxonomy (NCBI): domain Eukaryota; kingdom Metazoa; phylum Arthropoda; class Insecta; order Coleoptera; family Curculionidae; genus Pissodes; species Pissodes strobi. The sequence goes on along the minus strand of MU182277.1, from coordinate 49,927 downwards.
ATATAATTATTAGGGTTTGCATGGCTCGCTACGGGGGCTCAATCACAAAGAACTAAGTAAGTACTAACCAAGCACTAACCAAAACTAACCCAAGGCTAACCCAAACCAATCCAAAATTAGGAAAAAAAGATAAATTAATACAAAATAATATACAAAACATCTGTCGCGACCGACAGGAATCGAACCCGCAGCGCCAGAATGACAGGCAAGAACGCTACCTTCTACACCTCTCACCATGCAGAAATTTTGCTAAAGCGGTAAAAGGGACTAACCCAAACTAAATTAAAGATTCGAAAAATGGTCCATTCGAAGAAATACACATTCGAAAAATTGTCGATTCGAAGAATTGTCTTTTCGAAGAACTGTCCATTCGAAGAAATGTCGTTCGAAGAACTGTCGTTCGAATAATTGTCATTCGAAAAACCATCCGGATTCACCGCTCGCTACCGCTCGCTACGGGGGCTCAAGAAAAGGAAACTAACCAGGTGCTAACCAAACCTAACCCAAGACATACCCAAAATCAAGAAAAAACTGTTTGCTAGCCAAAACTAACCTAAGACATAGCTCCGTCTCTCTGTTCCCTAGACTCTTTTCAGCATCTTATGCAGTAATCAAGATCATGTCGAATGTTTATTTATTAGACAAATTTGCTAACAATCAAATTATAACGCTGCCATGACTGCCTGATCGACCTAGTCCCTTGACCGAACATTAAGTTCGGTGACCTGGTGTGCCGCGCGCCGATAAGTCGTGCATGTCGCGTAGTAGGTCGCTCTTGTCTTTTATTCCCATATAAATGCGCCCAGTAGTATTTTCAATACTAAAATTTTATACACCGTAGCAGCTGCTCTTGCTCTACAAAGCGCAAATAAGACCGTGATTAGAATATTGCTGACACATCTGGGGTGCCGCACCAAAGCACACCCTAAAGCTGCTAGATTTAGAAGAGAGCTGTGAGTCTCGTCGGCGACCCGGAGTTGATCCGTGATCTGGATAGTCTGGAACACCGCAGATGTGTGGCTGAGATATCCCTGTTTTACAGATACTTTCACGGCAGATGTTCCCAGGTTTTGGCCCGCTTCGTCCTGCCCCGCCCCCAGCAACGCCTGTCAGACGACAGACTGCAAGAGCGCACCCGTTCGTTGTACAACTGGAAATACCTAGAACATCGCTTTGGAAGGACTCCTTTATCTGGCGCACTACATCGCTGTGAAACTCACTCCCAGGACATGGGTTTCCCCCAAATTACAACCTACAGCAGCTATTCAAGAATCGTGCCAATCAACATCTTCACACGCGCCGCACGTCTAGTGCTATAAAATCTCCCTTTAGTGTGTGTGTCATTGCCATAAAAAAATTATCAATATTTATTATCTTGGCCTATAAATCTTTGTTATATCCGCATATTTTTATGGATCGCCTAAAAATTCCGAGAATAATTGTCTTTTTGATTAAAAATTGGCAACTTCTTATATTTTATGCAAAATACTAAAACTTCGTTACTAGTGACTCCTCCCGCCCGAAAAGTAGGGCTTACTGTAACGTATATGCCCTGTTAAAACTAATATTGATTTCAGGATGTTAAACTATATTCGTGATTTTATTTTTAAACTTTATGCTAAAAAAAGAACAGTAAACACGAATGGCTTTCGGCTGTTCGGCTTCATCAATAAGAAACTGGATAATGAAAGCTCGTGTTAAATTTCAACGGAAATAGAAAAATGAAGCTACGGGACATTAAACTAAAAAGTCTTTTATTTTTGGATTCTTGCAAAAGAGAAAAACTAAATGGCTTTTAAATTTCATTTATTGATTTTGTCTAGTTTGAATTTATTAGATGTGTTTCTTTTTAGATCAGCAACACTTTGTAGAATATGAGGACGGTAAATGCGATTTTCCTTATGCTTCCGATTTGGTATCATTTATAAAAGCTAAATTCGGAGATGCATTTTGTGTGGGTGTAGCAGGATATCCAAATGGGCATCCGCATTGCCAAGATGTGGACGAAGACATGAAATATTTGAAACAGAAGGTATTTATTTATAACTTTTGTCATTACTCTATCCTGAAGATTAACTGTACACGGACCAGGCGATTTTCATTTTGTAGAATGTAATTTTATAAAGGACTCGGTCAGTATAATTTTGAATTCTGCGTATACGTACATCTTGAAAAATTCATGTTAAAATATCAAGATTTTACAGAAGTTGATGTGCTGCAAAATGCTACTTGTAGGGCTTGTATAACGTATTTAATGTTATCAATGTGCGGTTTAACCAAAAGCAAAAATATTTAGACTTCTGGTCACATAACCATTAGATGTAGTTTTTGAAATATCAGTATCTTATAATTTTCTTTGGCATTGAAAAACATCATCTTTATAACGGCTTCATGGGTCACACTGTAAATACTGACTCCATGTTAACATGTAACTTTGTTCCTAGCTTTTGTTTCTTTTACAGGTTTCTAATGGTGCAGATTTCATAATAACCCAAGCTGCTTTTGAATATGATGCTTTGGAAACATTTGCCATCACCTGCAGGAAGCATAATATCAACGTTCCGATTATACCTGGAATTTTCCTAATAAAATCATATAAGTCCCTATTCAATATGGCGGAGTTTTGTGGATTTAAAATATCCCAAAGTATTTTCGATTTTCTCCAGGAAAATGAAGACAACGAGGAACTAATTGAAAATTACAGAACGGAGCTGGCAGTCGATTTAATAAGAAAGTGTTTGAACAATAAAGAGCTTTTTTCCGGAGTACATATTTTTTCCATGAATGATATGGATGAAGTCAAGAAAATTATTTCAAGATTATAGCGGTTTTTGAAATTATTATAAATTCCATAAGCAGACGTTTTATATAGAGCAAGCATTTGTAAATAAATTCATTGGCTATATAAGCTCTATCAAATTCTTGTACAAATTCCTTATTTAACCTTATATTAAAAGGCATACAATTATTCGATCAGAAGTTTAAATGATTTGGTCAACAGTTTAATCGAATGGCAATCATAATATATTTGTAAGCAAAATGGATGAATGGATGAATGAACAGCAAATAATGGATGAACGAGCAGCAAAGTGCATGAATGAATGAATGCAGAGCAAATGGATGAATGAGCAGCAAAATGGATGAATGAGCAGCAAAATAGATAGGATAACAGCCAAGTTGAAATTTCACACATAAAGCTAAATACTGTATATGAGGTTAACTATTACTAGATGTCTAACAAAACGTCTTGATTATTTGAATCCAACATCAACTTCTTTCTTTACTGAATTTAATTAAAGTTCTTTTAATAACTAAACTTCTGCCTTGTTACTTTGCTTCTGCAATTCGCTCAACTTTACTTCACCAGGGACATAAGACTACGAACAGTTGATTTGAATATAGAGGACAGGAATAGATTTATCTACTACAAATTTGCAACCGCCATTTTACCTTCTTCTATGTTTAGCAGGAAAGACGCTTCGAGTTGTATTGTCTCAAAAAAATGCGTTAAAACGCCCAAAGAGTCCTTAATCTAGTGTTGAAAATAGCGCACACAGAGTACAGCAAATCTGCTTCTTCTTCTTCTTCTTTCGCCTTTCAATTCGTCCAACTTTGGAAATAGGCTTCTCCTGGTTTTTTCCAATCGTTTCTATTTTGTGCTTTTTGTTTCCAATATATTCCTCCTATTTTCTTTATGCCTTCTCCCCATCTCATCTGCGGTCGTCCTCTTGCTCTCTTTCTAGTCCATGGTCTCCATTCGCTCCACTGGCTATATGTTGACCTGCATCCTTGGACTTTTGTTTTGTTTCTTATCCAGTTATTTTGTTTCTTTATCTTGTAATTTAATTCCCAACATTGATCGCTCCATGGGTCTTTGGGTTCCTTTATTTTATCGATGTTTGATTTAGTCAAGATCCATGTATGGCAGGCGTATGTAAGAATTGGAAGGATGCACTGGTCAAATACTCTGGTTTTTAGGTACCGCTATATTTTCTTATTTTTTAGGACTGCTGTTATGGTTTTATTGTTAGTGTGAGTTTACTGACTCATTCTGTTATTGATTTAAGCATGTTTCTATTTCTATTTCTATTTATTGTTAACACCATTGTTAATTGGGTTTTGCCCGTTGAAAAACAAAATAAATAAATAAATAAATAAATAAATATATTAAGAAAAACGATATATTAAGTCATGAAAACGTTTTTAAACGTTTATAAAAACGTTTTCTTGACGGAGTGACAACTTGCTTTCCAGCGATTGTTTAATATAACGGAATCTATTATACCGACAATCCAGGTTCGGACTAAGGAGTAACTGAAATACAATGCTTTAAATGGACAAGTTGCTTTTTACCTGCGGTGAAATTAATCTATTCGGGGTTTCATTATGGCTCAATCATACTACGGACATACAGGGTGTTATCACCAAATATCGCTTTACAAGAACTCCTTTGTCTGGAGCACTGCATCACTGTGAAACTCACTCCCAGGACATCCGTTTCTTCCTAATTACAACCTACAACTATGTATTCAAGAACCGTGTCAATGAACATCTTCTCACACACAACGCTCATCGAGCGCCATAGGATCTCCCTTTAGTGTGTGTGCCACTGCCATAGAAAATATATACGATGAAATACGACAAGTTAATGCACTTGTTGGGGTGTTTCCCTAACACCATCCAAGCAAGAACATTAGTGGGTTACATTAGAACGGAGAAGCAACTAATGAAACTCATTGCGAGGGAAAAGAAGAAGCGCTGGAAATAACTGTGCGAAGAACTAAAGGCAGATCTGTAGGGCGAAGGATTTAGGGTAATAAATCTAAGATGCAGACTCACCCTTCAAACTAACGGATGAGAGGGCCCACGAAATAATAGATGCACTCTTTACTAGAAGACAAAGTAATAGAGGCTCACCCCCTTCAGAACAGAAGAGAGCAAGAAGATGGGAGATTAAATCTAAATTGGAACAGCTCCCGGCCTGGACGACAGACTCCTCGAAGCTGCCAAAAGACTACTGAAAACAGCTTTGGAATATACTCTAACTGGACTACTTGCAAAATAAGAATTTCCGATAACTTGTGCTAATACATAAGACGGAGAAACCATATGACTCTCCAAACGTCTATATGTGCGGGAAAGGGGTCGAATATCGATCACTTAAGATATATTGTACGACAAAAACAACACTTTCACAAAACTCTGTTATTTTATGTATTGAACATAACTTTATTATCCCAAGAACAGAATAACACAAACAAATCCTCTGTATCTTAATCAGAAAAAAATAAAAATATAAAAAACGAAGGTATTACTGATCGATATTATCCATCCTATAGTCGGCTAATATCGATCACAACGTCTATTGACATGCTTCACACGAATCCAGGTCTTCTGGTCGAGATACTGCAGAACAGGCAGCATGAAGCCAATTGCCACATGATCTACACCGCCACCACAGTTCATCTGCTGTACCAGTTTCCACGCATATTGGACATAACTCATTCATTTTCTTAGGCTCCCCATCATGTTGTTTAAGTTTGAACTTCTTGATTTGTTTTTAGCTTCTGCTCTTCGTACCGATTTTCCTTTTTGAAATGAATTTCTTGAAGCTTCTTCAACTTTCTTCTTCTCCTTCTTTTCTTCCTTCTCCTCCAAAGATGCCTGCAGCGGAGTGGACGTTAGTATTTGAGATGATTATTTCTTTCTCTTAGAGCGTGGGTTTTCTGTTAATCGGAGTGTCGGATGAAAGTCTTCAAAAGATGTGCTCTTTACTTGAACGGGTCTTGTCTTCATCATCGGTTGCATTATCGTCGAAGACTTCTGTTATTGCTGATGATAAAGAATCACTGGAAGATGTCCTTCGTTGACGTTTCTTTCTCTTCGATCGCGCAAGTGGCTCCTTGTTACAGGCTTTCAGTGGCGGTGTAGCTTGTCGCATATCCATTTCATCATGTCTGCTTGATGGATACGATGGGTCTGGATCTCAACTTGTTCCGGGCTTCGGATCTAAATACATTGTTTCTTCGGGAAGCTCGCCCAGTTCGTTGGCTTCTGCCTGAATATCGGAATTTGGTTCTTCTGATATTTCCGTAAACTCTTCTTCTCCAAATACGTTTCTGTTTAACGGAAAGATCCCCGTATTTTTAAATTCTTTCAAACCTTTTTCTTTGGACGTGATGCGATTGTACGCTTTAGCAAAGAGCTCTGCAATGTCAGTCACCACAATTTTGTTATAATGATGGGACTTCATATAAAGCTCACATTCTCTGCTATATGCTGTCTCAATGAACTGAAAAACGTGACATTCAGAGGCTGGAGCCGGTGAGAGGTGTGTGGGGGTAGCGACACAAGAATGATCCCGTTTTCACGGCAGAACTTATAGGACTGCAAGGAGGAGTGTGTGGCGTGGTTGTCCAAAACCACTAACATAAGATCTTCCATTGAAGCATTCACATATTGAGCGAAATGCTTCAATCATTCCAGGAATAGAACTTCCGTGATCCATCCTGATTTTGAGCAGCGGTAGACTGCGTCTACGGGTCCATTTTTTCCAGAGCGTTGTTCATGCGCTCGCGTTTAAAAATAAACATGGGAGGCACGAACTCCCCTGCGGCACTCATACAGCACACAACAGTGGTTGTCTGACCAGTTCTAAATTGTCGTAAAATATGTTTACATCCTTTCGATTAAATGCCATTACCCGGTTGAGACTCGTAGCTTCAGGCCGCCTCAAAGAAATTCGTGGATGTCGAGCTAAAAATCCACGGAGCCACTCCTTACCGCAGCTTTTCTTTTCAACATTAAAATTATGTCGTAAGTTCATTGCAACGGCATGTTCGAAATCCAGTTCTTTGATTTTAGTTGGTGTCAACCCATAGAACATGTTCGACAATTTTAAAATGTGATTGGCCAGCTCTGTTTCCTGGTCGTCATTTAATACAGGCTTCCTTCCTAATTTCAATTTCTTGCTAGGATATCTGTTTTTTAATCTCTTGCACAACATAGCATATGGTACGCCATTCAATTTAGCTGACTTTCTGATGGAGTGTGTCTGTTGATTAACCGCCTTGACATCCCGCTTCATGTCTTCCTCTGTCCATGCAGAGCGATTTGTCTTACGAGAATATTTTTTTTGGGGCATCTGCAAAGAATGAAGAGCAATGAGGGTAAAATCGATCACAGGCGGGTAATATCGATCATGCTGGACGATATTACCCGCGAGTGGACGCCAATGCTTCGACATAAACATCTCCTAAACTCAAAGAACTAAAATTTTCGTAAACCGTGTATAGAATACCTTGGGGTACCATGCAACAAATAGTACTAAAGTAGCTTAGGATTTTCAAACATCAACAAGCACATACCTTATCCAATGAACCGGAAAAATAACAAAAAAAATGCCCAAAAACTGTTTGTGGCCGTACACACTCGGCGTTGCAATGAAACTGCCCGTTGTTGCTGTGGGTAATTTGCATGTACCTTAAGAGATGGCAGCACTTATTGTTTCATTTGATAGGTATGTAGGGTTGGGTAAAATTAAGATGATCGATATTAGACGCTAATCGATATTCGACTCCTTTCCCCTACATTTGTTGAAACAATGACTGGGAGAAGAAATAAATCAAAGATGAGGCCTGTCAACAAAACAGTAAGATTTCAGCAAGGGAAACTGCACCCTACACGCTGTAAAGAAGGTTATTGGCATAGCTACGGAGACGAAGTTTGAAGGTCTGCGCGAACGATGGTGTTTTTTGGTTTCTATGGATGTTAAAATTCCTTCAATTCGACATCATCGGCTATAATATTAAGGACATTGAATGAAAGAGGAATACCTCATTCAGAGATCATTTTGATCAAAAATTCATTAGTTTTTTCCATTGAATTATTTGCCATCCCACACTTCATTAATTTTGTAAAGTACATACCTTGTATGGGTGTAGAAGATTCTAATTCCAATTCATTCCATATTCTTTTCTTGGACCAACTGGACTTTTTTGACTGAATTTCTAGACGGTTTGCCTTAGGTCCATTTGCTTGAATTAGCGTTTCTCAATATTCTTTTAGACATTCAAACTTTTCTTGAGTCTTGAAAAAAACGAAAATTTTGAAATTTTTTCCATTGAATTATTTCCCAAAATCGGTAATGCTCGTTTACATAGGGATTTGCTTGAATATTGAACACATTACATGGTATAATATTACTTCTCTGATTTATTACGGTCAAATCCAGCGATTTGCATTGTCGTCTTGCTGTAGTGATTTCACCATCTGTTTGGACCATATGCTTTTATTTTAGTGTCCTCCAGAAAAGGTGAAGGAGGTCTCACATGTGTCCTTAAATAAAAGTAAACATTAAGTAATAAGTTCTTTTCAGGAGCTTGAACTATAATTTTGTTGCGAGGACATGCTAGTCAATAACATTAAATGAGCTCAAGGTAAATGGTCTCATGGTCCCTTACTATTGTAAAGTACATACCTTGTATGGGTATAGTGGATTCTAATTCCAATTCATTCCATATTCTTTTCTCGGAGCAACTGGAGATTTTTGACTGAATTTCTAGACCGTGTCCCTCTGGTTCCTTTGCTTGCCATGCCAAGGGCAAGTTAGAAAAATTCGAAGAAACTTTTAAAAACCATTCTTCGCAAGACACACATGATTTAACATAATTTTATCTATAGCAATCATCGTTATAATAATGACTGTTAATTGTTGCGGCTGTTCATTGTATTGCTGCTTTGGTCAATTCTGTCCCAGGAAGAAAACCATTTACAAACTTAGCATTCATCATCACGACTGGTCCATTTCTAATAGTAACATTTATCTAAATATCTGAGATCCAACTCAAAGTTTAAAGCAAGTGGGCCCAGACTAGAAACCAGTATAAGCGAACCATTATTGATGAGAGCAAGGACAAGCTTCTCAACTGTCCTAACGAATCAAGATCCTTTTGGTCAGTTGCCAAAGCTGTCAGGGTTTCTCAAAGACGTTAATCCCATCAGTCACTGACCAAAGATGATGGTTCAATAGCGAAAACGGCCAAAGAGAAAGCGAACGTCCCTGCCGAAATATTTGTATCAAAATCTACCTTAGATCATCAAGGAAAGACTCCCCCAACTATCCCGAGAGTGAATTCCTTAATGCCGGGTTTGGTATTTCGCCAACGCGAAGTGAAACGTATACTCAAAAGCCTAGACACTAACCAGGTCACAGGACCGGATGGCGTTACAGCAATAGTGCTTAAGAAATGTGCTGCTGAACTAACAGTTTCAATATGCAGGCTTTTCTCTCTATCACACAGAACTGCATGTTTTCCTTCTAGCTGGAAATGCGCTCAAGTTCAACCAATCCGGAAGAAATGTAAAAAAAAACGGTTCCAAATAACTACCGTCCAATTGCCTTAGTTCCCATCATGTCCAAAGTCATGGAGAAACTGATTAACTAACAGCTCTTAAAATATCTCGAATCGGCAGGCAGCATAAGTGATCGCAAGCACAGATCAACGGGAGATCTTCTGACTTACGTGACCTACCTGTGGACCAAAGCCATCGAGAGCTACGGCGAATCTCGTGCAATGGCTCTCGACAAATTGACAGCATACGGACTACGAACAGCACTGTTTCTATGCCTTTCCAATTTCCTAAGGGATCGAAGCATCCGAGTTGACATTGATGGACATCTCTTGAAGAAATTTAAAATCAATGCCGGAGTTCTTCAAGGGTGTATATTGTCTCCCACACTGTTTCTGCTCTATAGAGCATATCAACGATCTCTTAGACAGGACAAATGATTCTATTTACAGCTTTGCAGATCACAGCACTCTTATATCCTCATTCATGCCGCGGACTCCAATGACCGCTACTTGTTCTCAATGCGAGCGAAAAAAACAGATTTCTGCCATCAATGAGGATATGAACGCCATCATGGAATGGGGTTAGGAAAATAATGTTCAGTTTAATGCAGAAAAAACTCAAGCACCTGTCTTCTCAAAAAAATGCAAACACCGCAGGACCTGATTTATGAATGACAGGACAAACACTGATTCTGGCCTCATCCATAAGCTTGCTGGGCATCAACGTAGAAAACAACATGTCTTGGCGTAATCACGTCACCAAAATCGCCAAGGTAGTAGCACAAAATCTAGGAGCACTCTATAGAGCAAAAAAGTTGTATACACCTCATCAGCTCTTACTGTTCTATAAGGCCTAGATAAGACCATCTCTAAAATACTATTCCTATGTGTGGAGCTCGGCACCCAAGCACTTGCTCAAGGTATTGGACTCCATACAGAGGAGAGCAGTCGGTTTTGTGGATGACCCAGAGTTGACTAAAGACCTTGATACCCTTGAACATCGAAGAAAAGGGGGAACCTATCTCTTTACTATCGATACTACTACAGAAGGTGTTTGAGCGAGTTGGCACTTATGATTCCACCCATAGTTGTGCCAAACAGAGACACCCGTCAGACACAAGCTGCTCATCAACACGATTTAGTTGCGAATACTTAGGACGTTCCCGATGCGGGACTCCTTTGTTTGGAGGACTGCTTCGCTCTGGAATGGACTTAGGAGTAACGTCTTTCCCGAAAACTACAACCTACAGTCCAACGTCCACCATCTTCTCCGCACATACACCGCTCATTGAGTGGCATAGGATTTTCCTGTTGTGTGTATGCCGAACATAAAAAATAAAAAAGGGATCTTTAAAGGCCAAGGAACGATACCCATGTTACCCAGAACTGAACAGCCCCGACGTTTAGGCGACGCCACTGGTCCACAAGATTCGCAGTCCTACCATAATCCCTTCCAACCAAGACCATGCCGGCCGCGCCGTTCCATTTCCAGGTAATGATCTTTCCCCAATTTCTCAAAAGAATGATTAATAATGGGGGAGGAGAATGCTCAACTCAGACATCGTCGAGCGCTTAACCGGAGAACCAGCGAAGTTCCCACTGTAATATTTAAGCTTATGTTTCACCTTTTGATATAATTTTGTATTCCTTCTGCTTTAGCATTAAAAAAGTGTACATATTTATATTAATAAATTGAAATACGAAATTAGTGAGTACTGCGACATTCCATTTACGTCACTGCCTCTCTAATAAAAGAACCTAACAATATTTTATTATTGGAACACCAAATAATCTGCAGCAAACTCCCGCTCTTTGAAGCTTTTACTTCTGGCGTGTGATCTTAAGCAGATACGGTTTTTTTTTCGTTCTGTTAGATCCCTATATAAAACCGAATATTGGGCCGAATACTGAATAGTGAAAATCTGGCCTAAAACCGAAAAATTATTCTACTTCGGTCTTATTCATATAGCTTCAGATCTAAGCCGAGACGAGACTAATAAAATTTTTACAATAACATATTAAACAACGAAATCACTATAAAAACAAGAAACTGTGGCATTTACTGAAGGGATATTGAAATTATTAATACATTAATTCGCGCAATTCATATAGTGATAAATCTCTGAATGAGATATTAAAAATATAACACATTAAAATTAGTAGATTTCTGCTACTAAATTAATTCAACCTAATTACTGGTTCTCATTTGTATGCATTATAATATCAAACAAAACTTCCATAATCATTCAGATGGCGTTTTCGGTTTTGATTTGTTTCCTAGATTTTTGTATTTGATTCATCTGTTGGCAAATGAACTTGCAATCCTGGGATTGATAGTTATTTCCAGCTGGGATTTGCTGCAGATTTTAGCGCAATTGAATTAGGTGCATGACACAACGTTGCATCCCTTCAAGCAGGATGATCCATTCGAAGCAGGAGTAATTCAGCGCTCTGTATCCTGCCGATATCAGGCTCTTCCTCAGTTACAGTCCTCTCCGCGGCGGGCGCTGGATACCGTTGGCACCGCAGGATTAAACCAGGAAAATGAACTCCAGTTATTTTTAAACCCCCTTTCGGTGTGCGTCGTTTATGTGAAAGTTACCCGATAACACGATGCCGGAATCCCTTTTTCAGTGTTGTAAATTGATTATTAAGTGTGTTAGGTCCAAATTCGTGTCGTGTTGTGTCATCTTTTGAGTTTTTCGTCCCGACAACATTGATTATCGCCACTAACCTAAAACTTCCGATGGATAGAGCTAAGGTAGATTTGATGGGGTGTTCAATGTTTTTTTATTCTACCCATACACCTTTTGTTTTCCATTGTGTACAAACGTTTTTCTTTTGAATGTGTACTTTATATTTTGTAAATCTTTCGGTGTTTTTGAATGTATACAAATGCATCTTGTTTTTAACAACTGACTATGTTTTTATATAGGCATGTCTAATAAATGTTTAACACTAGTTTGTCTTTGATTTTTGTGATGACTTACCCCTATTTTTGTTTAAGACGTGTTACGTTTTTTTTTCTGTAGACTTGACACACTTAACTTGCGTAGCATGTGTATAAATAGAATGTGTATTTAAATTAGTCTATTCAATATAAAAAATAGCCAACATAGCTATAAGAAAATTTATACATTGATACACATACACAGAATGAATACACATAGACTGACACTTAAACCTGATTAAAACACAACAAATTTAATCATTGACATAAATGTACATATTTTTTTTATAAAATAGTTATTAAGGATGCAGCTGGAGCGAAAAGTTTCTTCTAATTTAAAAACGGAATATTTTATAAGAGGTTATTTAGCAATAAATTTGCACTGCTCAATTGTATTGTTGCTTTATTGTTTTTGTTGGGAATATACTGCTATTGTGAACATTTTAGAACTTTCCAATATTTTGATTATTCTTGATTAGGGCTGTTTGGCAGAAGACGTCAGTGAATATGTATCTATAGTCCTTACCATATTGTTCGCATCAAACTGAAAAGTATGGTACATACAAATTCTTGATATAAGTTGAAGTATGAGGAAAAAATATTTGGGATGCGAAGTAGGTACAAGCAGTAAAACTAGAAAGAAATAGAGTAGCCAAGCGAAAAATATTTAAAACACATATTTTTTGTTCAGCCGAAATATAGGTATTAAAAATTATTAAAATTTAAAGAGAAAAAGGTGATGCAGTATTCTTGATATGCCTAAAAGCTACTTTTTCAAAAAATATAAAAAAGTTGAATTTTCTCATTCCAAATGTCTGACATGAAAAAATTGCAATAATGTACTATTTTTCATTGTGTTTCTGGTTTGTATTTTTTCACTTCGTATACGTATACCTAAAATTGCGCCATTCGCAGTTTTAAACTAAAATATTTTTGATATGTACAGGGTGATCCAGATAATTCTTTAAATAAATATTATTTTTGAAACTAGAAAAAAATACAATGAATAGTTTCTGCGGTAGGATCTTTGTGAAACATCGTTGAATAATAATACCTACTAGGGATAATTAGTACATGGTTATCCGAGGGGTTATCCAACGAGGACGAGACAAGGCAATCTTTTACTTTCCCTGCACTTTTATAAAAAAAAAACTGAAATCGCCATCTTATGTAATTTTCTCCCGCGAATTCGGATCAGCAAAAAACAATTGAACATCAAATAAAAGTGCTAGGGGTCACTTTGATATTTTATTAAATGGTACACCCTGTTTATTACATTTTTGGACTCTCTAGAACAATCTAAACACATTTTGTGTATAATATCCTGTACCTATCTTTAGCTGTTTACCAAATATTGACAGTCGGGCATTTTGACACTTTGACAGGCTCTAAAATCTAAACCGCACGAGATCAAAGAAAACGGTTTGCACTTTACACATTCCTATCTTGGATATTCATAAGCTATTGAATGAATGAAAAGTTCTGGTTAATTTTATCCGCAGGTTAAATTCGAAGATACTGTCATTCGATAGTTTATGAAAACTTAAGATAGGAATGTGCAAACCGTTTTCTTTGATCTTGTGCGGTTTAGAATTTAGAGCCTGTCAAAGTGTCAAAATACCCGACTTTCAACTGTCAATATTTGGTAAACAGCTAAAGATAGGTATAGGATATTATACACAAAATGTGTTTAGATTTTTCTAGAAAGTCCAAAAATGTAGTAATATACAGGGTGTTCCATTTAAAAATATATCAAAGTGACCCCTAGCACTTTTATTTGATGTTCAATTGTTTTTTGCTGAACATATTCGAATTCGCGGGAGAAAATTACATAAGATGGCTATAAGTTTTTTTTTTATAAAAGTACAGGGAAAGTCAAAAACTCGCATTGTCTAGTCCTCGTTGGATAACCCTGTACACTGCTTTTAGATGTTTCAAAATAATTTAATGAAATATTTGTCTCTACATATGTTTCGGCTTGATGAGGCCGTTATCAAGAGTAGTTGGATACTAAAATCTAAATTATTATACCCTACTAAACCGCCTAACGGTATTTTGTTTTAATTGCATTGTCAATTATGCAGGTGTGTAAAGAGCAGGTCAGTTGGTCGTCCGTATTAAAAACGTTTTTTATGACTTTTGGAATTCTAGGTACTCCAAAAGGTTCAGCCTTTTGCTTTTTGTTTCGGTGTGTAAAAGTTTGACATTATTCGTATCTATAAAATGGTCATTTTCTATACAATGTTTTCCTAAGCCAGAGTAATATTAATTAAGTAATATTAAAACCTCATAATGTCAACCACACAATTCTTTGGGGTGACATACCCAAACTTTTACCCAAAAGTCGTCAAAAAAAACACACATACACATATTTTGATGGCGCATACGCGATATTGCTAAAATAGGTATAAAATTCTAATTAAAAAAATGAAGGGCGGATACTTCTAAATTATAGATCTTATATGTTACTCAAATATAAAATATTGCTTTGAACGTCTTTTATATTATATATTTTTATTCACTAAATCCTATAATAATTTATTTATTTATTTATTTATTTATTGACGGCCAGTGCCATTTTTTACAAATAACATACAAAAGTAAATAATAAGGACTAGGTATATCTAGGACTAAAAATAGAAATAAAACTAAAACTAGTGTAAGATCTAGCGCGCTTAATTAGCTAATGTTGTACAACTCCACAAGTATAATACCTGCAATGTAAAAAGAAAGATAAAAGAAGACATTTTTAAGATAACGTTCACCCCTTAGTCCAACAGTATTTACATCAGATAACTGTTTTATAAAAAATTTAAGGGGCAAAAGAAGTTTAAGCTTTGTATTCGATTTTGGTTAGCGAGAGACATTGATCTAGCCATAGTTGGTGCGGTGATATGGTTGATAGGAGGTTTGGACGTTTCTTGTATTGACAGGGGGTATGTGCAAGGTAACACCAGAGGTAAGATATGGGCAGTCGACTAAAGAGTTAATGATTTTAAAGAAAAGGAGAAGATCATGGAGATTTCTTCTATCAGGAAGTGGTGACAAGTTTAGGCTCTGACACATACCCTCATAGTTATATTCAGTGTCTCTAAAAAATCTATAGTGCATATGGTGCATAAACTTCCTCTGCACGCGCTCAATTCTGTTAACATGACAGGCATATTGAGGATTCCACACAGAGGCTGCCACTTCTGACAAGGCTGCAAAAGAGGATTTTAAAAGAACGAGTAGTCATGAAATCTCCCGCAATTCTCCTCACGAATCCCAGCATTCTCAATGACTTACTTACTAGTGCAGATATATGGGCAACCGATGATAATTTTGAGTCAAGAATTATACCTAGATATCTCATGTTATCAACAGAAGCTAAAATTGTGCCATCAATATTGTAATCAAAAATTATTTTTTAATTGCTGGCGAGAGAATACCAACAGATTGCACTTTGAGGTGTTGATATGTATACCATTGTCACGACTCCAAGCTACAAACCGGAGATCATCCTGCAAAGCAATGCAGTCCTGAGGACCTGAGATAACTTTAAACAATTTTAGATCATCCGCGAACAGAAGGAACTCAGAAGTTCGGAAGCAAGGTGTAACATCATTGACAAAGAGGTTAAATAGAAGGGAGCCTATGTGAGACCCCTGGGGGACTTCCGATGGTACAAGTATCTCTCGCGATAGAAAGTTATTAATCTTAACTATCTGGATTCGATCAGCAACATAGCTAGCTATCCAGCAAAGCATAGATCCAGATATTCCCATAGTTTCCAGCTTTGCAACTAATATATTGGGCGGGACCTTATCGGAAGCCTTGGAAAAGTCGGTGTAGATTGAGTGGACCTCCGCCCCACGCTCCAATGCCTGTGTTATAAAGTGAGTGTAAGACAATAAATTTAATTCGGTATTTTTGCCCGCACAGAATCCAAACTGCTGGGTGACGATCTTGATAGTCAACAACGAAGTTAGATATTTGGTTACCAAAAACTTTAGGGATTGTATTAATGATAGAAATTGGCCGATAGTTTTTTTATGTTAGATTTATCTACAGATTTATAAATGGGAACCACAAAACTTAATTTCCAGAATGTAGGGAAGAATCCGCTCTCTAGGGATTTATTAAATATGATATATAAAGGCCTTGCAAGTATGAAAGAGCAGTTTTTAAGAAAAATTGGAATATTATCAGGGCCAGGTCCTTTATGTGGACTCAGACTACTACGCTCTGTATAGATTTCAGATATAGATATTGAGCAGTTGTTTATATTATGATGATTCCCTGATAATTTCCTCTCATACTCGGTGCTGTCAAAAGAATAGACAGATGAGAAATAGTCTGCAAATAGATTCGCGGCGTTTGGCCCTATGATTACTGTTTCATTATCAAGTGTCAGCACATTGGGTATCATAGACAGTCAGGAAAATAAAAATTACTTATCTTAAAAACTATACCAAACACATATTACTTACCAAATCATACTAAATTTTGGCCTTCTTAACCGTTGAGAAAAATCGAAGATTCGGATAAGTCCATAGTTTTTCATATGCAAGATCGATTCTTCTATCCTTCAGGCTTGCAAACTTGTCAATTATATCTTCGTAAAACGGTTGCGTATTCATTAATTCATTAAGCAGTTTCTTTTCAATGAAGATATTTGATAAATTTGTACGTGGTTTCGGTCATTGAACTACGTAAATAGATTTTAACTTTTTTTAAGTATCAAGAAAAACTTCGTTCCACCGAAACACTAGTTGATGGAATTGTCATTATTAAGAAAAATAGTGTATATACTTCTCTGAAGATATTTTTATTTTCAGTAATGTTTTTCATTAAAGTTTGTCGTTCAAGGTCTTGAAATTCTTCATTAGCTCAAATAAATTGTAGCCCAGAATACAGTTTTTGAGAATCGGCAAATATATTAGGGTAACAGTCTTTTATAGTGCGTCAAGAGAGTGAACCTTAACGACGACTGAAGGGGCAGAGGAGCAGCAAGTAAAAATCTTGCCTTCTCATAGGCGCCCGGGGTTATTCTTACCATATTATTATTGATAATATTGATTAGTTTAAGACGTCAAAATTAATTACAGTTTTTTTTATATTACAGTCTTATAGTACAAAATATGTCGTATAATAATAATATCTCATTTTTATAATAAGGATAGTATTCTATAATATTTATTGTATGTGTTACATAAATATGTTGTAGTAATATGTAGAGTTGGTATCCCGAAGGTTTTGTATCTACGTCATCGATGACGTCGCTTAACTTGGAAAAAAGGGTTTATGGTAGCTAATTTATATAAATTCTCTAGAGTTCAATTTTTGTATTAAAAGTTAGGCAATATTATTGAAGCAAGTATGTTCCAAAACGCTCTTTATAGCACGTTTAGAATTGTTTTGTAATAAAAATTTTAATTTAGAATAGAGTTCAGTTAAGAGAGTTATCCGAAAATATAAAAACTAGTTAACCGCGTGTAATAATTACCAAATGCAAGAAAAATATAAGGAAGGTTAAAAATCTTCAAAGATATCATCAAGTTAAGGGTCTGGTGATATATAGGTTGTGTCGATTTTGCAAATTTTCTTTTTTTTGCTAGAAAAGGTGGGTCCTATAGAGTAGTTTAAGCCAAAAAAATCGGAGGATCCGCCACATTTGAGCAGAAAAAATGCCCGAGTTTTGAACCTAAATTGACCTACAACGGCAAACTTCCACTACGACTTTCCCAGGTGTAAGGTGAAAATAATGAAATGTAACGTGGAAATAATGAAATTGTAGTAACCGACGCCGAGGGCCTGGCACAGTGTTGCCAAAAGTTGCATATTTTCTTATGGGGAATAATAGTGTTTGTTTACTATGTAAGTATATTTAATATTCCACTTCACACATAACCCTCCGCTCGCTTCGGTCGGTCCGGGGGGGCGCGCCAAACAAAACTAACCCAAACTAACCCAAGGCATGCCCTTGAAACTGCAACGTTTCGTATTTAATATATCGGAAATCCATAATCTGACCACTTAACCACGAGAGCTCTTGAAGGTACTTCGCTGGACCGTATAGACATAGGTAATACCTACTAATACATTCGGCCAACGTCGTGTCGCTTCGTGTGAAATCGGGAACAGAAATTGGTGAACACGCACGCGTGATGCTTTATATCGATACTCGGGGCCTGAACCTAGACGCTTTTTTATCTTTGGCGTTGATCGACTTTTCAAAATTTGCCATTTTTCCATTGCAGATCGTCGCGAGAAAAGGGTTTCAAGCAAATACAAAACAATATCGTGAGAGGGATTCATGTCAACCCGAGTTTTAACCTATCTTACAATTTTTAAATTAAAGTACTTAGAGGCAGGCACAAGAAAACAAAACCGCAAAACCCACTACCGAGAGCAAAAAAAGGAAATTTAAAAAACAAAACCTTGGTAATAGATATGGCCTCGGATATGGCATTATTAAAATAAAACACAAATCAGCTTACCTTGTTGTAAGGGTCCTTGCCTTACCTTAGCTCCTTATTATCAACGCAACCATACAAAACAACAGTATTAATTAATAGTTTTTTAACCGGAAAATCCGCCTCGGAAAGAAACAAAAACAAGTCAACCACCCACTGATAGGCACGCGCCAATTCAATCGTATCGGTCGTGATCGACGTAATCTAATCTTAGTTAGGAATAAGCATCTGACGACCTGACACCTGACACGACACTTGGCCCTTCAAGAAGAAAAGAACAAAGAGATGAGATAAGGAAGTTGACAATAATACGCTGCCAAGTTTCGCATAGGCGCGTACCCTTAATACTATGAAACAAAGGATTGTAGTACCTACCTATTCTTTATTTTGATTGTTTGATCTTAAGTTTTATAATACACCATAAAACAATGGAACCATTTATTTATCAATCATTCCTGGCTTGTTTTTTATGTTTTTAAAAAAGAAAAGGTTAAATAAAAAGTCCTGCTGCTAAAAATAATACCCATACAAGCACAAATGTGTGCGCCTCATACGACTACTAAAATTCGTTGATTTAAAGCCCCGTCCTGTGCAATTGAACGGGTGTGGAGCGTAGTACCACAGCTTATACACACATAAGCTGTGGTAGTATACGGCAATGCATGACGCGTATGAAGCAAACATTTCTAGGCTTACTACAGCTATGTTATGCGGTCGGGCAACGATTTGAGCATTTAAAACATGATATTTTAAACTTTGATTGTATTTTTATACTTTTATGATTGGAAATTAGTCAAAAAACGTTTTATATTTATAATATTTATATAAACATTACTTGAAAACTTCAGATTATATTGTAATTCTAATTTTACATGTGAGGGCGAGCCTCAGTTGATTTTTACGCCGATCCGCCACTGTAATATACACATGGTGTTGTAAAAAAGCAAGGAACATATGTACCAACTTTGTTTTTTAATGGTTTTGAAACTTTCTATTAAATTCTGCATAATTTTGTATAATAGATAATATATCAAAACTTAATGGTTTTCGAGATATTGGGGGTTTTAGAATTACGACATACTATCATTTTTTCGATATATTATTGCTTTCTTATTTAGATACCTGCGGCTACCTGGGGATAAAGGTTTATTTTTCAAATGTCATTGCGTCGTTATTTGAAGTATGATTTACTGATTTATCTTCATTTTTTGCTAATATTTTACAAAATGAGCTATAGGAAATTATAAAAAAAATATGCAGAATTTAATAGAAAATTCAAAATCATTTCAAGTTCGGTATATTACATTAACAAAGTTGGCAAGTGGGTTGCTTTTTTGAAACACCATGTATACATTAAAATAAAAGCCTGTAACATATTCAGTTTGCTCGGAACATTAAATAATGCTAAATGAGGTCTCGAGTCCTATATAACTTAAGACTTAGAAGACAATCTGCGATGTTTATGTTTACCGGCTGTCAATTTAACAAATGTGAATATAAACACTGCATGTTGTTGATAATTATTCCGTATTGGATGGTAAATTTATTTATTTATATACGATCTAAACAGTAAAAGCTTATGACGTGATTCATGTTGACTTATTCGAATCATATATTTCTGCACAGGAAATAAACTCATTAGGCCACTAGTGGTGTAACGGCACTCATTACGTAATTTATTCTTTTATAATCCATTTCACACGACGCGTCAAAATCAGAATTTTTAATGTCACTTAATTTTTTAGTAGATAAAATTTATACATTTCATGTGCATACTACAGCACTCATTACCGCGCCTTACAGCAATATTTCTAACTCGTGACTGTAATAACGCTCATATTGCACTTGTAGTTTAAAAGAGTTTTTTTTATACTGAAATAATATTCTAATTAATTTGAATCCGAAATATTTTGCCAATGTCCGCCCGAGACTCGAGCATTTTGACCATTAACCCCCAAGATTCGAGCTTCTGGTTGTATATTTATTAAGTTTTTTATTAGCTTAGTAAGAATTACTAATAATACTAAGAATACTTATGTAGTAGTAGTAGTAGTAAGGGTGGGGGGGCCGAAGCCCGGTAAGTAGGCCTATAAGTAAGTCCCTTTTCACCGTCCCCGATCCGCCCTCCCCTACCTGGCTACTTCCAACACCCGGCCCGCACTGAAACGGCCCGTCACCTTGATAAAGGGGAGGACGTCCTCCCAGTCCAGGTCCTTTAGATCTTCCCGAGCAAGTGTTGGTGCTCCCAGTATCTTCCTCCTTAGGCGACTCCACCTATCACAAATTCCTATATAATGGTATGAGGACTCCTCCCCTGTCCCGCAGTTCGGGCAGAGTGGGCTGTCCCTCACGCCGATAAGGTGCAGATGTCTGTTTAGGCTTCCATGCCCAGTCAGAATACCTACCAAGTTCCTGATGTCCTCTCGGCTCTTTTTTAGCAGTCGCCTTGCTCTGGATCCGTCAGGATTTAGAATCATTTCCTTGGCTTGTCTGCATCCTTCTTTTCCTCTCCAATTGTGCTTTGTCTTGTTCCAGGCCCAGTTATTTAGTTCCTGAGAGACTTGCCTTTTACTTAAGCCCAGACCAGGTTCTGGACCGACGAGGTGGCTCATTGAGCCTTGTCTTGACAATTCATCGGGTTCGTTGCCCTCGATGCCACTGTGCCCTGGAACCCATCTGAGTCTTACTTCCTTGCGCACAGCCAATCTATCTAGGGCGTCTCTACATTCCTGAACTAGCTTATAGCTTGCCCTGGGTCTTTGGATCGCCCTGAGAGCGGCTTGACTGTCCGAGTAAATATATATACTCTCTACACCTTCTGTTACCTCCGCCTTGGTTGCTACTTTCAAAATAGCAAACACCTCCGCCTGGAAAACAGTGGCATATCTCCCCAGCGAAGTGCTTTCTCCTGATTTAGTGTTGTCTAGGTATACACCGGCTCCGGATGACTGTGTATTAGCCATCCATGAGCCGTCAGTGTACCATGCGTGTACGCCGCTCGGCGTACGTACCTGGCCTGACAGCCACTCTTCCCTTGATGGAAATTCCACTTGGAAATTTCTTCTCAGTCTTAATCTGCCATCTGGAATATTGCCATTGGTCGCAATGGTGGGTAGATCCCTACTCATTTTGGCGGCAAT
Organism: Pissodes strobi; assembly: GCA_016904865.1. Taxonomy (NCBI): domain Eukaryota; kingdom Metazoa; phylum Arthropoda; class Insecta; order Coleoptera; family Curculionidae; genus Pissodes; species Pissodes strobi. Next base: position 28,026 of record MU182277.1, on the reverse strand, counting down.
AGTCGTATGGCCTTTCCCTGTGTAGTCCGTTCGCCATAGGCCGCTGTCGATCATCCTTTTGTGAGCCGCCATTGCCTCTCTCTCAATCCAGATCGGGAGGTCCGGCAGCCCCAGGATGATGTTCAGTGCTGCTCCGGGAGTTGTTCTCAATGCTCCGGTAATACCCAAACAAGCCAGCCTTTGCAGTCTGGCCAGTTTCTGGGCATTAGTGGCTCTGGCCACCGCTGGCCACCAGACCACGGATCCGTAGGAAATCCTCGGTCTTATCACAGCAGTGTACAGCCACTGGAGGATGTAAGGTTTTAAACCCCACTTCCTACCTACCGTTCTCCTTAGTTGCCACATAATCGCGGTTGTCTTATTCACCACCTGTTCAACGTGTGCCTTCCACGTCAATTTACTGTCTAAAATAACTCCCAAATATTTGACTTGTTGACTTAGGCTCAGTCTCGTCTGGTAGAGTATAGTATAGCAGGGTACTTATAGCAAGATATTTGATTGTTGATTATACCAACCAGAATGTTGGTACACTTTTACACTTATTAATTACAACTTTTGGTTTCATGTCTAAGAGATATCCTAAAAACAGGGTTGTAGATAAGAGATACTTACTACACAACACCTGTGGTAGGTGTCTTTACTTCACTTGCGAAATATAATGCGTCAGTGCAGTAAAGACCTACCTACTACCTACTACACTTGTATCGTAATATATTATTTTCTACTCCGATACTTTAATTGATTTTTTAAACTTTTTTACCAGTTTCACCTACGGCTCGTATCGTAACTCTCATGCTCGTGTCTTACTTAATAGCCGTCATTAAATGCTCATTGCATAATAATAATGCTTTTACTATCAAAACAAGTACAATTAATATAAATACTTATAAAACACTAAGTATATTTATGAATTCCTATACATAGGTATGTGTTGATGTAAATGTTGGTATTAAAAATGGTTGTAGATAAATTATAGTATTTGACTCATGTATAATGAAGCCGCAAACGGCTTGTTCTAATCATCCTCGTTTAGTATGTCCTACATTATACGCTCGTTAAATAATATGCTATAATTGAAATCGATATATAGAACTACGAGAATATACTGATTTTTATTATTATTTAATGATTTCAGGAGTTCTACTTAAATTTATTAGTTTCTCTAATTTTGAGACAAACTTTAGTGACGCGACTTCAACATAAACAATGCCACTACCTGCATATGCCTTGAGAGTCTTAGCATGGGAATAAAGTAAACCTTGGCTTTTCCACCAGCAACACGAACCCTAAAGGAAATTATGCATTTTCTGACCAATTTGTTGTTATCTATGATCTTTTATCACCTACCCTTCGCTTAGAGTAGCATTTTCATATTTCATAACCAGGCCCTAAAATTGGCAAACACCTTATGAATGAGTTCACGTACATTTAGATTTCTTCCCACTCACCCACTGAACCACTAGTGTTTTTATGCAATATTGACATAGTAAACACCGTATCTCGATTATTCTATAATTATCTACACCAAATTTACGACAACAAAAATGTTTCAAGTAAGTGGCTTGGAGTATTATTATTTTGCTGAATTGCCAAGATACGCTGAGCGGACATGGTAAAGTAGGTGAAAATATTTCCAGAAATGTGACGAGTGCAGGGTAGAAGCGAGAGAAGTTACTGCTAAATGGTATACCTCCAGAAATGTCTTAGGGAACATCACGGTACGGGATGTTGGCTAATAAAATATGCTTTACTGTCAAAAGATTTTCTCTTAATGAAAATTTGTTAAAAAAGTAGATACAATTATTAAAATATAAAATGTCATTCTAATCCAGTTGACAGCAAAAGGAAATCCTGATTAGCGGTAATTCACACATCTAACTATATTTTTAAGATTCTCTAAAAGCAATATTATTATATACACAACATATTAAAATGCTAATAAATAAATATAATAAACAATAATAAGTCGAAGCACAAAAAACACAAAAACCAAAACATACGAAAAAACGCAACCATTAAAGAACAAAGCAAATAAACAAATGAACTATGTCAAACTATCCGAGAAATATTCCTCTATTGTGTAGTAAGCTCTTGTAATCAGTAAAATCTTCACCTTTGTTTGCTCTAATTGAATAGACAGATTCTTGCTATTATAAAAATTTGAGTTTTTTCGTACGGTAGAGGAAGGAATGGATAAGTTATGCTAAATGCATTTCTTGTCATTACACGATGAGACATAAATGTTTCTTGTGCATAACGCAAACTGACTCCATTGTGAAATACGTCGATTTTTCTTAGCCAGATAGGAGGCCCTGTCGAAATTTAAGGTTTTAGACCGCAAAGAGATATTTTTCAGGGGTAAGATGTTCTATTTCGTTTAAATCATCTATATCGTCGTTATTTTTACCACTCATTCTCATCTTCACTTGTAATATCTTTATCTTCGTAGGTACTGTCTCTTATCGTGACGCTTTTTCCATTTCTCGTGTTGGATCTTTCTGGCTGTCTAGTATCCTGTAGCAAAGAATCTATTTATCAGGTTTCGTTTTACGGCCGATAATTTTTCATCTCCTGGTTTATGATTTATTTGTGGTGCGACAGATTCATCTGACTTACTTTTATGGTCCTTATGGCATAACAACCTGATGATAATTTACTGGATATTTTACCAATGTGTTCATCAAGTTTAAGTTTATTATCAATAAATAGGCCTAGAAACTTATTCTCAGACACTGATCTGCTCACCATCCAATAAAATATCATTTAAATTATATTTAAAATTCAAGATATTAGTTTTTCAGGTATTGAATGAAAGAAGATTACGAGCATATCATACATACATCGACCAACAATAGATGGCAAATCATTCACATACACTAAAAATAGCAGAGGTCCCAGAACAGACCCCTGATATCCCTTGGCCTTAACACTCAAATTCATCCGCAATACTCCCATGGAAGCAGGCGCTTTGACTTCGCTGAGAATGGTAGGACCAATCCAAGATAATCCTCCTAAAGCCATAAGCTTCAAGTTTGTGCTGCAGTAATTCATGATAACACATTGGTCAAATCACAAAAAACTACCGCGATACCCTCTCCATTATTAATCAGGTACAGCTCCTCTAGGACTCGAAACATCATATAATCAGTATCCATGGGTAATTGAATGCCGAACTGAGATAAGTAGAGCAATTTACTGCTCTACAAAAAACCCATAATTTATTACGTAGCTTTTCTACACTTTTATAGAGAACAGGCAGTAAAGATATTGATCTAAAATTAGATGGTAGCCCCTTTTTTCCCTACTTGAAGAGGTAGCCCTTTTTGAAAACGAAATATGCAAGTTTGAATTTGATAAAGGCACACAATAAATATTTTCAGGACATTAGAATCACCAGAGGAGACTCAAAATCCTTCTCATAACAGTCTATTATATTTCTCAACGGCTACGTAATTTGAACACATTCGTGTATGACGTCTTCCAGAGAGTTACGTTTGGTTGAGAAAATACCCTTTAAAAGCCCTTCTAACATAATGTGAGCTACGGAGATAAATCAGGCGATATAGTACACCATTTAATAGAGCATCGCCTTAAAAATCCGATCCCCAGGTAACATTACATGCAAAAACCGCCTCACAAGAAACGTATTGTGAGCGAAAGCACAGTCTTCTTGGAATATCATATCATTTACAGGGTAAATTTCGCCTTTTTAGTTAATATCGTCCAATACTGGGATCATAGCGTTTTCTAACACATTCATGTACCGTCACCGATGAAATTAAAAGTTTCAAGAATACGATCATCAAAAATGTCTGTCTAAAGATTCAATTTTTGAGAAATGACTTCCTGAAATACTCTGGGATCAGAGTGATAAATATGGCGATTTTCTGAATCATTTAAAAAATACGAGCAGTCGAGTTATTGGAAAAACAAACTTGCAATAGATAGCTGGGCTAATAATCTATAATGATTCGTATCTTTATGAGTTTACAAAATTTTTAACGTCGGCCATGGTCATTTTTATTGAGCATACTTGAATTAGCCACCGCCCACAGCCAATCAGAATCGAAACGTTAGTTTACTATAACCCAATGCATGCCGAAAATGAACACAAAACATTAAGAAAATAAATAAAAACACCGACGGGAATCGAACCCGGGTCGCCGTATCACTGGCACAGCATCTGGCCACTATACCACCAGAACACTTGAAAGCAATTCATGCCACCGTAGAGGCATTGGTAAACTAGCATTTGAAATTTGGCCACGACTTCAGCGATTCTGATTGGCTCTGTGTGAAGGGGAATTAGGGTATAGTATCTTTATTGGGTTCTTGGACTATGATGTCATTTCTATAGATCTGAAACTTGTCTTTCTTTAAAATTATTTAGTACTAGTTCGTAAAAGATACGAGACCCCAAACATTTTCCTTGTTTTTAATTTTGAGTCTATAGCGACCAGCCCATTTCCACCGCTTCATTTCTTCCATAATTATCATACTTCATTTTTCTGATTTTGTTAAATAAAGCGGCATAAAGAAATGTAAAACTTCTTCCTCTGACAAAATAGTCTATTTTATTAAACTACAATATCCCGGTACTTATTCACAATAATTAGCTAAAACGATACCAAATGAAGTTTTTGGTCCATACCACATTTTGAAGAGATTTACTATAAAGAAATAAGAATATTGAAACACCCCTGCCCAAGACACATTCGTTGTACCAAAAGGCCAAGACTCTTTGGAAGTAATCGAAATAATGGTGAATGATTTATCACCACTGTCGGTTAAGACCCTGTTAAATTGACGCTGTTTGATAGTAGGTTCTTATTATAGATTCGATCTTGGTCGATTTCCTAAACACACAGAGACTGCAGGCAGTATAAATTACTATAGGGGCTAGTTCTAAAATGAATTTGAAAATAAAACAAAAACCTTCAGCATTTTATGAATATTTTAATATGTCATTTTACTTGAAAACAACTTAAAACTCGTAAATAAACAAAAATAAACATTTAAAGTATTTAATTCTATCGGTGCTACAATATAAACAATTTCTGTCAGTGCTAGGTATCGACTTCACACCATATCAGAATAAAAATACTTGTAAAGACTAAAGAACAGCATGAACAATTATATTCCCAACAAAGTATACGGTTATAAATACAACCCTGCAGCTAAACACAGTTAAATGTTTGTTAAAGTTCCTACGGAACCACTCAGTGTGAGCTTGATTAACTGAAATAACGCTGAGATGAAATGTAGTAATATACAAGTAATAATAAAAGGATAAATATGTCCACAATAAGCTACTATGTATAATATATTCACCAATTGACGTGCAACCTTCAACCATTGATCAGTTTATTTTCAAACACAGGGAAAGTCACTTAAAACATTTACTAAGTGTCTCCTTAGCTGCTATATACAATATACTTCAAATTCTTGCAGTTAAGAATGACTTAAGTTGGAGTGAATTGAAAATATGCAGTAATATGCATAAATAACTTCTGTTGGTAGCGTAATGGCGTCGAGATTTTATTTTACCTTGCAGAGTAATTTGCACTGGAAAACATCACAATGTATGAGTGTGTAAGAGAAAACTTCAATTTAAGAAGAGAGTATGACAGGGATGTTTTCGTAGAAATGCCGTTTTAATACACGCAACAAAATGGATTATAAAACACGCTATGATGGAACGCATAGGTAGGCTACACTCCGAGAAATGGAAATCGCACTTATGAGAAACTTTATATTATAATAAAGCAGATAGAATATTGGCCGAGTGCCAAAAATGCCATTTACTTTTCTGCTTTTGAGAGAGTGACTGTGAAATAGTGATGTAAGTAACATGCCGAGTGCCACAGGGAACGCTTACTATATAGCGTCTTACTTGTGAGAGAATGAGGGAATAACTTCCATGGCCGAGTGCCACGGGGAGCGCGGACTATCGCGACTTACTTGAGAGAGAGTCAGGGAACAAGTCTTTTCAAGAAGGCGAGGACACGTCCTTTCTCGCTTGGCGCGTGAACTTACTCTCACTCCTGAAATATCCCTTTTGTAGAGGCCAGATATTGTAAATATAGAGAAGTTATACGAAACTTAACATCACCGCTTGTCAAAATTAAAATTATGAATTTTAACACAAACCTGGTCGAAATCTGCTGGCTAGTTTTTTATAAAATTCGATTATTATAGATCGAAATTTCAGGGACGCTAAATTGACTGTTTCCGGTAATCGCTGTAGCTTGGTCGGATGCGTTTCGGCTTGTAGCTGACCCTAGCTTGTGTTTTGAAATAAGTGGATTGCACGGTTCGAAGCAGCTCTGCTTCTAGTTAAACTGATGATGAATAAACATTGTGACAAGAGATGGCGCTAAGAGTGTCACCGCGAGTTTTTAAAAGGCATTGTTTGGAATGCGATGCACAGTGGCGTGGAATATTAATATAATACGAATTAAATCGCTAGATTTGAAAACATGCTCAAATGGGTTTTGAATAGTTCTAAAGTAGATGTTTGTTAACCCTAAGTGACCAGTTAATACTGTCAAAAAACAAATGGTAATTTTTATACATCTATTTTTCTTCACTTGTACAGTGTAACGAAAACACAGTATTAATTTGTATAACATAACCATTAACATATACTAAAATATATATATAAAAATATATCTTAAAGGAAAATGTACATATGAAACTAACATTTATCTACCAGAATTATGTCATGACATTTCAATCATACCCTCGCAACAAGAAGCCAATCGTGACCGTTTAATAAAAAAAATAAATCCAAGGTATGTGTCCTTACACTGTGATCTATGCTCGATACATTCACATTACTGATGCGGGAAACATATGCATACCATCTAGTATACATCGCATACTAAAGGCAATTTGTAACAAGTTGAGAGCGTAACGGGAAAGATTTGACCAGTACGCATATAATATATGTAAATTTTAAGATACCCCCACGGAGATTACGTCACAAGGTTCTTTTGAGGGGTTGTCCTTGATCGGTACAAACAAATTAATTTTTTTAACTTATTTTGACCACAATGGTGGAGTAGCAATTAACAGTATAATTAACTACAAACAATTAGTGGACTGTATTAAGATAGGATGGTGGGGGTTTTATACATACGTTGTGAATTGAAACTAGGTAGGTAGGTTCACTAAATACAAAAAATATATACAATTTATACCATGTCTACACTACTTGATGCATTCATTCTTTCACACATTAAAATAAATATACAAAATGGTGTTTAATTAAAATATCTACTAAAGAAAATGTCTTGATTATTTAAATCTGAACTGAATTAAATTAACTGCTTTCTCTCTTTAAAATTTCAACTTTTGTTTCACTCTACAAATACCTTGAGATGTACGTCTTCGTCTATTCTCTACCTTTATTGTAACCAGGGATCTGACTTCAAATCCTTAATTTGAATTGTACAGGCACAATTTGAGCTATTACCATTTTACTGGTTCTCTTCAACTACAGGGAAGCCAAGATGCCACATCGCTTCTGGCTTTAAGGAATTGCGTAAAAACGCCCAAAAGAGGTCTTTGTCCAGACTTGGACGAAGATAACAGAGGTACACTCTATATTTTCTAATATCTGTGCATACAAACGGAGAAATTGCCTAAAAGAGTGTGACCTTTTGGCGCGAAAACGGGAACGAGAACTTTCACTGTTGATCGAGTGAAAGTTTAAACTGCACTGGCTAAAGAGCGGTGACGGGACCGATCTAGCACGCTTGAGTGTTAGCAAGGCACTAATAAAACTAATTTCTTCTTCTAGCTGGGGGCCTGGTGCCAAGACCAAATAAGTGGGGATTCGCGGGAATGAAAAGCGTCGGTTTCATTTAAGAGGGCGAAAGCATCTTCTTTCTTTCTTTGAGACACTGCTGTTTACAGAACACTGACGGAGATAAGGATATATTAACTTGAAAACGATTAAACACGATTGAATTGACGGAATGACATTTTGCGTTCTAGGGAATGCTGTAAATGACGGACTCTATTATACCGACAAAAACAGGTTCGGACTAAGGGATCGTAATGAAGAACTGAAATATGCTGCTTTAAATGCGCAAATTTCTTTTTACCTGGGGTTAAATAAATATATTCGTGGATTAATTGTGGCTCATTCATACCACATTCATAGAGGGTGTTATCACCAAACTATACCGTGAAAAATGACAGTTATACACATGTTGGGTCCCGAAGGAGTCTTTTCGCGTCCCGTAGGCTCTTTTCGTGTCCAGTAGGACCATTGCATCCTTTCTTGTATATTGTTTTCTTTAGGGACCTTAGCACCATTAGCCCAACTTGTTATTCGGGATAAGAGGGTTAAACTTTACTTGAACATATTTGGCCACAATCACCTCCTAGTGCGAAGAAACCTAATCAAAATCACGCAATTTTACGAGAATCAACAACAACACTAGTTTTAAAACTTCGTAATGTGTGGGAGGAACTGTCTAGCAGAAGTACGTGGACGTGAGAATATGTTGAAAATTGAATGGGAAATCAATCTCAAGCTTTTGCGAGTGGAATGGAACCAGTCTCTAGCCAAAACGAGCGGAGTTTTTTAAATCCTGCTTCTTGTTGCAGGCTTTTTTATATGAAAAGTCCCTATTTGATGTGTGGGTGCGACAAGAAACTATTAAAATTCCAATCTCACACATTAAAAAAATATATTAAAAGAGTCGTAAATAAGTGTGCCGCATATTCCCAGCGTCCGAAGGTTTACAAGTAAAGGTGTGTTTTTAAATATTTTTTTTATAATACTCCAATTTTGTGGACGAATTTTATTATTTTAGAACTTTTCATTGTTAATTTGCATACCTAGTCGTCGGACTATTCCAATTTCGAAAAGAAAAATGCCACTGAGTATATTTATGATTTCCGAACGAGCGTAAACTCTGCCATCTTACCACCTTACCCACACGAGGTCTACTAAAAAACAGACTTACAAAATTGATAAAAAGAAACTTAATAAAAAAACATTTATTATATTTTATTTAACTGAAACAAACACAATTGTGGTATTTACATGCATTCTCTGCATAAAATGAAGACGCTTTATTCTTTAGTTTAAGCATTTGAAGTGGGTAATTTTAGTTATTCACAAAAGCCAGTGTATCTGTATAGCTGTATTAATTTTAATTCATAAGTAGATGGGCAATCTCTTTGTAAATTAGGGAATACGTACTCCCAATTTCACAGTTCAGGTCACAAAGGACCGCAAATTTCTATTGATTAATTTACTCGCTTATTGCATTTTGGTTGACTAACGACTACCAGGTGTGCGAAGCGATGCTCGTAAAATTGATCAGCTCTATGTGTATGAATTAAGTAAGATTAATTATAACAATAATATTTATTATATTAGGATATAAAACACTCGCAGTTACCTGAAGTCTGAAGCACAAGCGAATCATTTTATATTTATAACGTTTTTAAAATTGGAAATTTCCTAAGTAACTATTTTTCATGAACTTGATTGTTTCGAGATTTTTGGTGTAAACAAGGAAACTACCTGCATTGCATTAACTTGATAAATTAATGTTTGAAATAAAATTAGTCTCAATAAAAACTATTTACTTGAGAATTAATGTATTAATATATATTTATAGAGGTTTGTGTATATAATTTATTGGAAAATGACTGAAATGTATGCCTTAACATTTTTTACCATGATCCCAGAAGCGTTTTCTCTTCGATTTAGATTAGGTTTTATAATGGCAATGCTAATAATAGTAATAATAATAATGATAATGATAATAATAATAATAATAATAATAATAATAATAATAATAATAGTAATAATAACAACGATAACCAAAAGTTACTTACCTGGAGAAGAAAAGATTGCCTCTATTAATACCTGGGCAGTGCCGGTGCTGGAATATACATACGGTATTCTAAAATGGTCTAGTGCTTCGGTCTCGTCTCGTCTCGTCTCGTCTCGTCTCGAAATTCGAGACCGATACCGAGACGAGACTAGGAATTATAACTCGAGACCGAGACCGAGACTTCTTCTCTCGATAGTCTCGAGTCTCGAGTGTTGAAATAAAAATAATTAATAAGTAGGATAGTACGACAATAATGGTTTATTTTTTTTAAATTATAGGTAACGTACAAAAAATAAAAAAACATTTAAGTAAACGAAAATCAAAGAAATCTAGGAAAGTATGCACGTATCTAAAGTACAATTTATTAGTTGCCTACCTATATTTATGAATAACACAAAAAAAAAATTTTGAAACAGGTCTAAATTATAGGTAACGTACAAAACTAAAAAAAAAAAGTAGGCACACCAAAATCAAAGAAATCTAGGAAAGTATGTACTAGGATGTCCCAAATTCGAGCCCTATTATTGGGATCTCGGAAACTAGAAGAGATACAAGGACGGTTAAATGGAGGCAAAGTTGCGCAATTTGATGCTGATCAAAATGCCACCTTAAAAGTTTTAAAATTTCGAAGATTTTTGAAAAAAAAAAAAAGAATCTTTGCGATTCCATTTTCATTTTTTATGACTCTATTTGAATAGATATATCAAAATAAATTTGACATTCTCTTGCTACTTTTTCTGTTCTACAAGATAATGTTAACAGATTTTCAAACCGACGTTTCGTCTTCGAGCTGCCATCATTAACTTTGTTTTTTTTAAATACGACCCTGGATTTTATATTACAGATTTTAAGAGCTTCTAAGGTCCCAAAGGCAATGATGTATCGAACTTGTCGAAAAATTCATATTAATGGCATTTTTCATAAGAACTCATGTGTTAGAGAGAGACAGAAAACAGATCTTTGGTCTCATCAGGAAATCATTAAAATGATGTTTTCGAGAAAGTGCGATACATCATTCGTTCTGGCACATCAGAAGTTCTTAAAAACTGATATAAAAAAATCCACTTCTTTCTGTCTCTCTCTAACACATGAGTTCTTATGGAAAATGCCAATACTACGAATTTTTCGAATAAGTGCGATACATCTTTCGCTTTGAGACCTTAGAAGTTCTTAAAATCCGTATTAAAAAATCCAGGACCGTATTTAAAAAACAAATTTTATTTTTATATATATCTATTCAAATAGTCATAAAAAATAAAAATAAAATCGAGAATATTCGGTTTCTTTCAAAAATCTTCGGAAGTATTCGGTAGTTTTTAAACTTGAATCGGTTATTTCGAAAACAACGTAAGTCACAAAATGCTATTTTTTCAGGAGACATGAAAAATATCATATTTAAATAATTCAGTATTTTGAGGCAATACTATATTTATATACGTATTGTGGGTTATAAATGCGTATTTTTAGAAGACAAAGAGGGGCTAAAAATCACTTACTTTTTTTGCTATTGAGTTTTTAATTTATGGGACTTATGTTGTTTTCGAAATGAACCAACACAACCCGTTCACTTCAAAAACCACACAAGTAAAGGACATAATAAGTTGTTAAATAGTAACGTGTGTTGTTTTCGCGCGAAATCATAGGTTTCAATTTAAATAAATAAAAGTAAAAAAAAAAATTTAAAACAAGCTTTTATTTAAATGCACTAAAAAGAAGAAAATAAAATTTTAAGCAAATCAAACCCATTATTTTGTTACATTAAATATTTTTATATGTTATAAAAGCTTGTCGCGAGATTTTCCAGTTTAAGTTTCTTTTATAAAACACATATATTTCTACTTAGAATTACTTGTCAAGATAAACCTATTCTCGCGACAAGCTTTTATAACATATAAAAATGTTTAATGTAACAAAATAATGGGTTTGATTTGCTTAAAGTTTTATTTTCTTCTTTTTTTTACTTTTATTTATTTTTTACTTTTTAGTATTATGGGATAGCAAAATGTGGAGGGAAAATCTGAAATAAATCGGACATTTAGAAGTAGTTCTAAATCAGCTTGCAAAATTTGATTACAGACAGACACACATAACTTAAAATCGGCCATTTTGAATGCGCCATTTTAAATTTTCAAAATTTGATACAAAATTCGTAATCCTCGTCTCAAAAACCCTATATATCAATTTTAAACGAAATCGAACATACTTTAAGTTAAGCCCCTACCACTAGCCTTGAAGAGAGGGGGGGGGGGGGGAATGTAAGCACCACCATAGTTTTATATTTTCATTTCAACTACAAACGCCTACTAACTTTGAAGCCAATGGCATATGTAGAAGTCAGCTAAAATTGCCTTGCAACATTTAACTAAAAAATCGACAATTTTGAATCCGCCATTTTGAATTTTCAAAATTTGATAAAAAATGTCTATTCCTTGTCCCTAAAAACCTCCATATATCAATTTTAAACGAAATCGGGCATACTTTAAGTAGTGCCCTCACCATTAACGTTTAAAGGGACACCATAGTTTTATATTTTCACTTTAACTACAAACGCATACCAAATTTGAAACCAATTGGATATGTAGAAGTCAGCTAAAACTGACTTGCAACATTTAACCCAAAATCGGCCATGTTGAATCCGCCATTTTGAAGTTTCAAAATCTGATAAAAAAAAATCATATTTCTTGTCCCCAAAAACCCCCATATACCAGAAAATGAAGGCCATTATGAGCATTACATCGTTAATATCCCAATTTACGTTAAGTATAGGCCCAAACTAACCCAAATTCAACCGTAAAATGAAAAGAATGAATGTAGCATTTCTTTTGTCATTGTATATTAATTTCCCATAAAAAAAAGCTATTAGTAACATAAGTTTCAATTTTCTTTCAAATTTCGTGACTTGCTAAGCAAAAACAACCGACGATTGAAGCTTAGAAAAATATGAAGCTTAGAAAAATATTTTTTCTCCGATTGACAGCAAATATTAATTTTGCAGACCCATATCAATCAGCAAAGTATTACTTTTTCTGTCCAGGCAGCAAAGTAAGTACTTTGCTGCCTAGGCAGCAAAGTGATTAGTCTCCATGGGAATAAAACGTCTGACATAAGTTGTCAAACTATAATTATTATGGACATATACATTTCCATAGCAACCAACCGTTCCAACAATTGCGATTTCTATCAAATTTTGTCTTAATTTATAACTACAGGAAAAATAAAAAGATTGTGGGAATTGTAATAATTTGCAAATATACAATATACATATATCATTGTAAACAATCGGAGAAAAAATTATATGTTCAACTCGGCAGCAAATTAGATTGACTGCCTTAGCTGAATTCCTAGCCTCGCTACGCTCGGCTATGAACTATCAGCCGCGGCAGTCAATCTACTACTTTGCTGCGTAGTAAAACAAATCACTATTTTTTATTCAAATCAAAAATTAAAATAATTCAATAATAGTTGAAGGTAAAGGATATGTTATATGAAACATGCCTAGATTTTTTTGAGGAATCCAAAATTCGAATAATACATAGGGTGTTTCATTTAAAAACATTTATTTTGGGTTTATTACTTACTTATGGGATACTCGGTATATGAAATGTCAATTTTAAAAGAAACTACTACCAACTAGCTACATTATTTGTATTTAATATATTTTTCTAAAGTTTGAAATAAAATAGCTATATGGGCAGTAAAAATATAAGTAATAACTCTGTACGTATCTAAAGTACAATTATTTACTATATAGTTGCCTACCTATATTTATGAGTAACACAAAAATCAAAACAGGTCTTATATGGTTTATAATAATTTCAAATTCACCCACTCGCCGGGGATTTACCTAAAAACTCTAGAGATAGACTAGCCAGAGAAGCATTACTATGCAGTATTTTTTTCCTATAAAATAGTTATTTGTTTTACTAGGCAGCAAAGTAGTAGATTGACTGTCGCGGCTGATAGTTCATAGCCGAGCGTAGCGAGGCTAGGAATTCAGCTAAGGCAGTCAATCTACTTTGCTGCCGAGTCGAACATATAATTTTTTCTCCGATTGTTTATAATTATATATGTATATTGTATATTTGCAAATTATTACAATTCCCACAATCTTTTTATATTTCCTGTAGTGATAAATTAAGACAACATTTGATAGAAATCGCAATTGTTGGAACGGTTGGTTGCTATGGAAATGTATATGTCCATAATAATTATATTTTGACAACTTATGTCAAACGTTTTATTCCCATGGAGACTAATCACTTTGCTGCCTAGGCAGCAAAGTACTTACTTTGCTGCCTGGACAGGAAAAGTAATACTTTGCTGATTGATATGTGTCTGCAAAATTAATATTTGCTGTCAATCGGAGAAAAAAGTAGTTTACTTACATAGGTAGGTATGTTAAAAGTAAACTTAATCCTTTCAAACAGAATCCTTCACTTGCAGCCAATAGCCAATAATCTTTCTGCTCTCTGCCAGGTTTATTTACAATCATTTATATTTTTTGCTCAGGGATGCACGTCATGAAAGGGTTTTTAGGTTTACTTTCGAAAATATAAAATATTATGTAGAGTAGACTATTCTGACTACAGTACTACTCTACTCTCTGATATCTTTTTTACTTACCAACCTCCCTACCAATTTTGATACCCCTATAAAGATTTTTTTGTGACTTTGTTGTTTAAATTAATTTTGCCTAAAAAATCGACACTTTGTGAGGATATTAAAGTTATTTATCTGAAAAAACCCAAAAATCTAATTATTATTCAATAATGGAAAGGTTATCAAAAAAAAAGAATTTTTTTTTTGAAGTGCACGAGACTCTCGGCGAGACCGAGACCAGAAAATGTCTAGTCTCGGTGAGACCGAGACGAGACTCAAAGAATCGAGACCTTGCGAGACCTCAATAGTTTCGTCTCGTCTCGGCGAGACCGAAGCACTAAAATGGTCTAACACGGACCTTCAAAAAGTAGATATGAACACTCGAAAAATACCAAAGGTAGAATCCATCATCCAGCATCGTCGGCTACCAGATTTTACCTTCCGAGGAAGAAAGGTGGACGTGGCCTTTGCAGTGTAGAGGACACCTGTAAAAAACATAAAATGAAATTAACAGAATTCTTTACTAATAACCAATCAAACCTACACCGAGTAATAGTGGCGGCTGATAAAAACTACTCACCACTTAATCTATCTAACCCTCAGGAACTAGAAGTAATAGAAGATACTGAAGGGAGAATCAATGCACTAAAGGCAAAACCACTGCACGGACGGTACTTCAATGATCTTTATAGCGAACATGTCGACCGGGAAGATTCCCTCTCTTACCTAAGGCAAAGTGGGTTATCTGGAGAATCTGAAGGATTCATTCATGCAATACAGAAGTCGCTCCTACTAGGGCATACCTGAAACTTGCCAGAAGTCTTAATATTAACGATAAATGCAGGTTGTGTGGAAAAACTCAGGAAACAATACAGCACATTTCCTCAGGTTGTTCATATCTCGCCCCTACGCAGTACCTCGAACGGCATAACAACGTGGCAAAGATTGTCTACCTGAAAATACCAGAAAATTGCAAACTCATACAAGGTCGTGAATTTTACTTTAAATATAATCCACCACCATTAAAAGAAAATGAAGAGTATAAATTGTATTGGGACCAACAATTTCAAACGCAAGGAGTAATCCGACATAATAAGCCGGACATTGCTTTGTTTTCAAAACGCCAAAGAATAGCTTATCTCATTGATATTGCAGTACCACTGGATGGCAACGTACAGAAGGCATGTGTTGATAAAAGAATAAAGTATCAGGACCTTGCTCATAACTTAAAACAAGTTTACCAGCTTAAAGAGGTA
The DNA here is from genome assembly GCA_016904865.1 of Pissodes strobi. Taxonomy (NCBI): domain Eukaryota; kingdom Metazoa; phylum Arthropoda; class Insecta; order Coleoptera; family Curculionidae; genus Pissodes; species Pissodes strobi. The sequence continues at coordinate 12,308 of MU182277.1, read as the reverse complement.
TTAATACTACCATTAGTGATCAGCTCAAATGGCCTAGTCCATAAAGAGTTTAAAAAAAGCTTGCAAAGGCTGCAAATTTAAAACAGTGTTGTGGGAGAATGAGTTAAGGCTGTAATACTTGGCACAGTCAGAATTTTAAGAAAAGTGTTAGGTTAAAGAAAAGTCTTGAGCGCGAAGCGCTCCGACTATAAAATATCGAAGTAATCGAAAAAAAATAAATAATAATAATAATAATAATAATAATAATAATAATAATATGTAGCGAAAGCTAGCGAAATATTAATTAATTAATGAAGTATGGCATTGTGCGCCATTTTGTAATGAAATAATAGTTGTTCAAATGCATGAAATTCGTTTTTATTTTTTTTAGGGAGTAGATCGTTCTTCTACTAGCAGTGATTTTTTTTGTGTATTGTGAGCGCCAGAGTTCCCAGAGACTGAATATGAATACTTAAATATAAATAAATACAAAGATAAAAATATCAGAAATTTGGCCTTGCAATCCGCAATGTCTCACAGACCTGTATCCTGCGATAAATTAAAAAAATAAATTTCAAAACAACCATATATTATTTATGGAATTAAATTACACATACGATTGATGAAATTTGAAATGAACTTTATCGATATAATTGATTAAATTATGTGAAATGAAGTTGTTTGATGAATAAATTTGACTTCGTAATGAAAATTAAAATTAATTGTGACAGATAAAAAAAGGGAATGAATGAAGCGTTATAATTGGTCTTTACAATATGTTTATCTTCTGATTGGCTAATACTTAGCTTGTCCAATTATGCTGTAACCATGTGATCATATTGGGACCTCTACTTGAACCGTTTCTGCCTGTTCCCAAGTTAATATCTCTTGATTTTATCCTGGACTTATTTGGTTCATGAAGTACTGATTCCCTCAGAAAACTTTGTGCAGCAAGTGGACGAACACCTGCTACTTGCCAAGCACGGTGTTTTTCCAGCCAATTCGGTGGTGTTGAAATGCAAGAGGAAATAAACTAGTCTTAGACCAATGTATATCGCTAATTAAATAATATTCAGGGAAATATCATGTGAACATCAGTGACACTGTTAAACACATGAGGAAGCAATCATTAAGTTGAGAATTTACTGGTTAAAGCTTAAATTACAATGTTAAGTTGAGCAAAAATTATAAATAACTACTGTTACTCAAGGATGCCCTTCTCTTTACTTTAAACTATGAAATTCAAAAGAAAATAATGACTGAAATGTAAAATTTAAAAGAAAATAATGGAATAACGTTCCAATTCGGTGACTCTCGGTAAATCTAAATAAAAGATAACTTGAATTTGATAATAAATAGAAAAATAATAACGAGTCCTATAACTCAAGATAAGTAACTACTATTACTTTTATTTCGGCCCTTGGCACATAAACGATAATTGAGCGTAATTGCGCCTCAATTTAATTAAAGATAGAGATAAGTTAATCACTACCTCGCATTCGAGATAGAAATTTAGACAACAGATAATACCAGATATATTTACATATGCGAGATTAACCTCTCATAATGCAAAGTAATGTCGGTACATCAGTGTTGAGACGAGACAGGGCGAGTGCTAATAGTTATATACTTGATGTAACAAATAAATTGAACATTTAATTAAATAAGCCTGAAAAGAAAAAATAATAAAACCAGCAATACTATGAGGGAAAATTCGGAGAAATTCTACTGAAAATTCAATTTACTACTTTTGCAGGAATATATAGAATTTACTCTGAGAATTAACCCAAATAATACTGTTCAATTTGAATGAAAATACGTAAAAAATGTGCGTGACCACTGAACGAAAAAATAATTACGTTCTCCTTAAATTTGGACTAAGCCTCTTTCAAATTACATGAATTCGATTAATGAGAGACGCAAATATTCACCAATAAATCGGTATTATTACCCAAACGGTCACGACAATAATTAAAAATTATTGAAGATGTAAGCTAATTAAAAATGGAATATATCAATGCTAAATTCTAGCTTTAGTCGAATAAGACTAAACAAATCATAAACAAATATTAATTATGTTTTTAAAAATGAAAGAATTAGCTAAATATACTGCAAGATGAATTAAATATTTCGAGATTAAAAAATTAACACTCACCCGTCGGCATCTCGACACAAGATGAACTATCTCGCTTTCAAAATTTAAGACGTTGGACAAATTATGCTTGCCGATTGTTATTGGCTAATTTATAACATGTGATTTCCACTATAAATCACGCAGCGTCAAGCCATAGAAATACCCAATATTAAATATAGTAATATAACTAAAAGGTATTTAATTATTTTAATTAATTAGTTGGGCGCTACTTTGTAACTAATTAGTGTTGCCCACTTTGTAATGAATTTCTAGCTCAGTCGTACTTATAACTTATTACTTGGCTCATTCACCAATTTGTAAGAATAGAGCAAAAGTTTATTTAGTTTATTTGAAGGCGTGGATTGAACGATTTCCTTCGGTGATTTAAAATTTATATGGCGCCACTTACGGTAAATCAAAAAAGGTAAATTAAAAACAACTATATATTAACTATACGTTTAAATTACAATTTATGGTACCATGTGCACTGCAGTTATGAACATAAGACGAAAATTGACTTAAAATTAGATTACAAATGCAATCAAATACAATAATTGATTACTGAGAATTTAGTTAACAAAAATGGTAAAAATGAGAATTGACTTAAAATTAGATTATAAATGCAATCAAATGCAATTGATCACTGAGAATTTGATTTACCAAAATGATGAAATTGAAATTAGCTTTGGTGTTTGACAAATTTAAAATAAATAAAACCTAGGTCTTTGCAATTTTTTCATATAAGTAATGCGTTACCTACGTTCCCAACTTTTCTTGTATTATCCGCAAACCACGTGATCGTTTGGGACCTCCTCTGGAAACTTCAACTGCCTGTACCTCAGCTTCCTAGCTATAGGTGTGTCCAGGGCTTACCAGTCATTCCAGGAATGGTTCCCAGTTGTCTGCACGTGCCTGCTATCGGATCGACTGTCACCACAATGATCTGCGTGACTGTTGTCTTGTAGGAACGTTGAACGTTTACATGAAAAAAAGAATTGGATGTCTTAGACCGGTAAACACTGCTAATTATAATTATACAAAAGAGTAACCTATGGACCTCAGTCTGATATACAAGGTTTTAACCAACAACTTGAAAATTCACTGGTTACATAATCAGAACTTATATTACAATTTAAGTTTAGCAAAAATTATAGATAATTATGATTAAATGACACTATGAATAATTACTGCTACTCAAGGTATTTCTTTTCCTTAATTAGAGATATGAAATTCAAAGAAAATAATGATTGAAATTAGAAATTTAAAAGAAAATTATGGAACTTGTCCAACAGTGGCTCTCGGCAACTTCAAATAGAAAATCATTAGATTTTAATTAAAAAAAGGAAGAACGAGGTATAACCTCTCTTAAAAAAGTCTAATGACTCCAAATAGGTACTTAATTTATTAAGATGGCCCTTGGCACATCAACAATAATTGGACGTAAATTACGTCTCAATTAATCAAAGATAAAGATAAGATAATTACTATCTCGCTTTGAGATAGGAACTACGTTTATAAAAGTAATGAAATAAGTCTGAAAATTTACTATAACTAACAATGTTGCTACGAAAAACCCAGAGAAATTCTACTACAAATTCAGTTTACTACCTTCTACAGGAAAAGATAAAATCTGCTCTGTGAATTCTCCCAACAATATCGTCAAATCTAAATGAAAATATCTAAATAATGTGTGTGACCGTTTAAAACGATGAAATAATTCCGCTCTCGACAAATTTGGATTAAACCATTATCAAATTACACGAATTTGACCAATAAGAAACGCAACTATTCACCAAAAAAATCGGTATTTAACCTTAAGGTCACAAAAAAATTTAGAATTGTTGAAATCACAAATACTTAAAAATGCAATACAAAAGCCAAATATATCTAACTGAATTGGAAACAATTTTTAATTATAAATTTAAAGTATGAAAGGATTATTGAAAAATATGCAGAATGAATAAGATATTTTAAGATCAAAAATTATTAGGACTCACCGTGCCGACGTTTTAACACAAGATGAGACGGAATTTTTCATAACTGTATATATTCTACCCATTTAAAATTCAACGTTTTTTTTTTCATTGGCCAGTTCAAAACACGTGACAACCGTTGTAAGAAACACGGCGCCAAGCTAAGCAAGCATTCAAGCATTGCCTATCAATATACTAAACATTGAACTGCCTATCAATGGACTAAACATTGAAAACCATTGACAAATAGGTAGAATAAATGGAGCGGAATAGACAAATATTTCATAACATTATATTTAACATATATTCCGTTACAGTAATCTATAGTAAATTAAATTCATGAATTGTAGGTATAAAATAGCGTACTGCGCTCCTAAAATTGCTAACCACATGAAATAAACCCATTCGTGAATAGATATCACTGGCAACTTAAATCCCAAATATCGAAAATCATTTCCAATTGAACCGAAATTTTAGTGTCGCGGAATAAGCACATATTCCGTTACAAATGATAATAATCCAAGCATAGGAATCCGTACATGGCTTACATCGATTAAAAAAAGAATGAGTGGCTACTAAATATTTTTCAAATATATAAGACTGATGCTAACATTGTTAACTTTTTAATAAAATATAACTTAATGAAGCCGGGATTACCACCGAAAACATACCAATAAAAAGAAGTATATGTCAAGGAGACGCCCTCAGCCCGCTATGGTTCTGTATTGCGATGAACCCTCTATCTCACCAGCTGAATTCTACTGCATATGGATACAATATCAAAAACAACAACGAAGCAGGAGAGAAAGTCAATCATTGGCTCTATATGGATGACCTAAAACTTATGGGAGCTACCAAAAACCAACTGGAGCAAATGTTGAAGATTGTAGAACAATTCTCCATGGATATTGGAAAGCAGTTTGGACGGGAAAAGTGCCGTACAATGACCATCGTACGAGGTAAAGTATGTCCAGGTCACTTTCAACTTAAGGACGGCCAGAACATCGAGGAAACGAAGGGAGATTAATTTTACAAGTCCCTCGGAATGAAACAAACAATGCGTAGCACATGGCGCAATAAAGGCTGAAATAACAGGAGAAATTACTAGAAGGATAAAGCGTTTGGCAAAAACTCAACTTAACAGCAAAAATCTCTGCAAGGCTATCAATTGTTGGATACTCGTTTGGATTGGTACCATGGACCGGCACTGACATTGAAAATCTCCAGCGGAAAACCAGAACCTTACTTACAAGAGCACACGAACACCATCCGAGGAGCGCAGTGGAGAGAACAACCTTGCCAAGACATCTAGGTGGAAGAGGTCTAGCGGATCTACGCAAACAATCGGATCGGCAAATAATTAATTTGCGCAACTATTTTCACAGGAAAGCAAATTCCTCAGAAGTTCATAGGGCAGTTTGTAATGTAGATGACTCTACACCACTTCATTATACCAACCTTGAGAAAATACGAATGTGGAAGGAAAAGCCCTAACATGGGACGCATGCGAATGAGGCTACCAAGGATCATGTCGACAATACAGCGTCGAACAATTGGTTAGTTTCAGGACCAATGTTCCCCGAAACCGAGGGCTTTCTGCATACTATTCAGATCAGGTGGTTCCCACCTGAAACTATCTCATAATTGGAGACCATCCAGCATATTACAGGAGGATGTCAAACTTTCGAAGCAACAGAATATAAAGTCAGGCACGATGCAGTTGCGATGATAATCCATCAGGAACTAGCGGATAAGCTGTTGCTGCTGCAGACGGAAAAGATGAGTTACTATAAATACTCCCGAATCTGTTTTAGAAAGTAACAACCATAAGATATATTGGGATCGCACTGTGCTTACTGACCAGACGGCGACCCACAATAGACCGGACACATTCTATGTGGGCCAAGGAAGCCCCGCTGATTGACATCGCCATACGCAACAACAACAATTTGCAGGTCAAGCAAGCCGAAAAGATCGCCAAATATCGAGATTTACAAGAGAAAATCTGGCAACAATGGGGAATAGATAGCATAAAAACAGTGCCAATCATTGTGACATCAACAGGAATAATTCCAAAGAACCTGTTAATAAACATCAAGAAACTCGAATTGAGCGAACATCTCTTCAAATTGATGCAGAAAGCAGTACTTCTCGCAACAGCCCGTACCGTCCGAAAATTTGTAGGAAATCCATAGGTGCCACCAAGGACCCAATAACATGGAAAGGGTTCCCTCAGAGCTTAATCCTTTTGATATCCGGTATATCTGGGATAAGTGAATGTTCCCCTTAGAGGGAGTGCTACTGCCGTAAGGCTAAACCATAATAATAATAATAATAATAATAATAATAATAATAATAATAATAATAATAATAATAATAATAATAATAATGGTAATAATAATAATAATAATAATAGTAATAATAATAATAATATTAATAATAATAATAATTAATGCTTGGGCTGCGTCTATCCTGACTTAAACTTATGGCGTTATAAAATGGCCAAACACAGACTTACACAGACTTGATTTGGCGTATTCACCAATAAACCTAGCGCAGGATCTTGAAGAGCTGAACATCCCCACAGCCTAACAGACTTTAGCAGAAATGAAGGGAAAGAGTCTGCATGGAAGATATTTTATTGACTTGGACACCGACAGTGTAGATAAAGAAGCTTTTTTAAGTTTTCTTAACACAGGCTCATTAACAGGAGAAACAGAAGGCTTTATCTGCGCTATACAAGAACAGGCAGTAAGTACTAGAGCGTACAGGAAAAATGTACTTAAAGAAAACCTGACGTCGGATAAATGCAGACTTTGTCAGAAAACCGCCGAATCAATACAACATTTAAGCTCGGGATGCTCCATGTTAGCGCCAACTGATTATATAGAGAAACACAACAAACTCCATCCTCCACTCGCACATATCAAAAAATGCAAACTTGATAAGCCAGCTAAAACCCTATTATAAAAGTCATCCGCCACCCCTGCTTGAAAACAATGACTGCAAGCTATATTGGGATGTCCAAATGGAAACAGATGGACCAGTCACGCACAATAAACCGGACATCATATGGATTAGAACAAGGGAAAGGAAAGCCACCATAATAGATATTGCAGTCCCCCTAGACCAGATCATCCAAAAACTACTGAAATACGATCTAAAGAACACCTATCAACTAAAAGTGATACTCCCCTTCGTGATCTCTTGCAATGGAATTGTTCACAAAGAGCTCCGAAACAACTTAAAACAACTCGACATTAGAGAGGACACTGTAGACCAGTGTGTTAAAGCGGCGATTCTTGGGACGGTGAGAGTGGTCAGAAAGACTTTTAACAAAGAGACAAATACCGAATAAATCGAGATTAAAAATAATAATACAAAATAATAATAACAATAAAAGAAAACGAGATGTCTTATTCCAACGATCAGAAAAACCTTCTACAGAGCGTTAAATACGAGGGCTAGAGAATCGAACAACAAATTCCCAGCAGTGAGGATGTTGAAGAATTTTGGAGAGAACTGTTGGGAACACCGACCCACTGCAACATTGAAGCAGGCTGGATTGCGGGGGAGCGCCCGACCTCCCAGGAATATGACCAAATGCCTGACGAGTCGTTTACGACAGCAGAAGTAACAAACGTCATCAGAGATACCCATAACTGGAAGGCACCTGGCCCAGATGGAATACAGAACTACTGGCTCAAGAAACTCCATATACCTTCTATCAAAGAACCCGGAAGACACGGAGAATCCATCCAAGTACCGATCAATCAGGTGTCTTCCAACGATGTACAGAGTGATAACAACCTGCTTAGCACATCGGCTATATGCCCACTGTGAGCGAAACAAGATCAACAGAAAGGATGCGCTATGGGTTCAATGGGGTGCAAAGAGCAACTAATAATCGACTCTGTCATCTGTAGCCAGGCATTTTCCAAGCGTAGGAATCTGTACATGTCTTGCATCGCTTATAAAAAGGCTTACGACTCTGTGCCTCATGAGTGATTCTTCAAATATATAAGACTGATGCTAACATTGTTAACTTTTTAAGGCATGTCATGACATCTTGGCAAACGAAAATATATCTTAATGAAGCCGGGATTACCAATGAAAACATATCAATATTTTCGTAGTAGCCACCCTTGGTCCTTTGATAGAAGGTATGTGGCACCCCGAAATAGAAAGCGTGGCATATTTTCAGGATAGGCGATTACGTCATTAATCAAATTTGTTAATTTTTCGTGGATACATTAGAGTTTCTTGAGCCAGTAGTTCTGCATTTCATCTGGGCCAGGTGCCTTTCGGCTATGGGTATCTCTGACGTTTGATACTTCTGCTGTCGTAAATGGCTCGTCAGGCATTTGGTCGTATTCCTGGGAGGTCTGGCGCTCCCCCGCAATCCAGCGTGCTTCAATGTTGCACTAGGTCGGTGTTCCCAACTGTTCTCTCCAAAATTGTTCAACATCGTCACTGCTGTGGAATTTGCTGCTCGATTCTCTAGCCCTCGTATTTAGCGCTATGTAGAATGTTTATTCTGATCGTTGGAATAAGACATTATCTCGTTTTCTTTTATTTCTCGATTTGTAGCTCTTTAAACGGCCTGAAAATACAGATAATTTTTGTTTTAAAGTGTCAAGACATTGCTGGTGTGTTTGGTTTTCCTGATCATCACGAGCATGGATTCGATATCGAGTCATGATTGATCGAACGCAAGTTTTTAGCCTATGGGACCTTACTCCATCGATGTACTCTTTTAGCCTTCCTTTATCTCTTCATATGTCATCAATCCTAGCATTCAAACTTCTTTCTCAATGAGGTGTCTGTGGCTCGTCCACTGTTTGCGCCGTGCCCAGCCCTTCCAGCGCAGTAGGTTAACATATGGAAGTGGTCCAACGTGTTCGCCTGGGTGATATAGTTTGGCAGAATTCGGTTGTTCATAATAGTAAGGACATATTATTATTATTATTATTATTATTATTATTATTATTATTATTATTATTATTATTATTATTATTATTATTGTTATTATTATTATTATTATTATTATTATTATTATTATTATTATTATTAT